>VZDJ01000184.1:764916-781049 GCA_008694505.1 Cyanoderma ruficeps | reverse complement strand
TATATATATATATATATATAAAAGAAGGTTAGAAAGTTTAAAGTTCATTCTATGAAACATAACTGGTTTAATGCTTCTTCACTAGCCCTTCCCAAGCAGTTTTTGTCAATATCTTGAAACAATTTCATATTTCTGCAGTTTTGGATATGCTCTCAGAAAGGAGTATTTTGGTGTTTAAGATTGTGCTTTCAATTTTTAAGCAGGTTTTCCAAAACAAACACAAAACCTGAAAAATATCTCTTCCAGCATTCACAAATAGGCCTTTGTGCTGAAAAATGTTAACATACGAAGTTTTTAGTTATATTGACTTTTAATTTTAATATGTAACTCCCCACTGTAGCACTGTAACTTCACTGCACACTAAAACAGCCTTTATTATGCTGGATAAGCAGGCCAATCTTCTTTTAGATTACATTTTTAGATTTACATTTTTTTTCCTGTTTTCTTCAGCTGTGATAGATCAGCTAGGTGAAAGCAAATGAGGTTTTTCATTATTCCTAATAATGGAGTGCAACAAACTTGTGATCAGCTTTGAAAGAATTTGCTAGGTTCTTATATAAGTTTCCACTTCATATAACAAGTCTGTTGCCAGAGTTTTAAATGAAAAATATGCTTAAATCAGTCTGAAAATGCTTAGGACATAACAACTTATATAACTGCTGTTGGGCTCCTTATGTAATATTTCTCTTAAAAGGGACAATGCATTTTAAACAGTACCAATTACTTGCCTTTTTAAATAATATAGTTATGGGGGGGTAGGGCTAACTGCTCAAGCCCTCACTCTTGTACAAATGAAACCCTTTTTGTCACTGAAGATTAAGCATATGAATAAAGCTGGGGGGAAAAAATGTAGTCAAGAGTATCAGAGTTCTTTAATTTACTGTAGATAACACATCCATCCAGTCCTGGTCACTTAAGTATACAATATAATACATTCTATAATGAGACAATCAGACATATTAAAACCTCCTATTTTCCTGAGATTTTGATTGATTTAAATCAAAAACCAAAAAGATCGAACATGAACTAAAATGTAACTGAAATTATTCTGAATTTTGCCTTTTGCCATCTTGCTAAAGAAAACTCTCTTTGAAGAAACAGTTGAACAGAGTCTGTTTTAAGCCAAGTTAGGATAAGAAATTACTATACATTTTCACTAACTTTAGTAGTATTTTGTAACCATTATCTCTCCCTTGCATATGTTGCATTTAAAATGCAAATTGAGGTGCATATCAATATTCCACAGTTCTGATGAAACAGTAACTATTTATGTTGTTTATCACATAATTCTCATCTTCTGCCATCTTCTCAACATCATCTCATTTTCAGTGTACAGCAGTGTAAGTTTTATCTCAAAACTACCTTTCGGTCATTACTATTTTAATTTTAATTTGACTGGTAAAACTGTGTGTCATTTGATTCATTTGATCTGAAGATTGAAAACTACAAGTCCATTTCTGAGAAAGAAATTCTGAAAACATTGCTGTGGGATTCTACATTGTATTGTGATTTATGAACAGCAACCTAAGTCTATGTATTTGTGAAGTGAGGGAAGTATGTTGTTAATTTCTTTCCATGTCAATCCAATGAAGTGGCAATGAATTAGAATTTTTATTTTTTAATGACTGAATATAAACTGGTGATTTCACAGATATGTCACTGCATTACTCTGGGACTGCACATAGCATAACTACTGGCCTAGTTTCAAGAGTGTAGTACGTACAAAAACAATGTGGAGTACATGCATTTTCCTAGGAATTAAAAAGAGGATCTAACAGACATGTTGAAATTTCACATTTTTAATGTATGAAATCAATAAATTTTTGCTAATGAAAAATTAAAAATTATTTTGGGAATAAACACATCTTGTTTGGTTTAGATTTTTACCTAAAAATATTTACTCCAACGTTAAAAAAAAATGAGAAAAAAAGGAAAAAAAAAGAAGAAAAAGTAAGCCTCTTCTGAGCAGCTGTCAGGACATTCAATATATTTAGTTTTAAATGAAAATCCTTTAGTTTTTGATGACTGCAAAACAAAAAGTTTATTGCTGATGAAAACATCTGAGAATTTCTACTCCAGACATATTTTTATGCTCTAGAGTAACCCTTCAATAATAGAAATAAAGGAGAAAATTGAGGGAGTAAATGTACTGCTATTGAATATGATGAAAAAATTCCACAAGTAAACCTCAGCAATAGATTAATATGTTTTAAATGGAATGTATTTGAAGACAATCTTCAAAACCCCAAAACTTTAAAGTTTGAAAAGCAACAACAAATGCTGTGGCATGGTTATTTCAGTTAATTCTGTTGGTAAGATGTTTCAGACTTTAACTGGCTGAAGTCTTTTACCTCCCTAATCACTGAAGATAAATTAATCATGTAAGCTAAATTTTTGTATACAACACTTAATGGTTTAAACTTCATCCTTATTTAAAGGTCAAAACCAAAATTATTTCTGTTTTTCTTCCAAAGAAGAGAGAAATCTGGATTTTTGACCACTGGAAAAATATGAGAATCCATTATAAAGATCCTCATCAATTAATTCAGCATTTTGAATTCAGTAGTTTTGAACTTTGCCAGAGTGTAACGGCACTAGGTTGGGACAACTGACCTTTGCACCTAGATTTTGGGAAATCACAGATCTATTGAGTATCTCAAGTTGGAAGAGACCATAATGACTCTAACACCCTGAGCTTCAGAGGACTACCTAAAACTGAATCATACGACTCAGAGCATTGTTGAGATGATCCTTGAACTCTGGCAGTCACAATTCTGTTACCACTTCTGTGGGGAGCCTGCCCCAGGGACTGACCACTCTCTCAGTGAGGAATCTTCTCCTGATGTCCCATATGAACTAACAGATGATCTCTCTGTGTCATCTCTTTTGTTTCTAAGCCAGATCTTGTACAGAAGCTATGCTGGCAGGAATTTTTGTTGTGAATGAGATGATGTGACAGTTGAAGGGCTGGAGAACACTGAGGGATTATTTTCCAGGTAAACCTGCCCATTGAGTCAGTGTGCAGTCACACAGGACCTCTGCAAGAAATCAGTTTATGATTTTTCCCAAAAGTATTCATTCTTAGTAGCTATACTCCTTCATCAAAAGTAGTTCTTCTGCATGTAGTGATAATTAAAAATCTGCTCTTGATTCTTCTTCACTGTATAATGTTGTGAGGAAGGACGTCTTTTCAATGACTTTTTGGGCAAAGTTAATTTATTTACCCAGCTAGAACTACCTGTATTACCAGTTAACTTCCTTTCACAAGACTTTGGAGTTGTAGCAGCTACATTTTAAAAAGCAAGTAATTGATTAGGAAAAGGTAAGAAACTGATTCTAAATTTTATTTTGTCCCCCTCTGGCAAAGTTCAGAAAATTCTTTGACTCGTGAGTTACTTCTACCTTTGCTTTGCATATGTTTTCTACAGTTCAAAATTAATTTCTTGAATTACTCCCTTTACATTATTCACCCTGTTTCGACCAAGTTGGAATTATGTGTGTGGCTGCCTTTTTCCTGAAAGCTTTGAAGAATCTGCTATAATATATTGCTTTAATCTATCTATTCTAGGTTAGAACTTCAATACTTACAACTTTCCTCCTCTCCACAGTTTTCCTTTATCTTCTTATGATTAATGGATCATCTCTAAGACTTTTGCACCAACACCAGAGAGTACAAGAGAAAGAAACAGGCTTAGTGTTTTGATTCCTACATTTTTCTGCAAAATATTTCTGTGCAATAAAACAGTATAATCTCCTGAGGTTTATGGGTGATTTAATATTTCTCCCGTATCAGATACACACTTTTCTCTGCTGAACACTGCATGTTCACTTATAACTGATGTGCCTAGCAGCTGTTACTCAGTGTAGCCCTTCCAGATGTTCTACTTAGACTATCATATTGGCATGCTATTTGAAATCTCATCTCTTTGCTGCGTTCCTATTGTGCATCCATTCTTTTTTTTCATTACTCTGAACTGAAAAGATCTTCTATGTAATTTAAAAGTAAACAACAAAACAAAAACAAAAGCCTCAAGAACAACAACAACAAAAAAATCTTCAAAAGAAGGAATAAGCCTCCATACAAATGTAGACCAAAACTTTGAGGTAGATGTACTTTACAAACAAGATAAATTAGCTCATTTTACTTTATAAATTTCTGCAACATTCACAAATTCATGGGCACTATCTTACTTTCTTGGCTTGGTGTTCAGTGAAAGGTGTGCCAGAACGAGTTCACTGAAAACAAATTAAATCAGACAAGCCAAAATACAGAGCTAAAACCATTAGCCACTTATTTTACTGGTTCAGATTTGAGCAATGTTCCAATTGCTTTCTCCCCAGAAAATGAATTTATANAGGAAGTTGTAAATCTGCATAGAAAGGAGAGAGTAGGGTGCAGAAAGGGATGATGAAAAGGTTAATATTCGAGGGTGGGGGCAAGGGAAGGGGAAGGGGAAGTACTCCCGCTCTAAACAGCTGTAAAGAAGCTAACTCCAGCTCCTTCATATCCTTCCCAGATGTGCTGATGGTAAGTGCCTATAAAACCATCCCTCCTTCAGGGTGAAAATGTCCTGGTCTCACAGTCTGTCCTGAAGACGGGCACCTTCTCCAGTGCCTGTTCATTCTCTCTGCCCTCCACAGAGCTATGTCCAGTTAATCAGTGCCAATCTCTATCAATCAAATTGGACATAGCATCTAGATGTGATCTAGTGAGCACTATGTAGAGGGAAATAACCACTCCTCATACCCTATTGGACTTGTTCCTTTTCATACACTCTCAAAACATTCTTGGCTTTCTTTATTACCAGAGCACAGTATTAGGCCATGCTAAGTGTACTGGTTTTATTTTAACTTTAAGAAAAAAAATAAAATTATTATAAACGTCATGAATAATGTAATTCAATGGATGGTTGAACTTCAGTGATAAAGAAAAAGATCAAATTTGTATGTGTACTAGTGAATGTATATGTTCCTTATCATGCTGTCCTATTTAGAAATGGCAAATGAATGAAATATTACATTAAATGGTCTATCTGCCTGAAAGGCCATACCTTTGGATCTTATATTCTGGAAATTCTGAAGATATTTTGTCCCGAGAATACTCTTCAAATAGGAAGGCTGTTGAATGTTACATGAGTTGCAATAATTAAATATCAGCTCCATCTGGAATATTTTAAATGCAATATATTGAAACAAACATCTCCTAAAATCACACTTTGAAAAGTACATCTTAGCCTCCTTTAGGTTGGGCATGATATTGAATAATTATTTATTTATTTTGAAAGCAATTTGACTTTTCCTGTCTCACACAAAAATAGCATAAAATAAAGTCTGCAAAGCCATGACTTAAAAACTGTTTTAATGATCTGGGTTCTCTTAAAAGCCAAATTACTTTCCAGCTCTTAGCACTCCGTGGAAACTGAGAATATTATTAAACTGTAGGAACAACAGAAAACAACGCCATGAAGTGTTCTAATGTGCGTGACAATAAGGTCAAACATAATTTGAAGAAAATTCTCATTTTAGATGCCTTTCCACTCAGTGAGAACTAAGAGATTTCTAATTTTATATTTTGTCTGTGTTTGTATTTCTGTGTCTACAAGCACTCATTGAGTGTATTTGTAGTATATATACATAATTCACTGTGTGGTAACTGTTCATTGTTTTCATAATCTTAAATAAAAGATACAGTGGAAAGGATGAGCATGAATAAAAACATGCAGAAGATCTCTGATATAAACAGAAAATATTAACAGTTTAATTTCTGTAAAGAAACCTGTTGTACTCAGTGTGTTCAGGGTTAATTCAGAAGGTTTTCAGCTAACAACCACACAACAGTCAAATCTCATCACCTTCAGCAGGAATAATTTATGGTTTAATCTTACATGCAGGCGTATTAAATTAGTATTACTCATCAGAACTCACTTATTAATAAAACAAGCTGAATTAGTCACCAGAGAATCATATTTGGAAATTCAATGACAATTTTACATTTTTAATAAAGGCTCAGAAATATTATTGCAGAGCATGTGATATGAAGAAATGTGGTCAAATTTGACATTCATTAATAATTGAAGTGTAGAACGTGACAGAGGTGAAAATTGATATTGATTTTTTCCCCTCTAATATTTGGATGAGTTCTGAAAAGTAAATAAAATGAGATAACAAGACATATCAAGTCACCCTGATTTCTTTGATCACCTCTCCCTGTATGCACACATATATATCACTATTTTCCTTATCATGTTTTTGAATAATTCAACACCTATAGTCTTTCCAGTTCAATGCATTATAAAACATGCTCCAGCTGCATTTCAATCATATTAGACTGAAAGCTGAATTTTTTATGAAGGATTATTTAAAACAAAATGTGTCTTGGGCCCTACAGTCTCTGAAACCAAACAATCCTGAGAGTTCAGTGAAGAAATGTCAACACTGTGGAGAATTTTTCAATTCAAAAAATTAAAGGAATCCTATTTGATGTATATTAACCATATCAATATTAACAAACTTCTGCTGGATTTCAGAAGTGATATGACAGCAGCAATACTACCAGACTTGTATTTTAACTAGATATGAAAGCTCTGAAATACTTGTACTCATGTTAAACTTGACCTGCCTTTGGGACAGCTTTGGCAGCATTCCTAACTGATTTCAGTAATCCCAGTTTTCAGGCTCGGTTGAAGCTAGAAACTTTAGCCTCACTGAACTCTAAACAGTGGATAACAAGGAGGGCCACCAGCCTCTGCTGATCAATCTTCAGCACCCTGTAGGCATCTTCATGAAGAATATTCTGCAGGATTTACATGGCTATTAAAGGTCTGTAGTATATTCCATGGTGCATGGGATTTTGTGTCAGCACTCCACACCTCCTTCTGTCCTCACACAGGTTTGTGGTCAAAATCCTCTTTACTAGACATTTCTTGGTTTACATTCTTCATCCACATGAATGTCTAGTTCCATTTTCTTAGCCCAGTATTGGTTATACAAATAGGAGAAACTGACTGAAAAAGCTGGAGTCTTCCATTCCTGTGTGTTTACAAAAGTAAATTCCTTGTTTTTGAGGAAAATAATCTTGTTACATATTCTGCTTGTAGGTGAAAACATTATGGTAAAAAAATAAAAGAAAAAAATACTTTCTACAAAGTTTACTGTAGAGTACTTCAGTCTAATTTCCATTTGAAACTTTAAAATAGCCTAATGCATATCTACACTTTGGATTCTTTGCAATATCACTTTCTTTTGTACAATCTCTCACGAGTTTATGTACAACAAGAAAATCTGTTCTCTTTATCATTTTCTGAATTTTATGGTATACAATTGATGTAAATAATCAGCCTACAGTTTTTTTTTCAATAGATTTAATAATCTTGGCATAATAATTTCTCTAGTGTTAATCTTTGATGGGGGAGGAGATCAAGGAGTGCATTCTTATATTGACTGTAAAAAAACTAAAAGCAGCTAAAAAATGCCAAAGCACCAGTACATTCAGAAAATAAACAAACAATCAGAAGTTAAGAAGGGAGGAAGTAGAAAAGCTCAAAAAAAAGTAGACAGAAAATGTGTCAACTCATTAGATTTCTTATTTTTTAGGATGCTTTCATGTGTTGAGATGAACATCTCAAAGATATTGGGCACAAATAATATTGATTGACTGCAGCTGTTTTATGCTCCTGTGCCTTCTATCTACCGCAGAACATATAACTGTTTGAAGATCCAGTTTTCTCTTAACAAAGCAAATGGTTGATGCTGTAGGTCTTATCTTGTTAGAATGAATTCATATTGACTTCAACAGCCAGCATTAATGAAATCTAATCAAATAGCTGAAAATGTATTCCACAAGGTATTTTCCTTTAATTAGTGAGAAGTATTGCAGAAAATATGAGATGGCTAAGAATTTAAAATATAATAATACATTATTCTTATTCATTATTATTATTATTAATTATATCTTTCAAATATTAAAGTTGGAAACATAATTCCAAAAGGTGAGCTATTTGGAATCTGAGTTCTATGTCTTTGCTTTTTTATTATTATGTGTTGGTTTTCACCACAGAAAGTATGATTATAATAACAAATGTTACTATTTTCATTAAAATTAGAGAAGAGCTTGATTGGCAACAATGCCTAATTTGGGCAGGTTAAGCAGTTCTTATGTGACAGACATGGTGTAAATAGGAACATGTTCCCTCATGCAAAAACTACAGTTAGTTGTTCAACAAAAAGAGCAAATTGAAGTATTAGTTTGTCTGTGCCAGCTACCAGCTTTAGGTGTACTCTTCTATCAGCAAAAGCAGATTTGATAAGTGTAAGGAAAAGAAAACTGCAAAGAGGTGAGAGCACATTATTTAAGTTGATTGATCAAATTATTTGGAAAATATGTGTCCTAAGGTCATCAGTGCACTACAGGCTACAGTGTTTTTCTTCTCCACAGCCAAAACCTTAGACAATTCTCACTGAGCCAAAAATGCTCTAAGTACTCAGTACTTCACATCAATCACCTAAAGGGCTGAACACTAAAAAAGTGACCTTTTTATGCACCCCTCAGATTAGAATCCTATAATTTTGATTGGATTCTCATCCTTTTGAAACCACAGATACCATCTGGAAAAGAAACCATATGGCTTTCCCTCCTGAGTTTTGACAGCTTCCTCTACACACTCCCTTGACCATACCTGGAATTGGAGAAGGAATTTCAGGTCTTGTCATACTTTTCTGCTCCATGTTTCACAGAGTGATTTTAAGTCAGAGATCACAGCCCTGCTTCGGGAGGATCTCTTTGTTCTGTGCTTTTCTTCTTAGGAGAAAGAAATAAATCAACAGTTTAAGTATGCAGTTAGTAAAAAAGTTACAAAGAAAATTCCTTCTACTGAAAAGAGTTTTATCCTGTTGCAACATTTTTCTTTCCTCTGGCAACATTCTTAATACAAATGGGGACCTCACATTTCTTCAAAATATGTTGCTGTGACGTAAAGAGTTTGGTCCTTCTTATCCTTGATATTTTGTTAATTTTGTCCAACATTACACTACGTATGTTACAAATCACACACAGGATTATAAACATGTATGTAAGACAGACATAGAAAAAATTGTGGGACATTTCTCAATACTTCAATATCTCATTTTCCTATTACAAGTCCATAATAAATGGATATCTGTCTCAAGGTTTGAAAAATTCTACCTCTTCATCTGGGAAAACATCTATTTATTACCTTCATTGCCACTAATGTTGAAGCAGGAATCATGGTCTGAGTGATACTCTTTTGAATACATGGCACCTGTAATTTTTCTCTCCTTGCTGAACAATTGCTTATAAACTGCCCCAAACTGTCAGCTTGTATCTGTACCAGCCCATTGAACCTGAACTTCCTGGTAATGCCTTAGGCTATAGTTTTTTTGAAACTCTTGGAAACCAAGTCATAAAGTTAATTTACAACGATTCTGTGCAATGAAGGTTCCCTCTTTCTTATTTTAAACCTTGAACTCAGACCACTTACTGTAGCTGCACTTATTTTCTTTTGCCTGGTTGTGCTTAATTTATTCACTTGTGGCTAAAAATTACTGTTCTTAGGAGTTAATGTACTATCCAAAGAGAGATGAAAATGAGCAGTCTAAAAGTAATAACTAGCTTTCTGCCTTTCTGGAACCCTCCATTTATGTCAAAGGTTGATTACTCCTCCCTCATATATCAAGGGATCTGACCCCTATTCCATTTCTTATCCCATTATTACATGATTACTTGATTAAAGAATTTAGTTACTCAACTGTTACCAAAATTTAAAAATATGTCTCCTTTCTTATTTCAACCATTGAAAGGTGTGGAGCTTAGTAGGAAGGCATCCTGTGAGATAGAGAGACAAGATATATAGATACAGTGGTAGTTATTTAATTCCTCATGTGCTACAAAGCTTGTTTTACTACTGATACCATTCCACTGATTTCTCCACTACTGAGACAGAAAAATGGAAAATGAGTTTGTAGTTCAGTATCCAAAAAATAAAAAAATTCAGAATTTTGTGACATATGACTGAATATAAGTCAACAATAACTTAAATTTCCATTGTCAGGCAGAGCTATATCACACATTGCGAAAAATTGTGCCAGCCAAATCTAATTTTTCTGGATCCAGAACCTATCTGTGCCTATTATTAAAGGATCATGGAGGTGTGAGCCTGAAACACACTGCACTTGCTATTAGTTTGTCAATATTGTCATTCAGCCTCTAAGGATCTTAGGATCTCCAGCAAACACTGAACACAGTCATTTGAGTCTGTCAGAGTTCATGCTCTTTCGGTCAGTACTTGAGAAGAAAGTGTATTTCTGTCTCCTGGACATGATATTAAAGCCAAATTTGGAGCACCTGTTTCTGGAGAGAAATAACCAAATAGATGGAGAATGAATAATTGGACAGATTACTTACCTCATAAGAGATAAGAAGTCAATATTTCAGAACAATCTTAGCCAAAAATTGTATGAAATTAATTCTTCTCAAATGAGCAGCCAAATATAAAATCTGGTTTGGAACAGCCTACAGATCACTGAAAACACAAAAAATCCAGAAAACCAGATTTATTTCTTGAATTTAATTTTTTTCTTTTAGTCAAGGAGAGAAAATGTATACACACCATTGACAAACAGCCAAAGTATTATACTAGTTGATTTTAAAAAATACTGTTTAGAAATAAGTAGTTAATTACTTGTGTGGAACATATTTACTGAAAGGGAAATAAGAGGGTGCCATTATGATTTGCTATGGGGAAGAATTTTTATCTCAAGTAACTTGTGTGGCAACACACAAGATTCACTGTACAGCTATTGACTTCTCTTTTTTAATCAAGACAAAGACTAGAAAGTAAAAAATGCTAAAATACTTAATTTAAAATACAAAATCATACAAGCATCACTAGTGGACATATATATTTTTCATGATTTCTGTGAGAGCAATAGCTTCACTTTTATTTTCTATTATTTAACTTGTTTAAGGCATATTTAAAAGTAAATGCTCTCAGCCTAATCAAAGCTGCTATTGTGGATTTGCAGGCAGACATGTTATGTAACAATGGTAATGCTTGCGTTTACTTCTTGTGTATATTAATAGTAAGGTCTGCAGTGACCTGTGTCCTGGGCAATATCCCTTAGTGTCACCTTATCATTCACATTTTTACAATCACATGTTAATTTTATTATGAGGTTAATATATATAAAAGGTATCTGAAAGTGAATTACAGCCATAAATAGTGTTGATTCAGTAGTGACCCCAGGATAGAACATTTCCATGGGAAAAGCAGGAAAAGTGTACAACAAGGCAGACAAGGCCTCATGAACTGTGCCCACTCACTAATGCTTTTCACTGCCTGGAACAATCCAAAAGGCAGGGAAGCTGGCCTTGAGGAATTGCCCATCCTGTGATTAATGCTTTGTTATACCTGTGGACAGTCTGACTACAGGGAGCAGTGTTGTATCATGGTGCAGAGCAGTGCAGGCTTTGGTACACCTGACAGTATCTTGAACTCAAAAATTAGATGGTTAATTAGAAATAGGTGGACATAGTTTTAATAAGAATTGAAACATCTGAGAGATGAACAGAGTAAAAATATATATATATATATATAGGAGAAAACCCTCTATCTAGTCCTTTATATTTTCTTTGAGAGGGTAAGACTCTTTCTCACATAAGTTCATAATTTTTTTCCAGGTCTGTACATTCCTAGTTTTGCTTTCCCTCAATGAATTGATTTTCATTCTCCATTCTGTTTCAAGTCAATCAAACAACTTTTTTATCCTCTTTTACATGAAATTACCTGTACTGGGTCAGATCAAAGGTCTACCTACATCCTGCTCCTGACAGGGAGCCTAGGGAGGAGTATAAATGCAGGGCAAGCCGACAATGATCCTTTCCTAGAATAGTGTCCCTACTTCTGTGGATTTATGATGCAAAGACCTGAATTAGAGGTGGCAGGTTGATGTGAACCGGTATTCAACATCTTTTTCTTCCATTTCTTCCATGGCATTCCTTGTTCAACTTCAGATGTCAAACAGGCATTTAGCACCAACAATCTTCTGTGGTAAGGAAAACCACAGACAAAATCACAGAATTCCTGAAGGTCTGTCCCCCTGTGCCTGGAAAAGTGCTGTTTACTTTTACTGTTCATTCTGCTGACTTGTGGAAAAAGATGCAAAGTAGCTTTCCTGACAGTGTCTCAATATAAGAACCAACACAGAGACTGGCAAACAACATTTTATGACATGTCTGTGGCCTAGGCAGTGACTCGCATTTCACAAGAGTGGTGCTGCCTCTCTTCATGTCTACAGTACCTACATGACTGTGTTTGGTACACTCTCTCCTAGCTGTCCTCATGGAAAATGGGAGTGATGGTTACTCCTTCTAACAGACTTTTGTGCTTCAAATATATCAGAGAATAACATGTACATAGCGACTATGTTCATATTAGTGTAATGAGGAAAAGGAATGTTGCCAAAATCCCATCCCTCCTTATTCTAAACAAGAAAGATAATACACAAAGTAAAACAAACAAACGAACAAACAAACAAAACAAAACCAAAAGAAAACACCAAAAAACCCCAAACAACCCTGTTAAAATTAAGGTGATAAATGGTGATGGAAGGCGAAATGGTTTAAATATTATTTTGGGGTTTTTCTTGCTTTTATTTGGTGTTTGTTTTAGGTTCATACCTAGTCTAATAATTGTATCCATTTACAGGGCTCTGTGTGAAAATAATGGACATGTCAGTACAATAGATTCCTGGAATATATGTGAAAATATAGACAGCACATCTTTTCTACATAAATTCTTGCTCTCTATAATTTATCAAATGCTGTGTGGCCTGTTCTAAGATCATATATTATGAACAGTGAGGTTTCTTTCACTTCAGGTAAGCACTTGCTCACTTGTCCTACTCCAAATTCACTCTTGCTACACATGCTCCTTATTACCTTACTGCAGCTCCTTAAAAATACAATTAGAGTAACTCTATATAGTCCTTACTTTTACTGCTTGTCCAAGTAAATGAAAACAAAATATACATATCCATACATTTACAGTTACATTGCAATATATACATTTATCTCTAATGATAATTATTAATTACCATTAGAGATAAATGTATTGTAATGTCTCAATTTTTAATGTAGGTCTAACAGACCTCTGTACTCTTTTATAGATGAAGGCATATTTCTATACGGTTTCCCAGTAAGAACTTCTTTCAAAGCATCAGTGGTCCTCCCAATGTTGTTCCTATTCTCTTGATGGATGTGAGAGGAAGTTTTCTGTCTTTCCCTAAATTAAACTTGCTCATTATTCTCCTCTTTTTTAAACCACCAGATGGTACACAAACATTACTGTCTTACCCTTTGTGTATTTTTTTGAGAGTTCTCTATAACTGAGTTCTGGTGTAACTTTTAGACATTCTTCTCTTCTAGTGAATCTAACATATGGAGAGAACCTTTCCCTCCTCTTCCTGACATCAATCTATCCTTGAAGAGTCTTGATTTCTCAGTCATTTATTTCTAGTTTGTGCTACCAAATGAGGCTATGAAATCTCTTTTTGGCCTTGCAATTGGCAGAAATGACGAGGCATAGGACAATAATCAATTCATCTCTTCAGTCCTCCCTAGGATAGAGATCTTTAGCACTTTTTCGACAATTTTTCCAGTGAAAGCTTTTAGCTCAAGTAATAGAATATGTCTGGAGAAAAGCAAATAGTCAAGAAAGGGAAGGAATAATCTATCCAATACTGTTTAAGTCTGTTGACTATCTAGTCACAATCACTTAAACATTTCTGTTCTTACTTCCACCAAAGGGCAAATATTCCTTTCTGCATAAAAGAATTTATACCTAGAAATTCTGAAGGACTGCTTACACCCCTAAATCCTTGTCAGAAATGCTTTTGTCACACTCCTGCTTAATCTCCATTAAATTAGTGATATATTCATTTATTTCAGGAATAGGTCAGTATCAGTATCTTTGTTTGCTTGCCTTGGAGGTGATGAATATTTCTACCTTTATTTCTTGGAAGGCAAGATGAAACATTGCATTTTCCTGCTCCTTGAAGATGTTAGCTTCTTCTCAGACAAGAGAAGGCAAGAAACTTTTTGTTGTCTAATCTTGCTGTTTGAGGGCTCCTCTCAACCTAAAAAGACCAAAAAAAAAAAAAAGTATATATAATGCATGGTGCAGTAAAAAAGAGGAAATAATGAAAACTCAGATGTTCTTGTATTTAACACTAAAGCATTGGGTAATTCTAGACGTCATTATAACTAACACAGTGTAGGCTACCAAGACCATCATGTCATGCATCGTACCTTATGCTGCAAATAGTATTGTTAAAACCAGAAGATTTTTGTTTTGTTCTGCTTGTCTCTCATCTCTTTAAGTTCTTTATTTTAATACCGTTGACACCTTTATATTGCAAGTCACATCTTCTCAAGCAGCTCTACAGTATGAATGTGCCTAGACAATTAACTTCATTAACTTTTTATTCTTTCCAGATTAACAAAAGAAGGGAGTAAGAAATGAAAAATTAATTGTAATGTTGTTTGCACTTCCCTACACTATGCAAAAATTGAAATGAAGCAGTGAAATAATGGATTGTGTGGTTCTGATAAAGTATAGTTGACTATGCAAATCTGTGTACATTAATTCTTGGTGTAAGCCAGTTGTTAAAGTGCTTCAGTGTGCCTCTAGTGATGTTAGTGGTCTTAGCTCTTACCACCTAAGCCAATATTTTATTTGGCTTTTTCAAAAGTCTACACTACTGGTTCAAGTACAGAGTGTTCATGTATCTCCAGGCCTGTAAGTAATTTGTGATTAGAATGGACATATACTGTTTTCTTGGTATTTCCCCTGCTCCCCATTGCTGCTTGAAAGTGGATGTGTGATAATGGCTCTGTGAAGACACTGGCAAAATGAAAATTTGGCTAATGACTCTAAGGCCCTTATACTGCTGTATACAGTACACAATGTTGTTTATAGAAATACTTTTTCACATATAACAGGAAGTCATTAATTGTAATTCTGACTTGCACTGTGTTTTCATCTGTCCTTTATAAAAATGTGTTTGATTGGCATAAGAAAAGACAAAGTTATACCCTGACAATTTTTCAAACATATTTCTACTTATTTGCATTTTATTAATAATACAAGGGAATTAGCCTTTGACTTAGTGACAGTTCATAAAATATATTAATCTCTTGGATTATTGTTCATCCCTGTCCTCCAATCTCATGCCCTTACCAATATTCCTTATAGCTGTTCTAAGGGTTATAGAATGACAGTACGAGTGTTTTGAATTCACCAACCAGTAAACTAGCCAGGCTGCAGGTTAGTGAAGAGTTCCCTCTCATCTTGTATTCAGCATTTGGACAGTTAAAATAACATGAAAAAAAAATTCACCACAATAAAAATAGTGACTGCCATTATCATAACATTAAAGGACAGTATGCCACAGCAGTGCAAATGATATGATGCATATTCAGAGCAGAGAGAGTCAAATGTTTTCATGCAAGCTTGATGCATGAATATAGGCAATAGGTATTGGTTTTATTTCTTAACATTGCTAAAATATAGTTTATAGTCTGTTGACTGCTCCTACAAATAAATGATATTTGATATAAATTTCAAATTTTGCTTCATTCTAGGAAATAACTACCTGGTACTGTATTAGTTCATGAAAGAGCACTGCTGATATTTCCTGCAGAAAGGCTCCCTGTTTGTCTCTGAACGCATTTTTAAGAGTCAATCAGCTCTAACTATGATTCAGATTAAGAGTCTGCTATAGTCACAGCCTGAATTATTTGGTTCTTTTATAAGGTTTAATAAAAGGTTTAGGCGCAAACAGTCAAAAAATTTGGCTGTGTTATAAGGCTCAATATCTGTTTGTTTTGTAGGAAGGACTGTCAGTTTTTAAAGCCTTTGCTTTTAACAATTTTATGTACATTCAGGAAGTAGCACCTTCTTTTAAGTACATTCAGGAAGTAACACCTTACGCATAAAGAATGCCTAAGACACATGCCATTTCCAGCAGGGTTTTACACCAGCATTAATTTAATGAGGTGTAAACTAGGGGGAAAAATATTAAAAGTTGTTCTTTTTCTTTTTTTTTTTTTTTTGGGG
>VZDJ01000184.1:594330-755459 GCA_008694505.1 Cyanoderma ruficeps | reverse complement strand
CTCTCTCTGTCTCTCTCTCTCTCTCTCTTTTTCTAAGTGAAAAGCCCTGCTGTGGTCAAACAGTACAGAGCTCGTTGAGCTCTTGCCCTATGCAGTTCTGCACAACAGCTTATCCTCATTAGGCTATATAACCAGATTTGCATTCAAAATTAAAAAGATATGAAAACTTCCATTTCTTCATGGAATCTGTTGAAGACTCCATTACTAAACTTTCACATATATGGATACAGTGAATCCAGAAAATAAGTTTTGACTTGAGAAAAAAGCACAGGTTAAAGGCATTTGGACTGCTTGTGGAGAGTAGGCTCAGTGTGAGTCAGCAGTGTGTGCCCAAGCGGCCAGGAGGGCAAGCTCCATCCCAGCATGCACCACACACAGCATCACCAGCTGGCCAAAAGACAGGATCTGGATTGAGGCATGGTGTGGCCTCACCCCAAGTCCTGTGTGCTGTGCTGGGCACGAGAGTTTTAAAAGGATGTGAAGGTCTCTGAATACATCTAGAGGAGGGGAACATAGCTGGTGGAAGAATTGGAAGTCACATCCTTTGAGGAGCAGCTGACAGCTCCGAGTTTGACTGGCTTGGACAAAAGGGGGTTGAGAATTAAACTGATGGTCTGTACAGCTTCCTGACAAGGGAAGCGGTGAGAGAGGTGCTGATCTTTTCTCCCTGGGATTCAGGGATTAAGTAGAATTTTTTCATCAAGAGGCTGGTCAAACCCTGAAACAGACCTATCAGAGAGGCTGTTAATCCTCCATGACTGCTAGTGCCTTAAAAGGAAACTTTTGGTCAATGGCCTTCAAAATATTCTCTGTATTGTTCAGCCCTTGAAGTGTTCAGGCAGTTAAACTAAATTATAACTATAGGTCGCTTACAACTGGGTCTTCTTTACTCCAGATAAATGTTTGTAAAAGCTGCTGAAACAAATGAAACCAAAAAGTGTTTTTCTGACATTGCAGCCACTTCAGAAACCTTTGCTGCATTTCCAATGTTGTGCTCTGTGCTGTAGTCACCCAGGTCTTGAAGGCCTTCAGACTCAGGGATACCACAAACTCTCTGGGCATCCCACTCTACTCCAGTGCTTAATGACTCTCACAGGGATTTTGATTTCTTTTACCTATGTCCAGCTTGAATCTTTCTAGTTTCACAAGACGTTCCTGTCTCTCATTCCCTGATCAGGAAGTGCTAGGAAGAGACTGGCCCCATCCCCTCTATGACCTCCCCATGGGCACGGTGGTGTGCTGCTCAGTGCTCCAATGCCTCCTCTGCTCCACGATGAACCAGCCCGAACCCCACAGACTCACCTTGAGTCTTGAGTCTTTCTTGTTTTGTTTTTTTTTTCTTTCTTGCCTAGGATCCCAGCAGGATGCAGTGCCCAGATTAGCTCCGATGAGTGCTGAGCAGAGGGGATCATTTTCATAAATTTATATTAAAACCTGTTTTTTGCCAATACCTTTGACAATGATTCTTTGAGCAGCCTAACCACTCTTTTGTGACACTTGAGTGTACAAATCTTTTTTATCTAAAGGCTTGTTTCACTCAATTCACTCCTTTTTATTTTTCTCTAAACTGTTGGGTTTTTTTAATCAAGGCTCTAAACGAGAAGTTGCCTGCATTTATGTACAACTCTCAGTCATCCACAGGCAGCATCTTTTCCTACCACTCCTTCTCATCTATTGATGTCAGTTCCATGCACTGCTGTCAATTAACTTAGTGTGTCTTACCTATCCAGTGGCTCAGCAAAATTTATCATAGCATTATTTCTTTAGTTATTTAAACTATTGGTGGGGAAAAATTGCTGCAGTCTGGTAACTGATAAGTTATCACATTTCACTTGCTGAATTGGATGTAATTGAAAGCATAGAAACACAGCAGTATAAGAAAACCATGAGGCAGTAGGTCATGAAATGAAGCAGTAGAGCAAGAAAGATCATTTTAGCCTAAAGAATGCTGTGGGAAGACTTGTGCTGATTACTGACCCCTCTGGACCAGGCCCCCAGTTTTACAAACGCAATGGTTACTTCTTGACATAGCTTTTGTCAAGTGAGATTTGCTAAAAATAGAGACAAATTTTTCAGTTTTACTTTGTTTTACTGAGCACCCTGAGGAAATCAGTATCCTCATCAGTAAAATGGGAAAAGTAATATTTATCAACCTTTGACAACTGCATCATGACCCAAGGATCAAAGTGCTATGCATAACTAAGTATTTTTAGCATTACTACTTTGATGTGTAAATCACAGACACAATTGGCTGTAACTGTCTTTGAAGTTCTTCTGAGAAATTAGACCATATTCCTCTTCAGCAGTAATTTAATTTGTGAATTAGTGACATGACAGACCATAAGAATCTATTTGGAAACCTTCCAATTGGTTTTCTCAATGTGTCTGCTGTGAATATGCACTTAGTGTTCACTAGGCAGCAAATGTCCTCAAATTCTTATTAGTGATTGCATCATTTTCTCAGTGAAAGAGTTTGCGTAATTATAAATCTCATTTTTGTTAATATGAATAATTTTATGATCTGGTTAAAGTAGCATAAATTATATTTAGAAAACTAAAGTTGTTAATCATTTAACCTAGCTACTCCTACCTTCAGACTGGTTTAGTATGAATGCAGTTTTGCTTGGAACTAGGCAGATGTGCTACAGGCCATGAGACTTCTGAAGCCTACATTTCATCAGAAAATACAGTCAGTAGTCCTTGGATCATCCAGTGTATTTAGTCAGTCAAACAGCCATATTTCATCTTTCAAGGGGAAAATTCAAAAGGAGACCAGATGTCATTGTTTTGCCATTCTCATATAACCCCTTCCCCTGTGTGCCTGTATTTCAGAGTGTTGCATAAAAGGGCTAAAATGTTGTGTTAACTGAAAACTTTTGATATTCATTAATCAGTAAATTACTTTTCACCTTTCCATGTTGTGAATCCAATACTATGAGTGAAAAAATGTATTTCAAATAAGTTTCATGTTTGTGGAGTAGTACTTAGACAAAGGTTTTTAAAGGTCAAATACAAGTCAAAGAAAGCAGAGCTCATAATACATCACAATTTGATAAAGAAGAACTTGCAGATTATGGCACTTCAGGGATGTTTATGATGTTCAAGACACTTTGAAAATCAAATTAATTTCTATAGGATGAACCACATAAGGTCATATGGCCAGGTAGTTTGAGAAATGGCCAGAGTGGTTTTCAGTAAGAATGAAAAGTTAGACTTTATTTTTCAAAATCTTTTGCTGTTATTTAAAATACAAAAATGGCAACAGCCATTCTTGTAATGAATGCTACAAAATACAATATTTTGGACTATTAAATCTTCTTTAACACTATCACACTATTCTAATACTACTATGAAAAATAACTTGTAGTTTGTAAGGATATATATAAAGCATTGGTAAGTCAAACAAATGTATGAGTCAAAAAATAAAATAAGATTCTTTTTCTTTCATTCTAGATTTTCTCTTGACTTTTCATGTAGAAATGGGTTTTACAAAAGCTTCTTCAGATTAAAGGTTAAGAAGTTATGAATAGCCAAAACCTGTTTTCCTTACTTTACCTACTTTAAAATTGCAGTATTTGTGACCTGCAAACTGCTGAGCCAATTGTCTCTTTTAAACACAGTAATGATGACAGTTTGTCATCATGTACAGAAAAAAATAGAAGACATTGTAACAAACATAATTTTAAAGTGGAGAGTCATAATTGCGATTTCAATAGAAAAAATTTTTTACAGAAATCTAAATTCTTCAGTGGTAGTTTTATGGCAACATTTTAGTAGTCTCTACTTAAAAAAAAACCCCCATAATTCTCCTTTTCCTAGAATGAATACTTTTTTTCTTAATTGTGTTGATGTGTCTGGTCAGCCTTCTGCTGAAAATATTTTTTTTAATACACAGAAGTCCTGTTATCTGAATAGATAAGAACTGTCATATAAATGATTAAAATAGGCAAGGTAGTAAGTTATTAACAGGCAGACTATACTCATTGTCTGCTACTGAGAAATTAGTGGCAAAAAGGACGTTCTAATTATCTAATCTATCATCCTGTCAATGATTTTTCTTAACTTTTCCAATGTTTTGAGACATTTGAGATAATTCAGGTTTATTTTCCATCATAGTGAAATGCTATGGCTAAATACTCCTGATGTCTTCCACTACATATTCAATTACTTAACATTACCCTGTTATTTTTATTCATACACTAGGTTATTGTAGCCTACATTTCTCTTTGATTTTGGAATATCCAGCCCATGAGAAATTGACCTACTTATGCAGGTAAGTATTTTTAAATTGAGTGCTATGAAAATGTGGAAAGTATCCACAGAATAACAATTCTATTTTATAATGTTGAATGCTTCCATTTTGTTGTCTGTTTGACTATCTACCATGTCTCGAGGAAGTGGAAGTGCAACAGTTCACGCAGAGGGAATGCTATGTTTATAATGAGTGACAATTAGTTGAGGTTATAGAGAAGAAAGTGGACACTAGTACTTGAACTAGCACCATAACGTTAAGACATTGTACTTCAGACAGAATGTAACTGTCCAAATTACACAGAAGAAAATAATTGCATTTGATTTGAGGGAACTGTGATACTCTCAATTATACCCCCTTAATCCTAGATAAAACACACCTAGAGAAAACCATTACGGAATATGCTCAGTTTGAGGGAAAGTTCTGGTTCTTCTGGTTCCTCTGGTACGAGCATATTTTGGTAGGACTTTTGACTTAGAGAACCACTGTCAACAGCTCTCAGTGACCCTGGCAAGTTTGCCATGCATTTGTGATTCTGTTCTGCTCATTGAGGACCAGGAATTCTAAACCTGTGACTGGTGGCCCTGTACATAAATTTTTCTGTGATGGCTTCTGCTCTGGAACATCTACTGGGAAATAATTGTTGAAAAAAGAGACACTTAATCCCCTTTAAGATTTGTCTACACATCTGCAAAAAATGTTTCTTCTGTTGCATTTTCCCTTGCCAGACACATCTTTGGAGGCAATCATATCACAATCATCTCTCTTATGGTGGGGAGGATTATTTTGGTAGAATTAATTGCTTTTATCATATATCCAGTCATCCACCTGAGGACATCACTAAGGAGATTTCCTAAGTGCTAAGCCTATACTGTAAATTATACTTAATGTCTCTGGTAATCAAACCATGGGTTTTCATCTATACATCATTGAATGAAATTGTGTTTCAGGGCATGAGTTAAGAATTTTAAGGGTACAGCAATTTTTAATTGCTAACCTTCCAGAGAATTTCTTCACAAGGGAGAAAGACGGTCAAAGAGCCTATAGGTCAAGAAGAATAGACTCTTAACCTTGCTGTTGATGTGCATGATACTATCTTAGGAAACACAATAAGTACTTAAGTGTCTATTTTTCTTTTCACTGAGGAAAAATTTCAGCAAAGAGAGCCACTTAATAAAGTTTGAGTAATATTTTTCCTTAGCACAGGATCTCAGAATTTAATAGCTTTAGGTTTGTTTAGAAATTAAGACAGAGTTGCAGTCCTGATAAAGTTAGATACTTTTAGATGAACTTAGTAATATTATGCTTGACATAGACAGAATAGAGTGTGATTTTATTCCAACAATATCAGAACACACTATTTAAATCACGTCATTTTCACTGAGATGTTTTCTTTCTAAAATTAAGAAATCATATTTAAGTCTTTCTTAAAAAGGTTAATTTGTTGACCTCAACTTTGTTTAATTGCTACTAATACATTTTATGCTGATTAAGTATGCTTTCTCAACAGTTCCAGGAGGGAAGAAAACAGTCTTTAAGGTTCCTCCTAATCCAGTGCCCTGGGGCTGTAGGCTTCTAATTCTTTCATTTTAATCTACCAATTATATGCATTATATCAATAAATATGCCATAAAGAATCGATAATTTCACAACCCTTCACCTGCCATTGCTTTAAATCCTATCAAAATGCACAAGGCAGTACCTTTCCTTAAAAGCGTCAAAAGAAAGCACTGACTAAAACAACATTATCAGCATTTTCCTGGTGATGAGACCTTAAAGTCTCCAATCTCAATTGTCTATGCATAATAGTAAATATAATACTGAGGAAGTTCAGAGTTACTTCACTCAATAAATATGTTTTATCCCTTAGATATTTTTTGCCATTTTTAACTTTCACTCCTTTGCATTTAAACATTTATAATGGTCTTAAAATTTAGCTCTACTCAATTGTAAAAGAGTTCTCCTCATATTTTGCAGCTGCATCTCAGCTAATAATCTGCACAGACCCAGCCTATTAAAGTGATAGAAAAGAGTGCATTAGAATTTCCTGCCATGAATTGTTGTTTATGGAGAAATTTTTGACATCCTAAAATTGCAGTAGAGGTTTGTATCTTTCTGAAACAGTGTGATTTATTGACTAAGACTTTTACGGTGACTTAGTTTGCATAGAATTTAACTCTCTGTACCACACAATGTAGCTTTCCAGTACCAACAGAATCTCTGAACACAAAGTTAGAAATGTGAAGCAATGCCTCAATAGCCCCAGCAGAACAAAGACTAGAGTGGTTTTTTTCCAACATACATGCTTTTAGTATGACTTTTTTTTGGGGGGGGGGGTTGCCTCATAATTTATGACAACTAAACAGTCATATTTATTTGTTTCTTTTAATATTTTTATTCTTCTGAGTCATTTTAGTATTAAAAAATTGTTTGAGGAATAGTGAGGAAAAAATCAATAGTTCTTGTGCTTTCCACAATATTAAATGAAACAAAAAGCTCTTTTCACCTGAAAATATTAAATTTAGAAAAACGGTGTAAGATAATTGTGATTTTTTGTCTATATTATATTGACAATTTATAGACAATATTGCCTATATTTGCATAGTCCAATATCAACTGGAATATGCAAATATATAAAATCACATAATTCAACAGATTATGGTACTTTATGCTTATACTTTTCCATGGACCTATCACATAACATAAGTTGAAAATCACATAATAATAATATCATATCACATAAGTTGAAAAGCAAACTCATCTCAAAAGCCTTTAAATTTTTTCTGATTTATCTGATGGTTTTTGAAAAAGAAGACCTTTTTGGTTGTTTTGATTTAAAGTGCATGTAAGTTATGAACACATGAAAATTCATTCACATCTATCTGTATTTTCATAGACAAGATTTTTCCCAAACTTTAAGTCTGAAAACTACTCAAGAGAAATTAAATGCAAATCTAATTACATATGAATTTCCACTTTGATAAAGCCCAAAGGCAAAAAAAAGTTGTTCTTTTTAAGAAGCAGAGCCCAGTCTCTAATCAGGCTAGGAAAAAAGACAACTCTGATATATGTTATACATAGAATGTAACACAATAGTACTAGCAAATTTTTGTCAGGCAATTAAACTTTGTGCCAAGCTAATTCAATTTTGTTGCTGTTTTATTAAATCCTACAAAAAACCCAAAATCTGTTCTCTTCACTAAATCACAAGTTTCACAAAGCATTCCCTAACTCAGACTCCTTGTTCTCCTATTTTGATATATTAAACATCCAGCAAAATATTTCCAAGGTCATAAATCTGGAGTGATAAAATTAATCTTATTGCTCAAGAGGAATAAATATTTTATTGCAAGTTTATGAGCTTTTGTTCCCTTTTCACTTGCAAGTAGGTATTGTTTAGTGGTACAAAGACATTTAGCTGCTAAAAAATGTATTAGAAACAGTAGAGCAGTAATAGAATTCATATCTACAAAGTTGTTCACTTCTCAGAATGAAAGTCCAGGAATATCTGAAGGAAATCTTAAAAGATAATACAGTATTATGCTGTATTATTTTTCTTACATTTTAAACTCCAGGAATAATTTTACTCCTATTAGTAATTTTGCAGTGGAACTTTTCTGAAATTTTATCTGAAAAATAGGTATACAATTTAATTTACTGCATTTAAATGAAATGTGCAAACCTAGAAATCAGAAATGCTAATCCAATTTTTCATTTTCTTCCCATTTTTTTCTTACAAATGCAAGGAAATTTAAAGATTGGAGATGTTCATTACATGATTATATCTTTATCTGAGATGCTAAGCATTTGCAGAAATTATTCAGTCTATACAAGTCTCTCATAACATATACTGCATTCAAATCCATGTTATCTGGATGAACACATAGTTTGTCACAATTAAGAAATTGACTGGGGAGAAAGGAATGTACAGGTAGGAATTTCTACTGGAGTAGAAACAGACAGAGGGATCACAGGGTTTACTGCTATATGTTATACAGAGGGAATTACTTTCTTCGAAGTAGTGCTGCAGATAACTAAAGTATGACAGTTTCCTGCTGTGGTGATGTGTTGCACAGTCATTTACAAATATCTACAATGATTCTAAAAGCTCCATTACAATCTGGCAAATATTACGTGAAGTTGCAAAGACTGTGATTTTTTTCTAAGGTCCTGAAATGCAGAGTTAGTTAATCCAGTGATTTGCTGTATTGCTAAAAATATGCAGAACAACAAATGAAAATGGTAGTGTGGCTAAATCTGAAGAGATAACCCATAATGTCTTAACAAAATATTGTCATCAGAAAAATTTATCTTTGTCAGAAATGCACAGAAACACAATGAAGCATCATAGAATCCAGAGCATTCACAGTTTTCCTTTTTCTTTTTTTTTTTTTTTGAGGTACAAGTTAATTTGTTACTTTTTCTGTGAAGATGTAGTACTTTTTAATGAATAATGCTGATGTTTAAATATGAAAAGCATGACAAATTTTCATTTTTTCAAAACTACTAAACAGGAAGCCAGATTACTAATTCACAGTTGTAAGTGGCAAACATTCAGTCCAGGAAGCATGTAGAACTGCAAGTAGAAGCTTAAAACAAGTATTAAATTAAAAAAAAAAATCAACAGAAGTTTTCATAATTACCTAAGTTTGTTGAGAAATATGGTCAAGTTTAGGAAGAAAAATGTTATCAGGATACACTATGTTTCAATATTCAGACTAAACATGCACAGGGACCTTAATTCAAATGTATTCTATTGTCCACCAAAATTAAGAGGTAGAATACCCATAAAAATTTTCTTTCGGTTGATAGGGCTGAATTGTGTGTTCTCCACATTCAAATTTTATGTTAAATCCATACCAGACACCTGACTCTGCTTTCCTGCTCTGACAGTTCATCAGGAAAAGAGAAACTGAAGATGAGTTTGTGCAGAGAGCAGAAAAATATTGCAGGCCACTGTGAGCTCTTGAGCTCTGAAGAACAGACCAACAGTATTCTGAAACAATAAAATTTACCAGTTAACAGGCTGTTTAATATTTAAGATTTAAATGTACTTTAGAGCAAGATTTTGATCAGACCTTACTAGTCACCAATCATTTATATAGCATAGGGCTTGAATACATCTTCTTTTTCTGTCTTGTAACCATGAATATATAGTTATACCATGATATATGAAAGAAAAAAAACAAACAACAAAACAAATGCTAGAGTATCATCCTGGATAAATAGGTTTAATCCAGAGAAAGTCTAACAAGAGGGTAACCTGGGGAGGAGCAGAAGCTAGTCTATTTGCTGGATGCAAAGGTGTCTTATTTACAGGGTAAAACTAACATAACAGACTGAGCTGCATAGACACCAAACAGTTGAAAAGAGGCTTAGGAAGCACCAGTGGACTTCTTTGGTTTCACTTCAACAGGGAAACCACTACAGAAAAAGAATGAACTGTGGTTAATGTTGACAATATGGGCTCATCACACACCATAACCAGTCACGAACATTTATCCCAGTAGGGAGGCTAGATTTGGACTATGCCTACTAGCTCTGACTGCCACCACCTTTCTCAAGAAACTGATTTCCTGAACACTGCCCACTGCTAAATCCTGTGTAATAGTGTAGATTACTAGATGTGGTGTGGGAGTGGTATATAATCAGGCTTGTCTTCGGTAAGCTTTGGGATGATATGAAAAGCTTACAGGGTGCTGGTGAGACCCCTCAGCCATTGACTTTGAAATGTGCTGACCACACTGGAGCACACCTTCAGTTTTACAGAGATTACCTAGGAACTCGTGAGATAACATAGGCCAACAAGTAACTATGAAGGAAATATTTCAAAGGAATTAAGGGGTGTACCTTTAGGAATACAACACTGCCTATGGCCCAGCTCAGGTGCCTTTATATCAATGCATGGAGCATGGGCTACTAACAGAAGGAGCTGAAAGGCACCATGCAGCTAGAAAGTTATGACCTTGTTGCCGTTACTGAAACTTGGTGGGATGAATCCCATGACTGGGATGCAGCTATTAATGGCTGTAGGTTGTTAAGAAGAGGCAGTGGAAGAAGAAGGGCTGGAGGGTTTTCTCCCTACATCAGTAGGTGGGTTGAGTGTGAAGAGTTGCCTCTGAAAAAGAGCCATGGGCAGGTCAAAGCCCTGTGGGCAAGAATCAGAAACTGAGGCAATAAAGGGAACCTTTATTGTGGTGGATGGTGTCCACCACAGCCCCCTGATCAAGCAGGCCTGTTGGTGAAGTCTGCTGGATCCAGCTGCAGGAGGCACTGCTCTCACTGGCCCTTGTCCTGCTGGGAGTCTCTGATCACCCTGACCTCTGCTGGAAAAATAGCACAGAGAGTTGTAGGAGATCCAGGAGATTGTTGGAATGCGTGGAGGACAATTTCCTAACTCAGGTAAATAGACAGCCCTACCAGAGGGGATGGTAGGGCTGGTGACCAACAGATCCAACACTGGATCTGTTGGTCACCAGCACAAGGGCGCTAACTGGGGACATCAAGATTGGAGGTAGCCCAGGCTGCAGGGATCATGCATTTGTAAAATTTACACTCCTGACCCTGTGTGGGTCAGGTATGGAGTAAAATTAGGTCCCTGAAATTTAGGAAAGCACACTTCAACTCTTCAGGGTTGAAGAGTCAATAGGATCCCCTGGGAGACTGCCTTCATGGATAATGGAGTGGAACAGGGCTGGCAGATCAATAGAGAACAAAAGCTAGGAATTCCCAAGAGGTAAAAATCATGCAGGGAAAGCAAGAGATAGGTGTGGCTGAGCAGGGAACAGCTGGTCAAAGCAAAGGGGAGGAAGAAAATGCACAGAGAGTGGAAGCAAGGACAGGTGACCTGGAAAGAGCATAGCAATGAAGTTGTTATGCAGGGATGGGGCAAGGAAGGCCAAGATCAAACTGGGACTGAACCGGGCAAAGGATGCAAAGAATAACAAGAGGTCTTCTATAGATATGTTAACCAGAAAAGGAAGGTCAAAGAAGCTGCACCTCCTGATGAACAATGCTGGAAAACTGATAACAAAGGATGAGAAGAAGGCAAAAGTAGTTATTATCTTTTTTGCCTCAGTCTTTAATGACAATCACGTTCATGACTACCTGAGGATCCTGAATGTACATAAGTCACTGGGACCCCATGAGATGTATCCCAGAGTCCTGACAGAATTGTCTGAGGTAGTTGCCAAGCTACTATCCATCCTATTTGAGAAGTCATAGCAGTCAGGTGAAGTCCAAGGGAACTGGAAAAGGGAGAACATTGTGCCCATCTTTATGCAGGGTAGAAAAGAGGACCCTGGGAACTACCACACTGTCAGCCTCCCCTCTGTGCCTGGGAAATCATGGACCAGATCCTCCTAGAAGCTGTGCACAGGGAGAACAGAGAGATGATTCAGGACACTCAGCATGACTTCTCCAAAAACATCCTTCTCTCCAAATTAGAGAGAGAAGGATTGGATGGATGGACTGTTAGATGGATAAGTGTTTGGGCGATCATATCTAGAGGGTAGTGCTCAATGGCACAAAGTCCAGTGGACATCAGTGACAAATTGTGACCCTCATTGCATCGAGGTCTGCACTGGGACCAGTGTTACTCAGTACATTAATCAATGACAGAGACAAGGGGAGCAACTGCACCTTCAGCAAATTTGCTGATGACATTGAGTGCCACACCTGAAGGACAGGATGTCATCCAGAGGGATCTGAAGAAGTTCTAGATGTGGGTCCATGGCAATCTCATGCAGTTTAAAAAGGCCAAGTGCAAGGTGCTGCACCGGAGTCAGAGAAATCCCCAGTACCAGCTCAGGCTGGGAGCTGAACAGATCAGAGCAGCTCTGGGGAGAAGACCTTGAAGGTGCTGGTGGATGAGAGGCTGGACATGACCCAGCCATGAGCACTTACAGCCCAGAAAGCCAAACATGTCCTGGGCTGTATCCAAAACAATACGGCCAATAGGGCAAGGGAGGGAATTCTGCCCCTCTGCTCTGCTCTGGTGACACCCCACCATTGACCTGTTTTAGTAAGTTCAGAAGAGGGACACCAAGTTTTTTAGAGGGATAGAGCACCTCTCCTATGAAGGCTAGGAGTGTTATCATTGTTCAGCCTAGAAAAGAGAAAGCTTCAGGGTGACCTAATTGTGACCTTGGAGTAACTGAAGGGAGTCTACAGGAAAAAAGGTGTTAGTGGCAGTGGTCCAATGTACTCAATTTGCCAGGCCCCACCTTATCAGAAACCAACCTACTGCCCTCTGTTCCAAGGAGATTTTACTCACATGGCTGGCTTGATTGCAGTACATGTTTCACATTCATGAATAACCTGTGTCATAGCCTCCATGGTAAGGTCCAGCCTTGATTAAACCCATCTGTATGTTGCACCCCCTTGTAGGTGTCCTAATGTTTCATGGGCCCGTCGAGCTACAAATAGTTCACCTTTCACTTCTAGTCTAGGTCTACCTGAGCTATTCTATTCTTAGCAGTCTTATCTACCTGTTTGTTGTTCTGTTGTTTAGTGGCATGACTTCTAGGCACATCTTCATCATTTATGTTCAGACTCATGTTCTTTACTCCTGCAGTAATTTCCTGACACATTGCAGCAGCCCAGATGTGTTTGCCCCTGTGTCACCAATTGGTCTTCTTCCATGGCTGTAGACATGCCCACAGGGCATTATCCCCATCCAGGAGTCAATGTAGAGTGTAGGCCATTCAAGCAGCAGTCTCTAGGGCTAGTTGGATGGCTCTCACTTCTGCAAACTGACTTCCCCTCCAGCAATTTCAAGGACTCATTATCTGGGACTCCACACAGAAGCTTTCCACCTCTGATCATTTCCCATCACATGGAAGGATGCATCGGTAAAAAGAGCACAGGCTCTTTAATTTTCTTCTAACTCGTTGTATGCTGGTGCTTCTTGGGTATAAGTCGCCTTCTCAGGCAATGATTCAAAATTTGTGGCTTCCGGTCAGTCCATAAACTCTTCTATGATTCCTAGGAAAATGTTTTTTCCCATTCAGGTTCATTATGTAGTCAATGTTACCCATTTACTCTATGTAGCACTGGTAACATGATGAACTGAGGGGATGTTTCCTTTGAACATCCAGTGTAGCAGAAGCACTCATGGTGCCAAAAGGAGACACACTTCTGTCTTGAGAACTTCTGAGGCTCAAACCACCTCACAGGCTCCTAATATCTTTTCTCAGTTGGAATACAGTGGGCTTCTGATTCTTGATGACTCCAGCTTCAAAACCCTAATGGTCTACCTCAAGTTTCTGCTAAGGTTCTTTACCAGAGGCTCCAGGTGAGATCCCACTCCCCAGATGCAGTGTGGAGTATATTTTGAACATCAGGACCTGTCTAAACAGGCCCACAAACTACTGCAAGAAGCTGATTCCTTTTGATCTGCTCAAGGGCCTGTTGCACACTTGAAGTGGTTCTTCTTCCAGGTCACTCAATAGATGGGGGAACTACAAGCCAGTTATAGCCATTTGGAATGCATTCTCCAGAGCAAGGCCTAAAAAAGCTTGTCTGTCCTTTTTGTTAGCTGTTGGAGACATAGCTGCTGTTTTGTTAACCACTTTTCTCCACATGGCCATTGGAAGGGACATTCTCTAGATCTTAGGGACCCTGTTACTTTTCAGATCACTGTAGATAATTTCCAACACTTCTAATTTTCTCAGGTACTGGACACATTCGTCTGCAGTGGTCTACTTCCCTGGAGAGTTCACAAGACCTTCCTTAAATGCATATCTTGCCCTCACACTTGAGAGAAGCCATCTCCAGAGGCTGCAAGTTGCTCCTTCTTCCCAAGCCCTCTTCAAGGAAGATGGGCAGAGACTATTACAAGAACATGTAAAGAGGATAGAGGGGAATGGCTTTAAGCTAAAAGAGAGTAGGTTTAGACTAGATATTAGAAAGAAATTCTTTACTGTGGGAGTGACGAGGCAATGACATACGTTGGCCAGAGAAGTTGTGGATGCCCGGTTTCTGGAAGTGTTCAAGGCCAGGTTGGATGTGGCTCTGGGAACTTGGTGTAGTGGAACTGGGGCAGAGGCATTAGAGCTAGATTATCCTTAAAGTAGATGATCCTTAATCCCAGGCCATTTTGTAATTCTATGATTGTCTTTTAAATCTCAGTAATAGAAGTAGTGAGCAAACTTCAATAATGCTTCTTTTTCTGGTAGTCCCAAACATGCCTAGTCTATTTTTGCATTAATTTCTCCAGGCTTAAACCTCAACTATACTATGTCTTGCCATTTAAAACCTACAGCAGCTGTCTTTTCAATGCATCTTGCATCCTTCCTTTTCTTGAGGTGAATGTAGAGGCGTTTTTTCTTTTTGTCTTTTTCCTTGCATGCTTACAGGGAAATTCTTAAATGCAGGAGAATCGGGCGTTTCTAAAACAAAAGTGTAATGACCATGTAAGTAACCATCTATGAAAGAAATAGCACAGAAGATGGACACTGAGAAAGTATGTTGTGGAAAGCAAGGGGGCAACCATGGCATATATTTTTATGGAGTGAAATAAAAGGGATTAGAGCATAATTATGCTGTTGGTATATGGCACCTAAAGTCAAACAAAGTATTACCCTTCCTGGTTCTTTTAAGCCTGAATATAAGAGAATTTGGCACCTTTTTGTCTTTCTTGTTTCTGAAAAACAAGGGACAGTTCTTCTTCATCAGTAAATGTAACATCTTTCCCTAATGCATGTGAAGTATTTAACAGTTTAGAAAGTATATCAGAGGTAGTTATGTATTGATATTTTTCAGCAGATCAGAGTGATACCATCATTTATTATAAGTCTACTTCATCATTTCTAGCCCGCAGCTTCTCTAGTAAAGAAAATACTAAGGAAAACAAAGGATTTCCTGTAGTGTTTATCTGACTATGTCAAATTAGAATATTACGTGCAGCTGTCTTCAGCAAATGTGTGAGTTAGTTTGACGCTTTAACATAGTTACTCAATGATACGCTTTTAAAGTCCAGGCAAGGTAATAAAAATATCTTTTTCAAGAGTTTGTGTATTTTTTTTATTATTATATAATCATCCATTTTTTACACTGTTCAAAGAGAAAAGGTACACTTGTGTTATATAATCTCAGCCCCTGGTAGTCCATGTGCCAGACAGCAGCAAGTGCAGTAAGACAGGTCAGGTTCTCAGCTGTCAAATTGGGCAAAATCCTTCAATGGATACCATGTATGAAGTCTGGAATTAATGCTCCCTAGAAATAAGTATTGAAATCTCATTAGGATGTGTTTATCCTGGCTTTTTAAGGGAGTGGTCATGTTGGAAACATTTTTTGCAATATTTTTACAAGTTGATTCATCTAGAAACTTCCAAATGCATCTGGATCTGCACAAACAAGCAAAAGCATGACAGAAAAAGAGGGCACATAAACTATGCATTTTTTTAAAACTCTTCATTTTCTTCCTGTGAAGCTCGTTGTCAAGGCCTTCCAGAGACAACAGAGACACCATTTTTTGTACACACACACTGGTACACACAGAGAGGAAGAGTTAAAATGCTTATATTGACTTTCTTCCTTTTCTTCCCCTGTGTCTCAGGCTACTACCATGATACAACATAATGCAGGATTTGGGGTATTAAAGAAGGATTTATTTTTGAGACATGAACGGAGGTTCTTCTGTGGAACAAGCTGTACAGCATTGCACAATCTACAGGTTCTCAAAATGGAGTTTGTTGAAGTGGTGGAACTGACTGTTCTGTTAGTTTCAATCACACAGTGGATTGCATTGCACCTTATCAAACATTAAAGATGAGCAGTCTTTTTCCAGAATATCAACAGATACAGAGAATATCATTGTTATATTAAAAAAAGAACTCCATCTCTGGTGAATTTTCTATAAATAATTTTATATAATATACCCTTCAAAATACTGCTTTAACTTAAGCAATGAAAAGCCACAGTAAGAATCTGAGCTCCATATGAATGCATAATCCCCACCACAAATAAACTCCTGGCTACTGGCATTGTATCCATCAAAAAATTATTAGGAAAGTTTATGGCAACAAATCCTGTAATAAAAAAAAGTCACTATGTTTTCTGTTTGAAACAATATTTCCTCAAAAGCACATTTAAAGCATTCTAAAAAACCCTCTCTACAAGACTTACTTGTCCAGTGTAAGTTTCACAGCAAATTTGGTAATAAACTGCAAAAATATCTTCTTAGATGAGCTGAGTTTGACTTCTGCATTCAACAATAATGGATTTAATGGTAACCAGGAACAGTTTTTTTTCATTAGGGAGATTAATGTTTCGATAATGAATTTAGCTGTGTATTTTAGGTTTATTTAAATTAAAAAAAAAAAAACCTCTTTAAAATATTTTATTTGTTAAGGGAACTGCAGCATCACTGTTTAAAGAATCATCTTAATTTTTTATTTTCATGAAAATTTTAATAGAGTTTTATATAACTCACTTTGAAAGAAGACTTTATATAATTCACTCTGAAAGAGGACTTTCTTTTCAATAGACTTTTATCAAGTGTCTATCTCCTCACTGAAAATTCTTTTAACAAACAGAACCTATGAAGGAATGTATTATCAGAAAAAGAATGAGTCAGGACTAGCGAGGTATTTTTTCATCAGATACTCTTTTAGAATTTTTGTTGATTGGAGGAGTTATTTTCATCAGCTTGTCTTCTCTACAGTCAAAGTGACACTGGTGGACAGAGGGAACTTGAAACCTGAAAAACCAATTTCAAGATTTTTAAGTGAAACGTAAAAATGGAACAAAATACTATTTTCATTAAAAAATGTTCATGAATGTTGGAACCAAAAAAACTTTGCAACATTAGGCCCTTGGGTGACAATGTTCTTTATCCTGTAATGCACCATTATTCACATTAGCACATATCCTAAAAATTTCAAATGTACATAAAGAATTGAAGTAAAGATTTAAAACCCATTGGAAAAAGTATACCTGGACACAAGAGTATATCAGATGTGTTTGCTTCTCCCAAAGTTCAATATGGATGTCACTGACTTGTTGCAGAGCCAAACTCAGTGTTAATGCTGCAGATGCCTCTGACTGGAGCAAAATGGCTTATCGAATTCAAGCTTCCCTGTGACAACCACTGAGTGGGAAAAAAGCTGACATACGGCTTCATGAGAAACTTTTCCAACTGGAAAACTTAAAAGAAGCAAACAAATGATCCTTGTATGTAAAAGTCAATATCAGATAAACTTCTAATTAAAACATTTAAGACATAAGATTATTACTTTTCGGAGGAAGTGGCTCACATGCTGGGTAAGAGCTGTGTCCACAGGGAGAGCTGAGACTAAGAAATTCCAATTTCTGAGAAATTTAAGGTGTAATAATTTGAGTGGTACTCTATTAATCTTCAAGTTCAATTTCACATTGGGAATTTTGTGATTCAAAAAGGATAAATTTTTATAGAGGCTCAAAGTCAAGTTTAACATTGTTCCCTGGCAGCTTTTTTTAAAAAGAGAAGCTGGTGAACTCAAACCCCTTGGCTAGGAGTTGTGTGTTCCAAAACAAATCTGTACAATTTAGTAGTGGTTATGATAATGTAAACTTAGATTGCTAATTTTTTAACAGGTTTCAGATTTTAGGATTTTTGTGCATAAGACCGCATTTGTTACAGGCAGCTGTACTTTGTTCTGTATGAAGCAAACTCACTAAAGTTGTCCAGCATAACTTAAAAATCTCAGGGAAATGTGCCGTACAGTTAGTAGTACCATCATTCACACAGCTGTGAAGGATCTAATTATACACCTTCTTGTGACTTTTTTTGTTGTTGTTTTTATCCCCAACAGATTTTTACACCAAGTTAAATTTAAAACATCTACGTCAAAAGATGAGGTCATGTAGCACGTTTAATAAATCACAGACATTACTACAGCAACATTGGAAATTCACTGGATGTCCTCTAGCACAAGGCTGCATGACTAGAAATCATACATGGCCACTTTGTTGTCAAAGATGCTTTCTTTTCTTTCTTAAATATCAGAATTATATTCTGGACAGAATCCCATTAAAACACGCAATCATAAATTATTTTGATGAAACCTGAAAAATTTTGTTTGCATGCTAAGAGATTTGAGATTCTGTGAAAAATTTTTGTTGACACTAAATCAACAAATACATATCTATACATTGATAGATATATAGGCAGATATAGATGTAGATCAGATTTATATATATATATTGATATTGATACTGATATTGATATAGCAATAGATATATCAGCCTTGCTTTTTGCAACTGTGAAAAGGATAAACACTTCATAAAATCTCCTGCCACAGAACCAAACATATTGAAATGGCCTTTTATGGAGATATTGAAACAACAACAACAAAATAAAATATACAAGGCTTGCTTCTCCTGAGGGTTCAATTATTTTGAGCCCTGCTAGCAAACTTTGATTGATAAATCTAACCTTTTCTTTCCAGGCAATGGTTTGATCACATAGTGATGAGAAGACTTAGAGAATGGAAAAATAATACTTGGATTGCAAGAGAATAATAAAAATGCAGAGGATGCCTTTGACTTCTACAAGGTGAGAAATTATTTCCTATTTTGACTGTATGATGTCAAGACTCCCTTCTAAGAACAGGTAAATCTGGGCTTTGTATGATCCTCTTAAATTAATTTTCAAAACTTATAAGATTTCTTCAGCCTTCCAACTAGAAATTCTTAATACATCCAAAATTAAATTCAAGTTGTTGTGGCAATGTAGGTTTTTCAGCACCACATATGACTGATGAAATAGTGTAGTGGCCAGACTATATAGGTGAAAATGAACTAAAGATGTGAAATATGAACTCTCCAAGCCCACAGGAATAAGCAGGCAGCCTTTGTATCCAAAAGAAATTTAGGAAGTTTTCCAACTGGACTGATACAAAAAGCTCATAAAGGATGTCCATCATGACATAATTTGACAGTTCTATATATCTTTTTAATTGTTCATTTACAAAATATTTTTTCATTCCCTTTTAAAATACTTCTCAGAAGCCCAAAATCCTTTGTAATTAGTTTCTTCAAATCTTCATTTCCACGTAAAGAAAGAGAAGTTACCAATGAAACAAAATGAAATTAAACCATTTAGTTTTATCATGATAAATTCCTTTACACACGATCCTTCTTCAGTAGACAAAGGAGCTAAACCTAACCTTGCAAGCAGTTCCACTGGGAAAAAAGCAAAACCAGAGAGAAAATAAAACTTTGCTTTGAAAAATAAGCTTGGAAGTAAGTCACTGAACAACATTTAGAACTGTGTTTAAATGTTTTCAAATTTCCACAAGCAGCTGTAGAAAATTACTTTGAAATTACTGAATTTTGGAGAATCTAGCAAAATAATGTTTGACCTTCATTAACTCTGTTCCTTTCTGATTCATAAAATAGTTTTTGAGGTTGCAGAGCATTTAATAAATAATTAAAAAAATAAAATTCAGTGAAGAATTAGCTACATCTGCTTCAACCCACATAATAAGCCACAATTTGGAGAAAAGTGTATTTTATGTATCAGTGTCATAGTAGTGCAGAAGACACAGAAAGAAGACAGACAATTAGCTGCTGGTTTAAAGAGAGGCCACTGAAATGCAGCTGTTTAAACCTGAATATTGCAGTGAGAGTTGAGTGTGGACATGAAAACCGTGGTATTTATAAGCTTCCAGACCTGGTGCATCTGAATGCTGAAAGCCAAATTAAAGTTGCCCTTAGCAAAAGTACACTGTTACAAATGTAGTCCTCCCGCATAAGCTCTCCCTGCCCTCGCTGCACCATATGGGACAGATGCAATTTAGTTCTAATGTTTTAGTTAATGAAATCACTGTTACAGCCTATGAATAACTGCAGCAAATGTGCTCACTGCTAAATAGTATTGCGCTTGCAGGCAAGTGTGGCAAATAGACAACCCACTACATTTCTACCTTCTTCTACAGTTTTCACTGACTGTTTTTTTTTTTTAATATAGAGCTGGCTTCCTGAGGCATGGTGTGCATGTGCAAAATTTAAAAATGAAGAGGTCAGGCCTTATATAGAAACTATAAATCCATTTAGCTGTCAATGAAACTGTCAATATTTATTATCCAGACTATGACACTTCAGCTGCTTGTTTTACATAATGAAATAAGAAAATACATATTCAAAAATATAGTAATGTGCACATACACAACATATATTGTGCTGGCAGAGATGCCAGCACAATATAGCAAAATCATAGGGGCTTTTCTCCTAGCAACTTAGAGACTCTATCTTTCATCTCCTAAGCTATCTCCTTGAATTTACTAATGTCTCAAGCTCCAAAAATCTGTATGTATCTTGTTTTTAAAAAATCGTAATCATCTATGCCAAGAGTTTGACTCAGTTAAATAACTTTTCTATTTTAATTACATTATTTCTAATTCTGACCATTTGCTCAGTTTCAGAAAAAGGAATTTCAAGCTGATTACAAGAATTATTGGTTTGCACTCCACGTGCTCACAAAACTGAGCAATTGTGGCACCAAACCACAGGTGAAAAAAAAGCAACTTACTTTTGGAAAAGCAAATCATAATTTTCCATAGAAACTCAGTGCCAGCAAAACCTGAAACAGGGGATGTTCTGCAAGATGTATGCTCCATAAGTTTTCAAATTCTCAGATTTTAAACACATAGAAAGATGAAGAGAAACCTAAATTTATACCTGTCATGGTTTAACCCCAGTTCACAACTAAGCCCTATGCTTCCACCCACTCATACCCCCACCAGGAGGATTGGGAAGAGAATTGGAAGAGAAAAAGTGAGAAAACTCATGGGTTGAGATAAGAACAGCTTAAAAGTCAGTCAGCTTAACAGTCAAAAGACACAGACACAAGCAAAGCAAAACAAGCAATTATTTCACTGCTTCCCACAGGCAGGCAGGTGTTTAGCCATCCCCAGGAAAGGAGGACTCCATCAGGTCTAATTATGACTTGGGAACAAAAATGCCATCACTCCACACATCCTATTTCCCTTTTTGCCCAGCTCTCTTAGTTGAGCCTAATGTAGGCAATATGGAATATCCCTTCAGTCAGCTGGGATCAGCTGCCCTGGCTGTGCCCCTACCACCTTCCCACACACCCCCGGACTACTCACTGTCAGGGCAGCACAAAAATCAGAAAAGAGTCTGATACTGTGCAAGCACTGTTCAGCAACAGCAAAACCATCTCTGTATTATCAACCCTTGGTTCAGCAGAAATCCAAAACTCAGCCCCATGTTAGCTACTCTACAGAAGATTAACTGTACCTCAGGCAAACCTAGAACAATACTTCTGAAGTCAATATGCATATTTTAACAGCCTTTATCCAGTACAGACCATGGGAAACTGTGCAGCTGATGACAACATCTATTATATATATTGCATAACATATATATATATATGTTATGTAATAACATTTATATAACATATATTACCTATTTGTAACATTTTTGTTGATTAAACCTAACAGCTACATAGTTGGAATTTATGAATAAGAGGGTGGTATATAGCATTTGTATGGGGTATTAATTCTCCAGAATTAAAGGTAATTTTCTATACATTGGTTAAGCTCAATACCACCTCCACCCCCAAACTCCTCAGAAAGCAAGGATTACTCACAAATATGCTTTTTTCCCCCTCAGTGTCTAATACTTACGCTGCCATGAGGAGTAGGAGGACCATAACTGCAGAAGTGATGTTCCATTTGTGGGCTCTAAAATCCTAAGGGGCCAGCTGTACCATCTGAATGTTCATAATAAGTTCATGAGGCCTGACAGAGTTCACCCCAGAGTACTGAAGGAGTCAGTGGGTGCTACAGCAGGACCACCTTTGTCATGACCCATGGGTATGGGGCACGATGTTCACTATAAATTCTCATCAGGCAGATTAAAGACACCAGACCACATGCCAAGGAACTCTCAGGTTTTTATTGTACAGTCACCATAACTCTGGCAATAGCCACACTATTTAGATTAAAAAGGTGTTGGTTAGCAAGCCCTTACATTTTCACAATATACTTCCACAAAATGTGTTAGCTAGAAAGACATTAATTTTGTACAGTACACTTCAATATCAGGTCCCACAACGAATTCTTCAAAAGGTGCTGGTTTACAAGCCACAACACCGCTATTCAAAGGTGCTATATAATGAGCCACAACACACTTCCATGAGATCCCCACTCTCACAACAGAGTTTAGTACAGAGTGAGGACTGGAATATGACAGGCATGCTTTGCTCAGGCAAAGCAAAGGAAGAAAACAAAGAATATCACCAGTCCTCAGAGCCTGCATTGCTCCTGCTGCTTGGATGATCCAGAGCTTGGAAGACAAATAAAAGTAAAAGACTTTGGGGATTGGGGAGGTGGGATGGGAGGGGGGGGTAAGTGGGGAAGGGAAGCGAGGAGGCCTAAGCTACTCCCTCTTACAGTTAAGAGGTAGACTCCTGACACACACCTCTTATGTAAACTAAGATTTTTCTGTGCTTATTTGTTCAGGCATGCACAGCCAGCCCATCTCCAGGGAGTGAGCTGGGGTGGGGAGCTGAACACAAGTCTCAAGGCAGAGCATAAACTTGGCACAACTGTGGTGCCCCACCTCCATGAGACTCTCTCCTCCTGTAACAATCCTCAGAATACTTGAGACAAAACATCCTTATGTCCGGTCCTCTGTACCAGCTCAAGCATCTACCAAAGGTCTTGGGAGCCCAAAAGAGCTCTCCACTGATTTAAACCAACCCCTACCTGGAAAAATAATGGAGATCTACTGGGATCCTGTTGAAAAATGTGTCAAGGACAATGAAATTGTCAAGCACCATCAACATGGGTTCACAAAGAGGAAGTCTGACGTAACTAATCTGATATCGTTCTAGGCCAAGGTGTGCTGACTTTAACACCAGCAGCAAATTAAACTCAAAATAAGCCATTCCACTTCCTCTGCCCCTCCTGGTAAGGGAGAGACAATAAATCAGAGACTATGGGTTGAGATAACAATTTACAAGAAGTACAAGGCAATGAAATACAACATGCACAATAACAATAGCAATATTAATAGCAGAAGTATATAAAAAGAAAAGGTGTTTTACCCACAAAAAGCTGTTCACCATTGGCAACAAAGAAGACGATGGATATGCCTCACAGATCACATCCTCACAGCTTCTTCCCCAGACAAAGACAATATGATGACGATATATGCACACAGCCCACATGGTCATCAGGAACAAGGGGAAAGATGGTGAGGCAGCTCCCATGGCTAATTTTTCCAATCTTTCAATCTGAATTATTTTTTTTTTTAAGTGACAAAATAAAGCCCCCTAGAAACTAGATCATCTGAGTAGGGATCCACTTTGCTCAGTTCTGTGTGAGTGCCTCCAGCACTGCTTTTAACATTCTGCTGTGTTGTGGGGTCACCCCCACTGGTGTTTTCCTGGAGCAGCCTTCCTGCCAGCTCTGGTGATTTAGCACTACAGTTGATACTTGTTTTTGCTGCTGTCCCTTTCAGCACCAGGGTCCATTACCACGCTCTGGAGGTTAAACAGAAGGGGGAACTGGCAGGGAGGCAGAGGGACTAAGTCCACTGGTGTTGATGCCCTGGTAAGGGTACCTCAGATTTCCCTGCCCCCCAAAACCACACCCCTGGATGTTTTTGAATAACAACTTGATCACACCCACACAGCACTAAACTCCATCCCCTCTCCATAATAAGAACACAAGTTCACCTTCTGGGTCGATGGAGGCAAGGTGGTAGATGTGGCTTTTCTGGATGTTATTCAGGCTTTTGATACTCTCCTTTACTATATCCTTCTGGACAGTTTGTGTTGCTGTTCAGTGTACAGGCACACAACCCTCGGTGTGAACTGGTAGCAGGTTCAAGCAATTTTCACAAAAGGACTTGCTTCTGGCTAGTCGCCAGTCACCAGCAGAATGCCTCGGGGCTGAACTCTAGGGACAGTTCCGTTCAATATTTTTTCCAATTATCTAAATGCCGAGCTTACATTAGCAAGCTTGATGGTGGTACTAAAATGAGAGGTGCTGTTGGCTCTCTCAGGGAAAACTGGGAGAGGAATGTGTGTGGAGCAGCCCTGCAGAAAGGGATCTGGGGGTGCTGGTGGGCAGCAGCTCAGGGTGAGTCAGCAGTGTGTGCCTGGGCAGCCAGAAGGGCAAACCCCATCCTGGGCTGCATCACACACAGCAGAACCAGCTGTGGTTGGGATCATCCTGCTGGATTCAGCCGTGTTGCGGCCTCACCCTGAGTCCTGTGTGCAGTGCTGGGCCCACAGTTTGATTAAGAATGGCCCAGAGGTGGGGCGACAGATCTGGTGAAAGGGCTGGAGGGTATGTCCTGTGACAAGTAGCTGAAGACCCTGGGTTTGACAGGTTCGAAGAGAAGTAGGCTGAGGAGTAAACTGATGGTTCTTTATAGCTTACTCAGAAGAGGAAGAGGAAGAGGAAAGGGAGGTGCTGATCTCTTTTTTCCAGTATTCAGTGGTGGAATGATTGACCATGGCTCAAAGGTCTATAAGGGGAAGTTCAGGTCTAACATTGGGAAATAATTCTTCTATGTTTCACCACAAAGATGGTGGAGAAACAATGGAATAGACTTCCTGGAGAGGCGGATGGTGCTCATTTTACACATGCCAAAGTGCGTGTCTGCTCCTCTTGGACTTTTTGTGTGGCAAAATTTTGGTATTGGAGATGGGGGGGAATGGCTTCATAGATGGCTGTAGTAGCTTGCTTTATTTCCAGCATAGCTACTGGGTGCTTTCTGTGAAATGCTGCTGGTGCCAGCCAGCTCCAAGATTGTCATGTCACTGTCCAAAGCTGAACTGATCAGCTACAAGTAATGCTTCTTATACATATTTAAGAATGGGGATAAAAGATTGCTTTGGAGCAGTACATAGAGAAGGAGAGAGAAGAGTAAGAAGAATGCATGAGAGAAACAGTCCTGCAGACACCAAGGATGAGGGAGGATGTACTCCAGACACTAGAATAGAGTTTCTCCTGAAGGGCATGCTGAAGACCATAGTGATCCATGGAGGATCCAGTGTTGGAGCAGGTCAGTGCCCAAAGGAAGCTATGACCCATGGGAAGTCTGCATTGGAGCAGACTTTTGGCAGGATAGAGACAGGAGCCCATTATGTAGGTCACTTTTGTTGGCATGACATATGAACCTATAGGAGAGCCATGCTGAATTAATCTCTTCCTGAAGGACTGAACCTCCTGCAAGGGATCCACACTGGAACAGTTAATGGAGAACTAGCCCATGGGAAAGACTCATTTTGCAGAAGTTTTTGAAGGACTGTCCCCTGTGGGAAGGACCACACATTGAAATAATGGAAGAAAGTGGGGAGTCTTCCCCCTGAGGAGGAAGGAGAAACAGAGACAACATATGATGAACTGACCACAACATCCATTCCCCATCTTCATCTGGTATCAAATTTCTGACTCATTCACTGAAGAAAACAGAAGTTTTCTTCACAACAAAAGGAAACGAAATTCTGTTTGATAAAACACGCTAAACAAGATGAATCAGACAAACTGTCCACATGAAGTCACCCATTAATCAGTTATTATTTTTGCAATATAATACAAGACACTGAAGTCTGATTATCTGAAGTGATTTTGCTTCTCTCTTCAATTAAATTTACTGAAAGCTTTGCCCATTATGTAATTTTTGTACAAGAACTCAGTACTCTGAAAAAAATTCTGAATTTATCCAATTATATCTATAAATAGTAACCTCTTTCTAGCTATATTCTCTAGTTATTTTCTTCAGCTGAAGAAGACAGAATTGCATTGTCACCTTTCAGAGGTGTTGCAAAGTTATAAAAACTGTGAATCATAAGCTATGAGCAACTCATATCTTCTGATCTCCTCTTTCACTTGCTGTTGCCTCCATTTTCATAGAGGACAATCTCTGCACCTACTGTCAAAAGTGGTTCAATAATGCTTGTTTTCAATGAACTGCTGTGAGAGGAGTTTCCAGCTCTCACTGTGATATGTTAGCAGAATGTTTCTGAGCAAAAGGCTGCTGTGTTTTCTGGTCCTTTGCTGGCTTTCAGACAATGATGACTTTTGAAAATATTATAATCTCTATGCCTAAAGCTAAGTGCCAGTTTGATTTTGTTGATTAAGACAGTGCTGACCATCAATTACTTTACAATGATTTTTTGGGTTCCATAGTATGGTTATTATTTGATACATAGTTTTATATGATGCTTGTTTTCCTAAAATCAAATTTGAGCTCTACTTTGTGCCAGATTGGTGGGGTTTAGGTGCATCCGCATAAGTTTTTCTGCATGGATCATAAGTAAGCCTTTTTTTCAGTGTCCTAATCAGAAACAAGTAAACAAGTTAAAAGTACTCTTATGTCCTGGGGAGTCTATTGTCTAAAGTTACAGCAAGATGAATTTAAGATTCAAGCCTTTAAAAGCTGTTGTGCAAATACTAATGATCTGATTAAGAATACTGAACATGAATCTGGTTCCAAAGTTGTATTAGGTATGAACTTATATTTAGTTTTGTCTGTTAACAGTCAATATTCCTCCAGTAGAGTAATTAAATCTACAAATGCTCCAACCATTTATGTAAGTCTGATAGGAATTATCCCAGTTTATCTGGGAATTTATACTATGCTTCTAATAATTAAAACAGCTTGGTTTGCTAGATCTGACTGGTGGATGAAGGGAATGTGAGGAATCAAGAGAGTTGTCATTATTCTAACTTCCAGGAAATTTGAATTCCTTGAAATATGGAATAGAGATAGTTATCATGTCCGTCTCTAGCCAAGGCATTATGTGTTTCAAAAATGCTACTTTTATCTTTGTGATTTTACCATACTTGCTTGGGATTCCAGAATTCAAAGTTCCAGATTTTTAAAACAACTAAGATGGGAAACTAAGATGCTAACAAGGTTAACAATTTCTGCACGTTTCTTAATCCAACAGTAAAAACTCAATGGCAATTTTATATGAATTTTCTGGGGTGAGAATAGTGAAGGAGTCAAGTTGTTGTCCCAGATTCTTTCACCTGGTGTGCAAGAACCAATCAACACACTGAATCAAGATATTTAATTTAATTAAAATTCTCCAGAATCAGGCATCAGGTGTCTAACACAGTCAGTACACCTTTTAGGAAACAAGCACATCCTTTTATATTAAAAAGATATCAAAGAAACAACTATGCAGGAAAAGATAATTTCACTCACCCTTATAAAACAAAATTCTCACTGTGCATGTGGTGGTCTCGGTCCTTTTCGTTATATTATCATTTACATGTACAAATTTCCATGGGGGGTGTTTATAATTATCTAAGGTAACTTGGAATTATATTTTCACTCTATCAGGTATCACCAAGTTATTGTTTAACCTTACACTCTATTACAATATCTATTTGAGTCTATGTGAACAATTCGTTAACAATGAAATAAGCATTCTGCTCCTGTGGACTCTTCATTGCATTCTTTTCCTAGGGACTCTTTATTGATTCATTGCTCCTGCACCTTCTTTTCATAAAATCAGGATCAAACCATAGTTGTAGTGAACTGTTTTGTGGCTTTTTAATTTCATCCAACATCAAAGTCACCAGCTCATCTTGAAGGTTCCACCAAAGAAAAAGACATAGAACAGTGTATCAGAATTTCAGAAGTGCTCTATTTGTGATAGATTTGTGATAGAAGTGCTGATTTGTATATTTGAAATATAATTGACTTCTGTTTTCATATTGTGTAATGAACAAAAACTCTGAACTAAGCTGAACAAGAACAGAAGAAGATAAAGTGAGCTCAATAATACATAACGTTTACTTTCTGCCCTGTGTTTGGAGAAGTGCTTTTGCAACAAAGGTTTGCTGCTCTTTTCAGAGTAATGGCAATGTAGATGTTCATCCCAGTTCATCTATAAACTTTATATTGTAACAAGGAGGAAGTCACTGAAAAGTATTTGTCTACTATGTTCACTTGAGAGAAAAATGAACATGTTGACCTTCAATTCCTTCCCCATTTAGTTTTCTTCTTATCAAAGGATGACAGCATTTAGCACAAGGACAAATGCCTGCATTTTTGTGACGAATGTAGACAATGCTGTCATGAAACAAATAGCTTCCAGGAGGAAAAATATGGAAGCTTTTCAAAAGGCTTAATGTGTAAAAGAGGTTGTTTCAGTGAATCCAGCGCTGTATGTCAAATATCTAAATAAAGGGGAAAAAAGGCCTTTGGAGAAATATTTTTCCCTACTATCCTGAACTGCAATGTTTTAACTGGAGAACTAAATACACATGTCAATGATAAAATTTTAAAATGCTCTGTTAATTCTTATGCAATATGCATTTTCCTACTTAGGCTTTTCATACCAGTTATTTTCTTAATTATTCATGATATTTAGAGACTGAAAGCAAAAATAAGCTTCCTAAAGAAGCATATAAACATACTGGTGGGTATATTTTTTTCCTACACTCTATCTCTGACTGAGAACTTCATTCTTTTTTTGTCCCTACTCCATTAGAATCAAGGTAACATACCCTCTGAAATAGCTTTGAAATGTAATAATTCCAAAAGTAATAAAAAATATAATTTGTACGGTTCTGATGGGGAAAGTATATTTCCCACTTATGTAGTTTGGGAAAGTAATTGCATCATTAGGAAGCTACAGAAGATTTGATGTTATTGCTGTAGCTTCTGTCTGAAAAACTTTGTGTTGTTTCTCCCCATTTTTTTTTCCTTTTATGGGTTCAAATTTTTAAATATCTGGTGAAAGAGTTACAGGAAATCATCATATAAATTATCAGACATAGAAAAAGAAATTTATTTTTAATCACAAACCTTCCAAATCAAACATTTGAAATCTTGCACTGGGTTCTGTGTGTTACTTTCTTTGCAGAATAATAGTTACTGCTTTTGCAGCTTCTATCACCATATGTGTACAATAAGTAAATGAGCACAATAATGAACACATAAAAAAAGGCTAAACTCACCCAGCTTAAAAAAATCCATTCTCCCACCCGCTGTGTGCTGGAACATGAACAGAGCATTGTTTGGATCATAAGGATTAGTAAAATAACAGTCTTGGTGAACAACATGGTCATGTGGATAAAATGATTATTTCTTAAAGTCAGTGCATGATAGCTGGGATACTAGTGATTGTACTTACTTAATGCATTATTCTAATCCAATGACTGTGGGAAGTGTATAATTATTTCAGTTGAACAGATCAACAATTAAACACAAAATAAAATTAAGAATATTTTATATAAATGAATTGTGATCCTCCTTTTTTCCTCTTTCTTTAAAAATGAAATTACTATAATTAAAGTTTTCCTTACAAGCCATTTCTCTTTCAATTGCACTTCTCTGTGAGAAATGAAGAGTATAAAATATCTTTACTAGTAGAGATGGAAATAAACTGGGATAGTTGTTAGCTGTCCTGTTCATACTGAAGTTATACAGCATCAAATTTCAAAAGTTATCACGATTACTATTCTGTGATATTTTAATACACAATAGGGCTTTGAGAATTGCATCCGTGATGTAAAGAGTTTCATTACTACAGCATTCCTGTGTGTTCTGCTCTCTCAGTGTGAATTTAAACATACAATTGTAGACTTTGTCTATTCCTACTCTTTTCCATCTTTGGAACAGGGGTAGCAACCACTTTTAAGGATTGTGAGGTTAATTAGTGAGACTATTGAAAATGAGGTAGGAAATTTCTACACAAAACAGTGGAAGTCTTCAGTTCGTATGCTTTTAAAATGTCCAAAGTCTTTCTTTCTTACAACGTGTCTTTTTTCATCGAATCATAAAATACTTTGGGTTGGAAATGACCTTTAAAGGTCATCTAGTCAGATGAGCAGGGATATTTTCAACTAGGTCAGGTTGCTCAGAACCCTGTCTAACCTAACCTTGAATGTTTACAGGGATGGGATATCCTTCACCTCTCTGAGCAACTTGTGACACTGTTTTATGATTATCATTATAATAAACTTCTTCCTTTCATCTAATCTAAACCAGCCCTCTTTCAGTGGAGCCTTGTCCTATTGCCACAGGCCCTACTAAGATGTTGGTCCCCAACTTTCCTGTAAGCCTCTCTTTTGTACCAAAAGGCTAGAACTCTTAGATATGGTTAATTTACTCTTTCTTAAATTTCAATTTCTTTGAAATTCCTTTGAAATTTTTTAGTTATAAGTCATCTTTGATCCACATCCAAAAAGGATCTTAGAGACATGCAACACGTTTTTTCTTACTCTATGGTGACACATAAAATTAATAGGAAAGAGACAATGTTTTTGGTCTTTTCCCTAGTTTAGGGATACTTAGGTTCAGATTTGTTCTGTAACGTTTCCAGGCCATTTTACATTACAGTCATTGAGAGCCTCCCAACAAAAATTATTTTGTTATGGCTATTCATTTCACACGAAAAACAAAGGCATTATATGTTAACGAAAAATAAAATCAGTGGAGAAGCTTAACATTCTGTTGTGGATTAAAATAGCAATAGCACCGTGGTTTTAATCCTTCAAGTCACAGTACTTGGAAGGGGAGCAAGATCTGCAAGGGATGTTTGGGAAGAGAAGCAGAACCTTCAGGTGCATTTTGCATTCTGTCATGTGAAATGAGTGGGATGCCAAAGATATTTCCAAAACAAATTTTTTTTCTTCTCCTAAGAAGTGATAACTTTTTTGTAAGGGAGAAAGACACAATATTCCCCTTTTGGCAATGAGATATCAGCATGCAGCTCTTGATGTCTCTTGTCAATGTTCTCACTTTTCTATCTTCAGCATGAAAGAAGGATTTGCTCAAGCTTGCTTTGCTGCTGTGACCTCAGTTTCTTTGTCATCACTATTGCCATTAGGATTAATGTAGGCCCTAAACACATTCTAATACATTGGAGCAGACAAATGCATGCAGATCATCTATACAGCAGGCAGGGCCATACTTGGATTTAGGCAATGGGATAAAATAAATGAGCATTTATTCTTACAATGTTTCCTGAAGATCCTTTTCAAAGGATTATGGCCTGTGGACACACTCTGTGGACAGAAACCTTTACATACTAGAAAAGGGATGAAGGGTCCTGTAGAAAAAGACTACTAGTCTAAGCTGATATATGTTTCAAGATGTATTTAGTTTATGTAGGGGGAACCAGCACAATCACTAGATACTGGAAAGATGTGTCTCAGAAGAGATGGTGAGGCTGTGCTTTCAGATGTCTTCTGAAAGGAAGCTGTATATTTCAAATGCCTTGTCTGAATGAAAACTCACTGAAAGAAGCAAGACTCAAGTATAAGAATGCTAGAGACTTAGCTCTCATTTTTGAATTGATTTCAGTTGATTACTTTGAAGCAGTAAAGTCTAAATGAAAAAATAAAAATACTCATTTTCTTCACACAGTTCCTATTTAATATCCTTTTTCCCCACTATTCCTCTAACCTTGTGCTTTAATTATTTCTGTTTCTGACAATGCTTTTAATATCTGCAAACAAAATCAGCTAATTTATGCAATGCTTCTGAGATCCTAAGTCATACTTTTCTTCAACTATATTGAACCAATGTATATTCTGTACCCTTAAAGCCCTGCAAAATAATAGCCAACTTCATGCATATATTAGCATTGACCTGAAACTATTTTAATATCATAGACTTACATCCTGAAATACACCAAACAAGTTCACACACAGTTTTGCCTTTTGTTCAAAATTAATTACGATGAAGCCACCAATCTGAATTTTTACTTTAGCATTGTGCTTAAATTTGAATTCTCACAATGTAAAGGTTACTGAAGTGCAGTGGCTTCAAAACTATGTCTAGTGGCTAGCACTCAATTTTTCTAATGCATGGGTAAGATTTGGAGATTATTCCCTAATTTTGCAAAAGCTTTTAAAATCTGACTTAGAATGATACTGGCATTTAAGTCAACAGTTGTTAAATTCATTGTATCAAATTCTTATGGTTATTTTAAGATTATATTTGAAAATTAGAACTGAACATTGAATTACAGAATTACCAAGGAAACTAGTAACTGTCAATACCACTACTAAACCTGTAAAATTCAATACTATAAAATCAAATCTTTCACAGTTATAGCTTTTTTCTTGTTTTCATTTCTTTATAAAACACCACTGACTGTAACTGAAGAAAGTAAGGTGTCGAAGTCTCAAGAAAAGTTTTGTTCCTTGTATTTTTGTTTCCAAATGAAGATGGGAATGGCAGACTGTCAAATAAAGAATTGCTGCCCTAAAATTGCACTTTATCATGTCAGTGAGTCACTATATGTTAATGTTGGATTATGTGATATGATAACACATTTATCAGAATGCCATTTTTTGTGATAGTGCCACACAAGTTTGGCTATTTTGATTCACATTAAAATAGCTGTACTGCTCTTCTAGCCTCCTCTCCCTTCTCCCCAGTAGTTAAAAATACTTTAAAAGATATTTGGAGATGTATCAACAATTTGTGGAAAGCTAAATCTTTTGTTTGTAATTCCTAGCAAAGTACAATTTTAATGCTCTTTTACAAGTAAAGTGCTATATTCTCAGAATCATTCAAGCTGGAAAGGACCTCAGGAGACCTACAGTCTGCTCTACCCACTGAAAACAGGGTCTGTGTTTGCATTCAGGAAGGATTACCCAGTGCTTTGTCCAGTTGGGTCCTGAAAACAAAGGACAGAAACTTCTCAGTCTGTTTGGGCACAAAGATCCATTGCTCAATTTGTCCCACGGGAAAAATATCTTCTCATCTAAAACTATAGCCTCTTTTTCTTACCGCAACTCCTTGATCATCTCTGTGTAGAAGCTGAAAGATTGTTTTCTGGTCTGTTCCTCCTCCAATGTGAACAAGCATTAGTTCCACAACTTCTGCTGGCAGACTAAATATTCCACACACTGACCATTCTGGTTGGCCTTCTGCCAAACTTGTTTCAGTTTCTTGACATTTTTCCTGCATTAGGTGTCCCCAGATTTGTTGTTGCATTTAGAGGTAGTCTAAGAAGTGCTGAGAAGATGGAGATAATCACCAGCCTCAACCTAGTGCCACTTTTCATATAGAAAATGCACTGCTAGACCTTTGTTAGTGCCTGGGTGCACAGCTGGCCCCTACTCTCCTTGATGCTCCCCACAGTTTGGAGTCCATCTCCACAGAGTTTCTCACTGAGTGAACTATCTCCAGCACATGTCACTAACTGGGGCTCCGCCTGTCCAATGTCATTGTTAAATTTCACGAGATTCTGTCTGGCCCATTCATATAACCAACCTAGATGCCTCTGAAGGCCAACCCTGTCTCCAACTGTGTTAATTTCCCCAAGGCTGGTATTCACCAACTTGCTGACACAGCACTCTGCTGGCCCCAGACACAATCCTGCAGTAGTCCACTTGGAGCCAGTTTGATGTCTCCATGTAGACATCAAACTATTAATTACTATTTCTTGAGCCCAGCATTGAAGTCAGTTTTCCAGTCATCTGCTTGGCCTTCCATTTGGACCCCGACATTTCAATATGCAATGAAGGATGTTGTGGTGACTGTGCTGAAAGCCTTCCTACGGGTGAAGTAGATTGCATCTTCTGTTCTCCCATCATCTGAAAATACAGTAATTTCATTACTGAAGGAAGTGAGATGTTCAGGTATGATTTATATTTGGTACCGTCAGGCTGACTTCCCAGACATCCTCTTCTCCATGTACCCAGAAAGGGGCTCCAGATGGGCTCCCATGATTTTCCCAGAGACTGAAGCAAGACTGACAAGCCTGGACTTCTTTGGATTATTCTTTTAGGATATTTCCAAGATGAATACAATATTTGTCTTTCTGTAGGTGTCACAAAATTTCCCCCATTTCCATGACATTTCAAAGATTATAGGGATAAGTTTTGAAAGAACATTAGACAACTCTGTCATCATCTTTAAATACAAACCTCTAGTCACATGTGGGACATGTAAGTGATCTGAGATAGCCAGCATGGCTGTACTAAGGACAAATTGTGCCTGACCAGTCTCATGACTTTCTGTAGTGGAGTGCTGGCCACAGTCCAACAAGGGAAGACTGACCAATGTCATCTACCTAGAGTTCTGCAAGGCCTTCAGCATGGCCCCACATGTCATCATCTTCTCCAAATTGGAGAGATATATATTTGAAGGGTGGAAAATTTGGTGAGTAAGGAATTCACTGGCTGGATGCAGTCACAGGGTTGTGGCCTGCCTCTGTCTCCAGGTGGAGGCTGGTGACAAGTGCTATTCGTCAGGGCATTTTGGAACCAGCACCCTTCAATATCTTCATCAATGGCATAGGCAGGGATCAAGTGTTGCATCAGCAAGATTGCAAATGACACAAGGCTGACACAAAAGAAGGATGGGATGTCATTCAAGATGGCAGACAAAATAAAAAAGTGAGCCCATGGGAACCTCATGGAGTTTAATAAAGCCAAGTGCACCTCAGTCAGAGCAATCCCATAGATGAGCATAGACTTGGAGATGAGCTTGTTGAGAACAACCATGTGGACAATGACTCAAGGGTTCTAGTGAAAGAAAAGCTGGACATGAGCAGGCAATGTGCACTTGCAGCCCAGAAACCCAAGCACATCCTGGGCTGCATCAACAGCAGAGTGGCCAGCACAATGGGTTGGGGAGGTGATTTGTCCCCTTTAATCTGATTTCAGAAGACCCCACCTGGAATGCTACATGTACCTCTGGGATCCTCAGCCCAAGAAAGATGCTGACCTGATGGAGCAGGACCAGAGAAGAGCCATAAAAACAATGTGCGAGACAGAGAACTTCTCGTATGAAGACAGGCTGAGAGAGTTGGAGTTTTTCAGCCTGGAGAAGAGAAGGCTTCAGCAAGACTTTATTGCAGCCTTTCAGTACTTAAAGGTGTCTTGTGAAAAGGTGGGAGAGAAACTTTTTACATGGTCAGATAGTGACAGGGTAAGGGGAAATAATTTTAAACTAAGAGAGAAGAGATTTAAATTAGATGTGAGGAAGGAGTTCTTTACATAGTGAATAATGAGGCACTGGAATTAGTTAGGCAGAGAAAAGATGAATGCCCCATCCCTGGAAGCATTCAACACCAAGATGGACATAGCCCTGAGCAACCTGACCTGGCAGATTGTATCCCTGCCCATGGCAGGGAGGCTGGAACTAAATGGATCTTACAGATCCATTCCAATCTGAAACATTCTGTGGTTCTATGAAACCTAGTTCCTTGGACTATATTTTGGACTTGCTTTTCACTAAATGTTGACAGCTTTTCTCCTGCATGAACCCTGTCTTTAGGCACAAAGACCTGAAACCTTGCTGGTAAAGACTAAGGCAAAAATATTGAGTACTTCTACCTTATCTGCAGCCATTTTCTCTGGATAAAATCAGTCTTCCTGTTCAGCACTGGATCCACATTTTCATTGTGTATTCTTTCACTGCTAGTGCAGGGATAGAAGTTTTCATGTTGAGACTTAAAGGGAGCCTTGTGTTTCCTAAAAGTAATCCTCCATACATGGGAAAAAGTTCTACAGTCTGCCTTTGTAGTTTGTTCTCCCTTACAACTCCTTTTTTACAACTCCTGTTTGATACTTAACCTCAGTTATGTGTTCTGCCTTTAGCCAAGCCAGTGTCCCGAGTCATCTTTATATTTTCCTGAGGAGCATGGTTGCTACATTGACTGTACCATCACCAGCTCATTCTTCCTTCTTTCTAAGTATTAGGTCCAGTAGAGCTTCTGCCATTTCCTGATTCATCCAGCTTCAACAGCAAACATGCAGTTTTTCTTTAACACTCATCCCCTCTATTACTTGTGTCCCAGTGAGTTGCGCTTGCAGCAGATGTCAGGGAGGTCAAGGTCTCCTATAAACCAGGGAATAATGATGCAGAGACTTCCTTAGGGTGGCTGTAACAAACTCTCACATCAAAGCTAGCCTTCCTTTTCTCTTTTATCATCCTAATGCTAATAGCATTAGTCAGCCTATTTCTCATTCCATGACTTAGCCCAATGCTCAAGATGCCTATTCACATGAAGACCCTTTCTCCTACCATTCCCTTCCTGAGAAGTTTGTATCCATCCCTTATAGAGCTATGGCCATACAATGTGTCAAACCAACCCACGGTTACAATTATGTTCAATTATGACTCTGAGTCATCATATGAAGGTCTCGTACTATCTGTCTGTTTTTTCACAAAATGCTTTCTGCAATCTGAGTTGTATAATAACAAGAATTTTCCCTTTTTTTTTTTTTTCAAAATTCCAGAGACTTTGTGTTCAGTCATAATAAGGCTTTGTGTTCTGAGCACACAATTACAGCTAACACTGTGCAGATCTGTCTTCACATTTGCAATTAGCATATTCCAAAAAACCCAGTAAAAAGAACATAGGTTGATGGTAAACTCTCTGATGAATACAGACCAACATTTCTAATATTTTTAAGGACTCTACTGCAAATACTTCTGTTATCAGTGCAAGATATTATGGAATTAATTCTAGCCATGCGCTGAAATTGTGATTGCACTGGGAAAGCTCAAGGCTCTGAATTTTAAAAAGGGCCTTTACAGACTTAGTTTAAGACAATTTAAGGGGCAGACACTCCAAAATGAATTATCTCCAAGTTTTAGCCACTTCCTTTTAATTCAATAAAGACAGATGAATGTAAATAGATACAAATAAAAAAAACAAAACAAAACAAAACAGTTTACTAAAAATCAAAACAATAACGGGCAAAAAATAGCAGTGAGAATAACTAGTTACAAATTTGCTACATCTCTCAGACCTCCAGAAAGCCTGCCAGACAAAGAGAAAAAAATAGCAAAGAAGTCCCTCCCCAAGATAGCACCCTCTGCTGAGGAGCTCATGGCCTGGGTTGCAAAGGCAAGAACATGGCAGATGTGCCCCGTTCAGCTCGACCTTCCTCCACAGGAGCTTATGGAGCAGCTCTGGTGGCAGAAGGAGGGAGCTAGCATTGCCTGGGGAAGCTGCAGCACTGCAGAGTGAGCCTCCCTGATCACTCATGTGTGTATGAGGTCACTGCTGCCACTGGCCGCCCTTCTGCTGCCCGCTGGGCTCTGCCGGGCAGTGCTGCTGGCTCGGGCAGCTGCCCCAGTGTGGGAAGGGTGAAAACATTCTCACTATGAGCACCAAAGAATGTTGGTCTATCCCCGACCAGCTCTGGCTCTGCTCTGTGGACTGAGACATTCACTCTGAAACACAGGTGGATGTGGAATGCAGGTTCTTGGGTTGCTTCTGTCGCTACTTGGAGATCTGCCTGAAGCAACCTTCTCAGGAGCCCCAAGAGAAACAAAAGAGGGTTTCTGCCTTGCACTTTGTCATTTTTTCCTGCAAGAATGAAAAGGCTAGAGCAAGAGACCTTCTTATGCGAGTGTCCCCGACCTTAAAAAGGGACCTCCGGCCAACCTACTCCACGACCCCATTTCCATCCTCTGGTTCTTACAGAGATAACTAACAGTTTTTGGCCTATGAAAATAGCACATATAGATACAGAATACAGTAACATTTTGAGTTACCCATGAATATAAGTGAAAAAACAGAGAAAAATCATGCTTTATGGTCAAAGATTGAATATGTACAGTTACAACAGGAAAGATGTTGATTATTCCTAAATGAACAGTGGTAGAGCATATTAATTATCTTGTCAGTTATTTCCTGAGCTTAGTTCTCTGGATGTCACAGGAAAACTCATTTCAAGTTCATCGGGATTGAGGTGATTATCTACACATCCATCAATCTGATTGCCAGGGAAGCGGCAAAGTTGTTTCCTTCTGAATTCAGAGGTAAATGTTCTAAACTGGTTAAAATAGGCAACTAGGAGATGTTAGCATGCCCCTTCTGATATTCAAGTAATTTTAAAAGAAATTGCAGCTGTGAAAGGACAGAGCTGTCCTGAACCGGGTATGTGACCTACTGAAGCGTCTTTCAGACAGAATCTGACAGGTTCTTTATGCAGAGCTTTGAACAGCCTTTTAGAAGATGATCTGCACGTATTTGGCAGGTGTTTCTAGATATTCAGGAGAATAGAAATAGCCTACACTCACTTTTAAGGTGAAAACATTTGAAAATTTCTTCATGTAAGAGGAATCCACCCTGTCTTCAATGAAATAAATTATTTTTAAGGCAACACAGTTGCTGTGAGGAGTGTAAACAATATTTACATTAGCTAATTTTCCCTCCTCCTCAGTATGCATATAAAGTATATGCTTATAAAAATATATGCCCTTTTTTTTTCCTAAGGAGAACAGAGGGACTTACATTCTTTATCCTTTTATAACATCACAATTCTCTGAGAAACAACAAACCGTCCCACTTCTTACAACCCCCAGCCTGAAAGCTCTTTTTTGCTGATTTTATGCAACATCCCCATAATGGTCTCATGCTACAGAAGGTTCCAGCTTGAAAGAAGTCAATGTCACTCTTTAATCAGTTGCAAGGATCACTGCTAAATCACCTAAGACTTGATTCTCTTGTCCCTACAATTGCTTGAGCTAAATATTCTGTTTTCAAATACTGCTAGCTCTCACTGCCTCAAGGAGTGAGGGAGACTGGAGCAGAGACATCAAAATAATGTCTCTGATGTGTCATTGCACAGCATATTGCCATTAGGACATCAAGCCAGCATGATTTATAAGCAATTTTAATTAATTTTCTGAGTCATTTCCTAAGGGCTTAATTCTGTAATCTTATTACCATGAGCCTAACATGCTGTAGTAAGACTATGCTTTCTAATCTTTCTTTTGTTGTTAAATACAATCTCTGCTTTCATTAGAAAACTCTTGAAATAAAGCAGGTTTCTCTTTTGCATGGTGAAATTTGTCTGTGTTCATTAGAAATTAGTACTAGAAATTATGTAGTGGAGTATATTAGTTCTTAAGACTCATCACCTACTCCTCTCCTTTATTCTTTTACTATGAAACCATGCTAGAAGTGATTGAGGTTTCTACTTTAAAGAAGCCACATGTCTAGAATTTTAGGCATGGAATAATCTCAGGACAATTTTACTTTATGTACACAGAACTAAATCTTAATCCCATTTAATTCAGTGAAACCTGGAAATTTTTTTACCCATTATAAGCAAATAAACTGTGTGCATGAAGATATGTAGATTATGAAGTGCAGAATAGTGTGCTTTTACTGTTTTCTTTTTAGCCTCTGCTTTAGAAAAGGAAAATGATTAGTAGATGATTTACTAAATACCTTTGATTATTAGTATTTTTCCTGAGAATTTACACATGGTATTATATGCATTAATGATCTGGGAGTTAAGTTATATCTATCGCACCCCACTGTCCATAAGCAGTTTTTAGCTACTGTAAATTTACATTATTCTGAAGGATTCTGACCTAATGGAATCATCAAAATTTTAAGTTACGAGGGTATTTTATATGATGTAAGTTTTTAAAAAATTGTTTTTAAATCACAAATGTGTGATATCATTACTTTGATCTGACTTTGAATATTCTAATTATTCCATTAATATAATTTAATATGTTACTTAAAATATTAACACCCACAGCATTGTCAAGTATAAGCATTATTTCTGTTATAGAAATTAGAGCATGAAATTTTATATAGAGGAAATAAACACATTTTTAACACAGAAGACTGGCAGAACTGAGTCAAGGCTTACAACACTTAGAAAGTAGGTAGGTCTCTTCCTCATGGAGGAACACAGAGGTGTACGCCCTTATAAGAACCCAGGGCAATAGAAAAGGAATATAAAATTGTTGTATAATGATCAGTAACATTTCTATACCCTCCAGAGTGCCCTAAAAATAAAGAATAAGTAGAGAGTGAAGAAAGATGGTTTGTCTGCCCTATGAGCTTTACATCAGTTATGGGATAATAAGAAATTCAGCTGTCTTATATGTCTTAGAGTCTTTCTACCACCATTTATCACAATTTTCCCAATATTATTCTGTTCCTACATGCAGGAAATCTGGTTGACCATAAACCAGAAATCATTATAGACTGAAATATGTAAAATTTGAGTATGAAAATAAGTTGAGCTAGGACATCGAGTTTTAATGTGGAAGGTTTTCATTCTTTTTGTTTTGTTTTGTTATTGACAGTGTTATTACAATTAAAAATGATGGGGATATTTTAAAGCAATTGATTGCCTCATTTGCAAAAGCCATAGTTATATCTTCCTCCCCTTCATAGGTGTTTAGATTATTCACAAAGTGCAGACACAGGTGTAGTGCTTTTATGAATATCAAAAGTGTATTAAGCATGCTAATGTAACAAGAGAGCACTTTGATAGTATACAAATTGTTGCAAGGAGTCTAGCAGTACAATTTAAAGGAAACATTTTAAAGAATGATTTAAGTCATCTCGTTATTATAAGGAAGGGAAGACCTAATCTGTTTCTGTTCTCAAAAGATGAAAAGTACAGAAATGAACATTAAAAATTTCTTTCATACTGTCACTTTGCATCAACAGAAAATGGACATAATTATCCGAAGGAAGATTGCACTAAAAGCTTGTGATACTGTTTTGCATCATGTGCAGCTTCAGCAGCCACCAGTGCTACCTTCTTATTCTTTTGGAAGTCTGACATCACCACAAGTGAAACACAAAGAAGTGAGCTCAGTGCAGCTCAGATGAAATGATTGACTACCCTCCCCTTCTCATCAAAATCACAGTACAAAAGTGAGAAATGAGAGAGGTCCTGAAGAGTCTCAAAAGAATCTTCAAGTCCTAAAGGAGACGGTATTGAGGACAAAAGAAAAAATGAGAATTAATATAGATGTAAATTAAAGAGTAAAATTGCATTAAATTCCACTCAAAAATCAGCAAAAATTTTATATTTGAAAGGTGTGGTCTGGATGGATATATACCTCTTACCAAGGGTGAGCAAAGGTATTAAACCTTTTCCTAAACTAATTCTTCACACAACTGCAATATTTTTTGCCTAGGCAGACTCCTCGCAACTGAGATTTTCTCTCACATTCCTAATTTCTAGTGCCCACAACACTTTTTTTCCTCTGATCTAGATATTTCCTATGGATTAAATGGTGAAATGGCAACCAATAAAGCATAGGAGAATGATTAACAATTACTTCAGTTTTTAAAAGCAAATATTTTTAAAACAGATGGACCAGTGCAAAAGGCTTAACAGCTAACATTTTGTATCTGACCCTACACCCCCTCCAATGACCTCTGAAAATCAGTTTCTATTTTGTGGAGTTCTAAAACCTAGTACAGTGTCACGGACTTTTCAATGGAAACAAGTAATTGTACCTTGTTCTTTAGGGTGGATTTGACTCTCTTCCTTACACTGACATTAGAGATGGAAATTTCCATGGAAATGAGTAGAGTCACACAAGTGCTATGAACAGAAGAAAAGCTGGGCCATATTTTGTGTTTTTCATAGTGATCTGACATTTGAGAGTTGATATTTCTCCTTGAAATACCTTCAGAAAAGGAATTTTCTTGGTGGTTTTCATTACCACAATAAAGAGCAGAGCTGATCTGCAGGGCAGTGAAGTACAGTTAAAGAGAACTATAAACAAGTGCAAACAGATCAGTTTTCTGGACTCCAGGGAAAGCACACTGCAAAAAGACCCTCTGAAAGCAGCGTGGAAATTATACTTTCTCTTTTGTAAAGGGGAATTTGTTTGAAGAAAAAGACAGTTATTGATTGTTTATTCTCTTGATACATAGAAGTCAAAAACATTAGCAGCAGACTGTGTTTAATGGAAAAATTGATATTTGTTCTTTTTCAGAAAGAAAAAAACCCAAACAGCTGAGTACAGTAATTTCAAGTACTGCTGTGTTACAGAAAGGAAGAAGGGAGAAGTTGTTCCCAGGAAATGACTGTCTGAGTTCGATTAATGACTCTATAAGACCAGCCACAGTTTACTTCATTAACTAGTGGTAACATTTCCCATGCCTTCAATTAACAGCGGTTTTACTTAATCTAATATTAGTTAAGACACGGTATGATCAGAAAACATCATTGCCAGCCAAGTGTTCCTCAAACACAACTGATTTATCTCTTTGGCACCTCATTAAAATGCAAACTATATTGAAATTGATTTTCAGCACTTTCAGGCAGGAATGTTTGTAATAATGTTAATTTGCAAATTTCCTCTTTTTTATATGTATTCTGTATGCTGTGGTTGCCATGTTCAGCCCAAGGCTATTTGTATTGTGCAGACAGAAAATGAAGAGCGAACATTTATTTCTCATATCTTTGTGAGGAACCTGAGGCGCATGAAGATATTTGTGCTGTAACAGGCACAGTCAATCTCCTTCAATCCCTTTAGTCACTATATATCAACAGCAAACTCCCAGCTAGTCTTGCTGCAGCAATTAACCTGCCAGGGCTTTCTGCTGTCAGACTCAGTAATAATAAACTACTCCCAGTGAGAGATAGAGCTATAGATTCTCGCCCTGCAACTTCCACAGTGGGTGAATTATTCAGAATCAGCATGATTAAAGAGATGACATGGTATTAGTTAAAAACACATACTTTTTTTTTCTCCCTGACTAAGATTTAAACCTATTAAGGAATAACAGTGGAAGAAAATGGGTCTTTACCATCCATCCATAGGTCTTGGAAAAGGGGTTTCTAAAAAAGTTGTTTATAATGCCTATAATTTTGAAAGTTTAAGGATAAAAATGTAAATAACAAAAGGGATAGTGTAGTTAAATCACAAAGCATCTGTAAATCCAAGAACAAAATAAATCAGAGTAAAGAAGCATTAGGGACACAGAAACAAAGATATTATGTGTGAAAAAATTGTAATGTAGAATCTCCTTTTTTAAAGTAAAAGGTGGCCTCACTATTCTTAATTTTTATTAAAGGTTATTATACAGAACCTTCTAAAAACATGTATTGAGAAATATGAATGATGTCCCTTATTTATAATTTTCCCTTAAAAAACAAAAAGAGAGAGGGGGGGAAAGGTAGCATTGTTATAAATACTGTAATATTTTACCAACAAATCAATTGTTTGCATTTTCTGGAGCCAGGGCAGGACTGTAATGTTACACATGCATTGCAATTGAGTTTACTAAAGCAAAGTCAAGGAAAAATGAATTTATCTTACACACTTCTAATCCCATTAAAATCATAATTCATTTGCCAGTCTCAGTTTACTTAGCCACCTGATAACACATTCTTAACTAATGTGCCTAGTGATTCTCTGGAGAATAATCTCTCTAAAATGCAGGAGTGGGCCTATGTGTTAGAAGTAGTGCTAAATCTAGTCAAATCCATATTCTGTGACTACTAGACCAATGTGAATTATACTATTTGTCACACTCATCTATATGAAATGGAACTAATCTAATGGAACTAAGAACAGAGATAAATAAGAACAACTTTTTTTTTGTTTATCCAGACCTTCAATACATGTAGGAATTAATTAAGCATGCATTCCATACAAATTCATTTTTTTCTAAAATTAGACAAAGTTAATGGTTAAAGAATGCAGGTGGGCAAACTACACACAGATGAAACAAATGAATTGCCATTTTCCATAGAAAGAAGAATGGATTTCATAGTATAAGACTCTGTATTGTGGTGATTGTAAAAACTGATGTTCTAAAATTTGTGTTCTCTCTTTGCATATGTGATCATGTATGAAACTTATCTAAATCAGCCTTCTAAAGTATAGAAGTCTACACAGAGAAATGAAATAGGGTTGTAAATTGCATTTTGAGTCTACAAATGGATGAAAGAGACCATCATAAATGGTCTTCATATAACAGCTTCAAATACAAAATGTAGTTTTACGTATTATTCTAAATTTTCCCTTGTGCCAAACATTTGGGAGAAATTAAAAAGATCTCAAAATCTTAACTCCAAGGCATGTCATATTATTACTGAAAATACTCACAGGTGGTTTTTTTATTTGGGGAAATTTAGATTTCTCTGTTTTACTAAAGTAGCCTACACTATAATTTTGAAGTGTTATATTTCACAGAGTTGAGGTACTACAAATATTGAGACTTCATGGATCAAAGACTTGGATGGATTACTTTTCAAGAAAATGACTGTCACCAAATTTTAGAAAGTGAACACCAAAAGCTAGACATCTGAAAAATGAAAACATAAAACCACTGGTTTTTTTTTAAAAAGACCACATTTTATCACCATATTTTGCATGGCCAGATGACGATAATTATCTTTATCTTTTTTTTAGTGGATTTCTTATAAGCTTTTTTTCTCAGTTACTGAAAACAAAAAGGACAAAGGCTTTTCAATTTCTACATCTGAAATCCATATTTATGGATCTAGAAAAATGTCGGAGTCTTTAAATGTGCTGCTCTTGCCACTGCTTCCAGTGAAATTGCTTAACACTGCTGAAAAGCACAGTATGGCTGAAAGTCAGGCTATGTGTGTGTAAGTGCTGAGTAGACAATGTAGGATACCATCAGTACTCAGAATGCATATTGAGTAAGAACAAAAAGTCTTTTTTTTGGCTGACTGGTAATATGTTTGTAATTTTTGAAGAGTCTCTATAGACTTTACTGTGACAGTCTGTTTGAGTAAAAACAAGAGAACACAACACTTTTGTGCTTATCTGTCTTTTGGCCATACTGATATGCTTTAAAAATATCATCTGTCCACCTTTTCCTTTGAGAGTTTCTATTTTTTGTAGTTTGATCTGCAGAAAATCAAAACCAAAGTTAGTGTGCAGACTATAATTCTCAAGTTTTTACTACTGTGTTCAAAGTGACAACCATAATCTAGACCCATTGGTTTTGTTCATGTTAGTATGACCTATATTAATAGCATAAAGAAAATGTTTACAAAAATGTTTAGCATCCGTTAAAAAAATAGCTTAATGCATATTTTCAAGTCCATGGTTAAGCAAATTTCCTTTTGCTTATTCCCTAAAGTTTGTCTGTATTTGTTAGACAGAGACAGATATTTTAAAGAGCATAATTTTTCCTGCCTGCATAAGTTTTAACATGGAATGAGTTATTTCTGGTTTGTCACAAACCATTTCTTTAGCTAACTAACTTAGCTTAGCTAACTAGCATAGACAAGATATTTAAGTTCAGAATGCAAAATCTTGTGTTACACAACATAAGAGTACATATTTTCTGTGAGTTTCAAGTTTGTCCAGCTTGAGAAGGAGCCTGGCGCAGCAGGCCTCCAGAGGCCCTGTACTATCTAATTGGTTTCTGTGACTTTAAGATGTTTGTTTCCAGGTAATTTAGATTATATTACAATCTTTATTTGGCTTAGTGTTTTATAAGTCTATGATATGAATTACATCAATAAATTTAACTATTCATTGATAACAGACTGGATCCTCTCATTCTTTTTGAATTTTTTCCATATGTTTGATGAAAATATTTTTGAATTTATTTTCTTAATTATTAGAAATATTAGAATAATTAGAATTGTCCTTCTCTTTCTCTCCATAAATTCAATGAGTTTTTTTCTCTTCTATCTTTTTATATTTCAGAGATTTACCCATGATCCAATAAAACAGTAGCTTGAGGGCAACAGTGCCATCCAAAGGGCAGCCAAATAATCATTTAACACATAGCAAAAAATGATGAGTTTTTCAACTCATTTTAAAATTTAGTTTTCTTTGCTCAGCAGTATGAAAAACACATATAGTTACAAAAATATGCTGCTCTTAATTCCCACATGCTTCAAACTTTTATCTCATAAACTAAGATGGATGTCCAAATTTTCATACTTCTCAGAGATGAAAAAGTAATTATGTAACATACATGGCAAATATTATCATGTTTTATTCAGAATATTGTATTCCTATCCCATTAAAACTGTGTGNAAAAAAATTCAGTTAGTTTAAAATTCTCAATGTGCCAGGTAGTGCCAGAGCACTCACACTCTGGAAGAAATTGATTTTGACTTTCTGTGAAAATTTGTTTTCTATGAAGGAGGTGTCAAAGTCTATCCAGAGCTATCTGGCTGGTGCTGTGTGACAGGTGAATGTTTCATTTCATTCTGTGACACTGATTAGATTCTGAGGTTTTTCATCTATCCAAGCTGCAAGTTGGATTTTTTTCCTCACAATTAATAAAATATTCAATGTAGTTTTGGACCTACTAAAGTGATCCCTTTGGAAATGCAGAACAGTGGTAGTCCTTTATTATGGTATCTTTAAGTTCTTTCTGGAAAACCTATGTCAAAATTAGAAGCCAAAATTGATGCTTGGTATTACTTTACTGAAAAGGGATACACAGCAATATGTCTTGAACTGAGGACTGTGGAAATAAAATGTACTGCTTTTCTGTAAACAAAGTATTGTTTAACCTCCTGACCACAGGAGAAATTACATTAACAGTTATGCTCTTTTTTTTCTTGAGGGATGAAAGAAATTTTCTTTACATTTAAGTGTCTCAAGAGTAGGGTGATAAAAGGTCTTAATTCTTAATGCAATTAGTACTCCTATTATTTTGAAGTTCTTTTATCGAAGAGTTCTTCCTTCTTTCCTTTAACATATACTGCAGGCTTACTGACATCAATTTCAGAAATGCTGTTCTCTTAATGTATTTACAATTTGCCATTATGTGTATTGTTTGGGGTTTTTTAAAGTAGCTTTGAATTTATTTAGCAGATGCAGTCCTCACACTACTTTCAGGCATATTATCATCACACCTCTTTCTATTCAATATTATCAACATCATCCCACTCATCACAATATTCCCTGAATCAAAGGCAACTTGTTTCATGTTGGTGGAAGCTTTGAATGAATAATTCATCTGGAAAAGCCTTCTATGTTGTACATTCCCAGAAGACAGAGCAATTCTCTTGTCAATCATGGTGGCTCTGTCAGTACTAAGCACCATACAGTATGTGCTCCAAATGTACGGAGGCTGACAAGCAGCTGAAATTACCAACTGTGTTAGTCCTGGCCATCCTTTTAGCTTTTCTTTGACAGAACATTCAAATTCAAGTCTCACTCTAACGCTGCATTGAGAAATCAGTGTCAAAATTTCCTCTCTGTTCTCACCAGTACAGTTTGGTTGAAAGCTCTGACATATATTGCAGCCAAACTGGTCACAAGCCACAGTTACTCATCTCCAGATAGTTAAATTTCATTTTGGCTGAGTTTTCTTATGCCTAGACAAGTTAGGCTCAGGCTGGCTAAGTATGAAGGCAAAACTTCAACTGTTAGTGCAGAAATATTCATACATGAAGACCTTATCTTAGGTTGTAATGCAAGATGTAACCAGAAATAAGTATTCTATCACCATCTGTTGAAATCAGGTGGAGCAGAGTTCTTGGTGTCTTTGCCAGCAGGGGTGGAGGGGGATGTCCTCTGTTAATGGGCCAGCTGTTAAAACCAGGTGGGGCAGTTTTCTTTATCTCTTCCACAACCCATCCTCTGTCCAGGGAGATGTCATCTGTTAATGGGCCATTAAGGCTCACCACATGACTGATAAAATTACATCATCCCATTGTGAGATGCTCCACCCAGTGGGAGGAGCCAAGCATTCCTACCTGAATAAAAATCTGATTTGGAACACCATAGCAGCCTTTTCCACTGGATTCACAGAGGAAGACCAGACCATCTATGCCACCGCTGGACCTTCAGAGGAAAACTACACCCTTCTACAGGATCATTGCTTCAACAGAACATCAGTCACTCCAGGACTGCAGCCACCATTTAAATGGACTGCTACCAGCACCCTGACCAACAGTGTCACATATTCTGGCTCTGTCAGTGTTTCTGTACTACTGCATTTTTATTTTAAGTTTCCTAGTAAAGAGCTGTTATTCCTATTCCCATATCTTTGCCTAAGAGCCCCTTAATTTCAAAATTGTAATAATTTGGAGGGAGGGGATTTACATTTTCTATTTCAAGGGAGGCTCCTGCCTTCCTTAGCAGACATACGTCTTTTCAAACCATGACAGACCTCTACGCCTAAACATATCCCTACTGACACATGTTGCACTCTAGTCTCTTGGAGGATGGACTCCTTGTCATTTCTGAAGATTAATCTTCAGAAGACTAGTTATGACTATTTGATTATAGTACAACCAGAAGCATAAAAGAATAAGAAGAGAAGTTATACTGTAAGAATCTTTCACTTGAAAACAAACACAAACATTGGGAGAGATACAATGTTGCTCTTCAAAGATGGAGATATTAACATATTGTTTAAATCTGAAATTAGAAATTTTGAAAGTACTTGTTTTTTGTTTAAAAACCTTTTCATTTTCTTCTTAAACTGATCTTTGTCAATATGACAGCTAATACACCAACAAAAATTTGAGTGACTGGCATTAACTAGGTATGGCTCTTCCCATCTACATTCATCTAAGAATTTGATAAGTCTCTACCTACAGTAGAATGTAATGCAGCATTAAAACAGCAGCTCTCTACAGCATGGATCTAATATTCAGACCCTTTTACAAGGTACTGTTTCAGATTAGCTAAAGGCTTATTCTATGAGACAGTCAATAGTACTTGCACCATTTTTGACATGCTTCTGATTTGGCTTTGTAAAAAAGTAAAGCAGTTCATGTAGTCCAAGACTGAAAGAAAATCAGTGGAAAGTCTAGGAGATCTATTCTAAAACCATGCTCGCGTTCTGAACTAAAATGCCAATGTGCAATACAAAGCTACTACTTTGACAATATGAGCCTTAAAAGAATATGCAGGGGGAGAACAGACCTAAGACCTCTAAAAATTCATGAGGATGGATACACTGCCAGACCTTTTATTTCTCTCATCATTTGTGAATTTGCAAAATTCCACGAATAAATATGGAATTGTTGTTTACCACTGTACAAGATAATGTCATCCTTCAGGAAGGAATCAAACCTCTATATAAATATATATTTCAATTTGTGCATATGTAATAACAGTGACTAATTCCATTTCTTAAAGATATGATATCTCTAGCATGTATTCTTAACACTGAAGTATCTTTTAGATAGACTGAACAGTTTTCCCCTTTAGAACACGGATTAGAAACAGCTTGTTGTAAGAAACTTTTCTGACACAGGTAGTATAAGTTTTTGTAGTCAGCCTGTATAGTTGCGTCCTGGAACTGCTTCACCGGCTAGCTCGCTCTCTGGCAACTATATAAGGAAGGCTTGGTGGGTCTGAACCTCAGGCTGAAGCGTGGTTGACGGTGTGGAAGAAAGAGTGGACTCTCGCTGGGGTTTCACCTGGCTTTATTCCACCCGGTTACCTCCCATGTGCAGATGGACAGAGCAGAGAGTGAGTGACCAGCAGCCCCTCTGTCCCCACCTTAAGTACAGAGAGCATACACTGACCAGGGGAGAACTTAGAACCAATCCAAGGGGAGGGAGGGTGTGACCCAGAATGGGGAAACTTAACAAAACAATGAAAGGTGGTACCAGGGTACCTTGCCAAATCCTAGGGCTTTTCCCCCAGAATTTTCCAGATCTTACAAGGTGATTGACAAGGCCTATCACAAGGGAAACACCATCGGGGGGTTTGGGGATGGGGGTGTAGGAACAAACCATTATAAACATATAACAAAACATACAGAACTTTAGAAAACCCAAAATGCACACTGCAACAAACCTGATATGCAGGAAAGATGCCCTGTTAGATATTTTGTTTGTAAACGGCAAAAAGAAAGGTGGGGGGGAGTGTAAATAGTGACCGGTGGCTTGGTCACAGTGACCATGAAGTAGCTGAGATTCAAATTGTTGGCAGTAGGAGAAAAACTGCCAGCAAACTTCAGCCCTGGATATCGGGAGAGCTAGAAGACATTAAAATTCCATGGGAATCTGTTTTGAAGTTATTTGGAACCCATAAATGCCGGTCATTTTTTAAAACCCATCTCTTTAGAGCACAGAAGCAGACAATCTGAAAGTGTCAGAAGTAAAGGATGTGGGGCAGAAGGCTGCCTTAGCTGAATGGAAATCTTTTGCTAGAACTCAGACAGAAAAGGAAAGTGTATGGAACAAGCACAGGTGACAGGGGAAGGCTAAAGATATGCTCTTCACTGCTGTAGGAAGAAAATTTGTGAGGCCAAAACTCCACTGTTTGAGCTGACCAGCACTGGGAAGAACAATGGAAAGGGTTGGTTTATATATATATTAACAGAAAAAGGAGGACCAGAGGTAACAGTGATGCATTATTCGATGAGGTTGTTCACCTCAGAAGTGGACATAGAAAAAGCAGAGCCACTTCATGTCTCCTTGGCTGTCTTTAACACCTTCAGTCTCCAGAGCCCTGTGTAGAAGACTGATTGCAGACATAATAAACTCACAGCTGACTCTGAACTTTCTGCTCTAGCTAGATGATCATTAATCTCTGAATCTTGATGGAATTAGTTTCAGTGTACTGAAAGATGTTGAAAATATCTTCGCAGGATCTCAACATATGTCAGTTGGTCTGAGGATTCTGGAGAGGTTTGAGCAAACTGGAGGGTGGTAAAGGTCTCAGATTCCATGAAGAGAATGAAGGAAGATCCTGGGAATTATAGGCATGTCAGTCTCATTTCAGTGCCTGGTAAAAAAACCCAGTGAAGATTTTTCTGGGAGTTACTGAGAAAACACTTGAGAAACAACACTTTCATTAGTCATAGCCACCAAGGGTGGACAACAGGAAAGTCACAGAATTACAGAATGACAGAACAGGTAGGATTGCAAGGGACCACAGGGGGCCATCTGGTCCAACAACCCTACTCAAGCACAGGGTCATCCTAGAGCATGTGGCCAAGAATTGCATCCAGAAAGTTATTGAATATCCTCAGCGTGGGAGTCTCCTCTCTGAAAAGTCAGCTTCAGTGGTCAGTCATCTGCACAGTAAAGAAGTTCTTACATATATTCAGATGGAACTTCATGTGCATCAGTTCCTGTTGATTGTCTCTTGTCCTATTACTTGGCACCACTGAGAGCAGCCTGGATCCATCCTCAACATCCTCCCTTCAGATATTTGTACACATTGATGAGGTCCACTCTCTTTCTTCTCTTCCCAAGGCTGAAAAGGCCCAGTTCCTTTAACCAAGTGGCCTGACCCTGCTTCCATCTCATGTGTGTTTTCTGCTCACATTTGAGGAATGACAATTCTCAATTCATCCACGGACATCTCTTGCCCACTTGGTTAAACTTTTTTCTCATGAGTCTGCAAATGCTCTTGAGCCTGGAGGAAATGACCCTGGAATAATAACCCTTCTTCCCTGCAGTGCCGGTTCCCAGGGGATTTTTTCAAGATAATTCCCTAAAGACAGCCCTCAAGTTCCCTCTCCTGAAGTCCATGGTTACAATCTTATTTGCTACCCTGCTTTCTTCTCGCCCAATACAGAACTCCACAATCTCATGATCACTAGCCATCCAAGGCTGCCCCCAACCTTCACATCCCCCATAAGGCCTTACCTTCCCTGCTTGTTAGTGTGAGGCCAAGCAGCACAACATGCCTTGTGGGATCCCTCACTATCCATGACAAGAAGCTGGGATCAGTGCTTTTCAGGAACCTGCTGGGCTGTTTGTGTTTCACAGTGATGGTACTGCAGCAGATTCAGGGTAGTTAAAGTCTCCCATAAGAACCAGTGTCTGTGACTTTGAGGCTGCTTTGTGCTGCCTACAGAAGGCCTCTTCCATAAATTTGCTACTTTTATCCCAAACAAGAGAGAAGGCCTGTGGAAAAGCAAATTAAATATTTTGAAACTTAATCTTGAGAAACTGCTCGCTTTAATAGCATATGTGTTCTCATTTTCTATTTCTCCATGCCAGGTGATTCCCTCCAAAAGTATCTGGTTTCTTTATGACTCAGAAATGTGTGGTGTATTGTTTTGTTGGGGTTTTTTTTTCCTCTCTTGATGGTATCCAAATAGCAAGTTGCTTGATGGTTAATCAAAAATTATGATGTGGAAGTGGTTGAAAATTTTCTTAACTAATTTCCCTCCACACAAATCTCCTAATCTATCAAGAAGAGAAAAGGTGGCAGAACATTTCTCTCTCTACAGCACTAAATATCTCCCTTGTGGTATGTATCTTTTTACAGGTGTTATTTTATAGATAAAGTAAATTTGAAGATGCCCTTATTGTTACCATTTTTATCCTTAATGGACTTGTTTAGGTACAGCTATGTCTAAATGGAGTCAGAACACCTGGCTAATCATAGTGGTTTTGCTACTGCTGAGCTGCTACATAGCCTTGGGCCAGTCTTTAAACTTCCAAGAACATTAATTTTATTCTCATTTCCTAAGAAGAACCATAGAAAAGATCTTTAAGATCAGATACTACAATGATTGATGGTAAAGAGAGACGATAGATGTAGAACAATTATGTTTGAACTTCTAAGTGACAGTTAATTGATGTGTTATTATCCATCAAGACATTATAATTATTTAAAGAACTGCCTATTCACTTTTGTCCCAAATCCACAATCCAGAAAGTAATAGAAAAATCAATGCTGTTTAGCCACAAATGCAACAATCTATCAACAAATTAATTAAGTGTTAATTTGTAAACATTTTTCCTAATGTTCAAGCCAAGTGAGCCTTTTTGAAAGTTTCTTTTCTTAACTGAGCTAAAAAAATATGTAAGAAGAGAATGTGCCACAGGAAATATTTGTGTTCAAAAGCAAACCTTATATGCTGGATTTTAAAGAAATATACTTTAAATATTAAGAAACAAATTAGTTTTTCAATTTATTTAAAATCTACTCCCCTTTCCATGGAGCTCAGACTTGCAATTTTTTACATGATCATGTAATTCTGCTATTAATTTTTTGTTAAAATCATGCAGAATGAAGGATTAATATTCTTTTTTTTGCAAGAGTTTGACAAAACATCAGAAACTTCACTCCTTTAATTTTGTATGCAGTGCTTTTATTTCTAGTACATTTGTATGGAGAAGCTCATCATTTTGGAATGATGATTTTTTCCTAGAGAATAGAGATGCCAACTCATTGCCTTTTTATAGTTATCTCCAAATCATTAGAAAACAGTGTTCTAAAAGTGGACACAAAATTTTAAATTTATTAAAGGTTCATGATGACGTAGAAGTTAGTGAGCAATTTTAACCATGAGTTGTTCTATGTGTTTTTCATACAAAATTCATAATAATGGGACTTTTAAAATGCCTTTATGCCATAAAAAGCTTCAAAAGATGTTTACATTCAGATAAATGACTCTTCAAGGTACTGGGGTATGGATAGCTTTATCCACATCGTGGCTGTAGCATTCATTATGAGAGGTGATATGTTAGGAAACTAGAGAAAGAATCTTCTTAGTTATCTGAAGTATGGCTATTATGTGAGTATTGTAAATTTATAATTTTTTGCACAGTTTTTTCTACTGTTCATCTTGTTCTGAGACCTAATGACAATAAATTAATGCCTTTAATATGTACAGTAAATAAAGTACACTAACTGACATATCCAGAAGAACCGTTTAGAGGCCAGTGGACATACAGCTTGACTGTTTCAAAGTCTGGTTATCATCAGAGCCTCTTTACATGGCCAATGCTAAGCTACTTCAAGTAAGGATTTTTTCCTTATCACTAAAATTATAAAACACAGTTTCTGAGCAAAATAAGTGATACCCCCCCAAAAAAGCAGTGTCTGGAAGTATGTCCTGCTGAAACCATAATGTGTGCACACAGACATAAGACACTTTCCCAACAGTACAAAAAAGTTGTACCTTCTTCCTCTGAATATAAAACCTGTCTCTCCAAGCAAGCTTTCAATTTTTTGAGAGTTTCCCTAGCATAACGAATTTCACACATGTCCCTGCAGCTAGCAGAGCATTAGTAAAACATGGGCTACTCTGTTCTCTTCTGACTTGTGTTCAATGGCTAAGGTCATGTTCTCTCTGAAAGCAGTATGCTGTAAATTGTATCTATTTCTGTCTGCAATTCACATTTATCTGTTGCAATAGTAGTAACAAGCCTAACCACAACCACCACACAGTTTATTTAATTTAGAATAATTTCAAATGACAATGTTTTTTTCTCACATATCAGAATTGAATAATGTTCCTGCATGCTGTGACACACAACAGACCTCCAACAGGAGAACCAAAGATGCTTTGAAGAGACACCAATAAGTCAGATTATTCAACTTAGAAAGAATCAAGCCAAAAGCCAATGGTATCACCAGTCTCAGACAAGTTAATGAACTTTACTAGGAAAGGTGAGAAGCTGGAATTCAGAGCCAGCTGACCACCCCCGGTTTAAAACTCCCTGTTGGCAATAAATTGCTTTTTTTATTAGCATCAGGGAAAATTAGTCTTTCATGTCAGCCTTGTGACCATGCTGTTCTTGTCTGGCTTTAGTGTCTGAGAAGCCAACACCAAGAAATTGTAAGAAAGTCAGAGAAGTTTTAGAGGCAATAAATTAAAAAATAATTAAGCCATTAATGAAAACATAAATTAAATTAATGAAATTTAATCAGCCATTTATTGTTGATGCTTGAAAGACACTGTCATGAACTCATTATTTTCCTAAGGCGTGTATTTGGCTTATCTTTCTCCCTTACAGAACTTGTACAGAACTTCATACAGAGAGAAAAGGACATCTGTTCAATGAAACATATGTTGTCTGTGTGACCTGAACACAGCCTCACCATGACATCAAATGATCTCAAGTTGCACCAGGAGAAGTTCAGATTGGATGTAAGGATACTGGAACTTGTCAAGCACTGGAATAGGCCTCTCAGGAAAGTGACAGAATCATCATCCCTGCACGTGTTCAAAAAGTATGTGGATATGAGACCTGGGGATATGATTTAGTCATTTACATGACAATGCTGGGTGAGCAGTGGAACGTGATGATTTTAGAGCTCTCTTCTAACTGAAATGATTCTATCTATGATTCTATGCTTTTTAAACTATATTAATTTTCAAAACAACAAAAGAGAATAAATGCATTTAACAGACTTTTTCTGCTTTGAGAGTTACATCAAACCATGATAAGGTAATTTTAGGGTGGGTATCTCATTTCAGTGTCCCTCAAGATTTGGACAATACAGTATTTTGTTTTTAGAACAATTTTTTTTTTGTTTTCAAAATACAAAAATTATCTGAGATCAAATGTTATCCAGTATTAAATACAAGGCTTTCTGTTCCATGCAGCACCGGGATTCTTGTGATTAGAAGAAGATCACAAGATATTTGGTCTCATGTGAAGGAATATGAACCATAATAGGGAACTGTTACTCTTCTGTTCTCCCCATGTGTGGCCCTATCATTTGTCCTCCACTTTAGCTCAGTTTCTCTACACAGGGTGCATACCCTAGTACCAGACTGATAAAAACTGTCACAAGAAAATATTCAGGTTTATTCTTGACAACTCCTGAGTATGAATGAAAGGAAGACTATGAAGGTATTTCACAAAAATGCACAGGGCCCCTAAGAACTGCTGGGAAAAAGTATTTTCATGTAGGACAGGTTTATTCTGCTGAAACCAGAATATGCTCAGATCTCAGTATGGAACTCAAGTCTTCTTTTTCCCTAGTGTCTTCTGCTCAGAAGAGAAAAAATGAACTCTGCAAATTATTTCACTCTCCCAAATATCTAAGAAAAAGCTGAAGGCCTGTTTTAATACACAATTTTCTATTATGATGCTAAAAACAATCTTTCCATCATGGATCTATGTGTATTTTTGGCACTTTTCCAAAAATTTAACAACATTTTAATGACCTGGATTTTTGTTGTCTTCTAGAAGAAAAAAGTGTTACATTAAATTGGAGACTCTTATTAATATTGCCAAAGACCGTTAGATTCTTCAAGATAAAATACAAGTTGTTGTAGTCTTTCAAGAGTTACAGGGTACAAACTTGTCTCAAATGAGAAATGACACCTCCAAATCCATACTCTATCCAGATATAAACCATCAGTGTGGGATGATGTTTTGTTTGTGTCCTTGCTGGTGAACTTTACAATTCTTTCCCTGGCCTTGCTTCTGCTATTTTCTTCGTCTCACTCCTTTTGTATCTTTCCTAGTATCACTGTCTTCATCCTAAAATTATTTGAATGTTTATCACGCACATCAGAAGTTTGTACCACCAAGCACTCATAAGCATAGAAAAAACTCAATGCTGAAGGAAACACAGTGAGGTCTTCTGAGAAGGAAGCATGGTCTTACAGAAATGTGGCTGTAAATCAAATTATTCTCTTTATTACCAGAAATGACTGATACAATTAGAGAAAATAAATTTAAGAGCCACACCTACTATTACAACTTCATTGGTATATTTTTACCTTTTAAAAAAATATTTATTGATTGCCGAGAAAGCTCAACATAATAAGACATTAGGTCATGTACCACAGTGACAACCAATAAAAGCAGTCTGTAAGTGAACTGGAAAAAAGTATAACATGAAGCAAAGTAGAGATTGCAAACTCTGCAACCACAGCATTTTTCAGCATATCATACCTTTCCTGAGAATGACCTTACCTTAATTAAAATATGCTTTTGCAATTTCTCTAGATACACTAAAACAGTTTTTAAGACATACACTGCAATTCATGGTAAACTAACTGGTCTGTAATTTCCCCTTATAGCTTAAGGTTCTTTCCTCAGTATTTGGATAATGCTGGCTACTCTTCAGCCTTCCAAGATTTCTCCTGAACTAAGTGATAAACCTTTTCCAATTCCTTTGCTCATTTCTTTTTAGCACTTTTTGAAGACTATATGGCCTATATGAACTTACAGTATTAACCTCATCAAATTCTTTACAGGAATGATGGTCTTTATTATCTATACAAGTAATTTGAATTACGATGACTACTACCACCCCAAAATATATAATACTAAACATGTCTTGTTTTCTTTTTGTACACCTAAGAAGGACCAGGTGAAAGTCTGGTAAAAAAACCTGACTAGGAAATAGGCTGTGAATTTCCTTCTATCCCTAGAAATAGGAATAGGAAATAGTCTGTAGAAGTTTCAGCTGGGGTGTCTGCACCTTCTGCCACAGGGGTGGCTGAAAACTGCACCCAGATGATGCTGGTAGAGGCTGTAGTGCAGGCTTCAGCCTGAAGGAAGTGCCTAGACCTTTTTTCTGGGCTGGGGACAGGCAGCAGAGCTGCCTAGGGAAGATGCGCCCAGATGGAGAACCTCCTATAGAAGGTGGATGAACTGCAGGAGGCAGTGAGAAGGTGCCTACCATCAGAAAGACTGAAAGGACTGAGACAGTTTGTTCCAAACAAAACCCACAGGGAATTCACAGCACAGAGCCAAACAAAAGCTCCTCCAACAGCAAACCAGAAGGGAGAGGGAGGAATAATGCAAGAGAATGTAAGTTTGCCAGGGCAAGGACCTGCAGGAGGAAGATACTTCCCCCAAAACCTGAGATGCCCTTGCAGAACCACTCTGTTGGTCTGCAGACTGAAGAAGCTCTGGATGTTGACTATCCAGACTTCAGTAAAGCATTTGACACAATCTCCTACAGCATTCTCCTACTGGCTGCACCTGGCTTGGACAAGGGTATTCCTTTCTGGATGAAAAACTGGTTGGATGGCTGGACCCAGAGAGTGGTGATGAAAGGATTTATATCCATCTGGCAACTGGTGACTAGAGGTGTTTCCCAGAGGTTAGTGTTAGGGGTAGCCTGTTTGAAGTCTTTATTGATGATCTGGAGTGGGGATTGAGTCCATCCTCAGTAGTGTTTGCAGACAACACCAATTTAGGTGGGACTGTTGATCTACTCAGTGATTGGAAGACTCTACAGAGAGATCTTGACAGACTGACTTGATGAGCTAAGGACAATCACATGGCGTTCAACAAAGTGAAGTGCCAGGTCCTCTCCTCGGGTCACAACTCCATGCAGCACTACAGACTTGGGAAAGAGTTCTTTAAAACTGTGAAAAAGGCTTGAGGGTGCTGGTCAAAAGGCAGTAGTGTGTCTTGGTTGTCAAGAAGGTCAATGGCATCTTGGCCTTTATCAAGAATATTGTGGCCAGCAGGACCAGCGAAATGATCATTCTGTTGCACTTGGCACTAGTGAGGCCACACCTCAAATCCTGTGCTTGGTTTTGGGGCCCTCACCTCCCAAAGGACATTAAGGTTCTTCCAGAAAGGGCAGCAGAGATCATAAATGGTCTAGAAAACATGAGAAACAGCTGGGGTTGTTTTACGTGGAAGAGACTCAGAGAGGACATCATTCTGTTGTGTCTCAAGTGAAAGGATGAGATGAAATGACCTCTAAGCTGTGTCAGGGGAGGTACAAATTAAATACCAGAAAAAAAGTCTTGTCTGAATGAGTAGTTAGTCATTGGAATAAAGTTGCCCAGGAAGGTTGTGGAGCCACTGTCTCTGGAAGTGGTAAAAAATCATCTGGATGTGGCACTTGGGGGTATGGTTTAGGGGTGGTTACGATGCTACTGGGTTGAAGGTTTGGCTGGATGGTCTTGAAGGTCTCTTCCAACCTTGATGATTCTGTGATTCTGTATTATCTCTTGGAGGTACAATACAGAAAGACACAAGCAATCCAGGAGGTTCCTGGATAACATTGATGATAGTTTCCTTCTTCAAGTAACAGAGAAGTCAATGAGGAGAGGTGCTATGTTGCACCTTGTTGTCACCAAAAGGAAGGCCAGGTGAGAAATGAGAAATTCACAGGCAGCCATTTCTGCAGTGATCATTAAATGGTGGTTTTAGGGCAGCAAGGAGAGCACACAGCAAGGTAACTACCCTGGAATTCAGGACAGCAGATTTTAGTTTGTCCTTTGCAAGCAATTTGAATAATACCAAAGGAATCGCAATAGTTTATGGATTTTATCCTTCACAGACTTATGGATATTAACTGAAGTTAATAATTTCACTCTAACGATGTTATTTGCTCCCTGGAGATTAACTTATAACCATGTACTCTGATTTCACTGCTTTCTATTGAATTACTTTATAGCAGTGAAAGCAGAGCCAAAGCTAGATATTGTCATATCTATTGAGCATATCTAGCAAATTATTATTTATTGTAGCTTGAATATTCAGAATATTGGACTCAGAATACTAAAATGGAATGTCCATCTCATTCTTATGGAGCTTTAAAGAAAATTATGGCTATTAAAACAGTGTCTGTTCTGTTTTTAGCCATGTCATTTTATGCTACTGGATTTTCTAGGTGATTAGATTTTTGTTTGATGTTAAAAGTACAAGGCAAGGGTATTTGTCTCTCTAGACTTTTAGCAGAATTCCATGGCATGTTTATTTAGAAGGCTTCTGATAGGTCCTGCAATACCAAGTACATTATGTTTTTTTACCCACAGACCTCTTTCACCTTTTCCTTCTCCCTTGGATTATGAATTAATAATCCATGCATTCATATTTTCCACTTGTCAAACTCAGGCAACAGTGAAAATAAGCAGCACAAATTGGCAGATAATGCACCTTATTTCCATGTAGAAGCAGGTGCATTTTCTTCAGTGTAAGTGGCAAGATGACGCTGATCCACTTTGACAGGCAGGCAGATCTAAAATTACTCAGCACACTTTGCCACTGGTTCAGGGAAAGTCTCCCATGAGCTTGTTCTGCAATTCTTTAGTCCCCAGAGTGTTAATTAAAATTTACTGGATAATATTTGCAAGGCTCAATGGTTACAGCAATTATCAGTTACTAAATGTTAGTGGCAGAGTTGACACCTGATGATTGGATGCTTTTTTCAAGATATTCAAGAGGGTTTCTCCTCGCCTTCTTTTTTTAAAATCTTCTTTAGTTCTTGAAATAGCTGGATCAGCTAAGTGTCTCAATCAGCCTTTAGACTAAAAATTACTTGGATTGGAGTTTAATTATCTATTTATCCTTGAGTTTCTTTTCAGATGCCAGTAAAATTCTTGCAAAAGAGAAAAAGAGTTGTTACAAAAGCTTTTAGAAATGCAGGGGTCAGCTCAGGACAGTGAAAGGAAGAGAGTACCTTCTAAATATACTAGCTGCTCAGTTCAAATCTGCTCAACAAAATTTTAGACTGAAGCCTTGCTAATCACACATGCAACAAACAATCACCCCTTTCAAATTACTGAAGTCCAGCTTGCAATAAAATTTATTGTCTAGATGTTTACCAGTGATTTCTTTCTCTCTCCCCTTAGAGTTTCATCAACATATTGAAACCCATTCACTCTAAAAGAAATATTTTTACCTTTTTTGTTTGCTAACAGAGAAAGTTTGCTTATAGTTTGATACATTTTTATTTAGATACTTTAGTTACTTTTCTTTCACATCCTTTGATACTTCTGTCCAGTTTCTTGCAATTGTGCAGCATTCCTGCTCACTAAGGGCCTGTTCTTCTCTAACACAATGAAACAACGTCCTTTTTTATTCCCAAGACTGACCAACTCCATGAATGAGGGTACACTGAACTGGCTAAGTATTTGCAAGCTCTGTAGACAGTTTTCAACTGCAGTCATATTATCTCTGCCCCTCATGACTCTGCAATAATCACAGAAGAGGCACAAAGTTAGTAGGCTTTGTCTCTGACTAGACCCTCCCATAACCTACCCAAAGGCCAGAAAATTCACTGCAATATTTGTCAGAGATAGGCAACACAAAAAAAGTCAGCAGCTGAAACAGAGTGGAAAAAGCACAACGAAACCTGCAAACTTATGAACCCCTGCCAGGTGTTATGTCCCAGAATATAGTTTTTTTCATTTAACTGGAAAGGTTTCTTCTGGGGGGGAAAAAAAAAAAGAGAGAGAGAAAATGCCAGGGAGGACAAGGGCCAGTGGGACCTAACACAAGTCACACATTATTTAAAGTTCAACTTGAAAGTCGTATCACATAACAAAGTATGGCTTAATGTTGTGAGAGGCAATGAGTTAGCTCTAGGTTCATTAGGTAAGTTCAGCTGACTGAACCAACACCTGTGTGTCCTTAGATTTTCCAAACAGATAAAGAATAACATTTCAGATGATTCTATAGGAAGAACCCTATTCTGTGTAGCAAAAAAATCTGACAGCAGTAGTCAGAAGACAAGATAAAGGCAAAAAAGAAAGCCAAAAAGAAAATTAAAATCATGAAAGAGATTAAAAAGAAAAAAAAATCAAAGCATGGTAATAAAGGGGTGGAGGGAGAGAAAAATTTTAAATCATAGGGGTAAAACACGTTCACAGAGAAAAAAAGGAAAAAAAATAGACATAGATGTCTTACCTAATTTCAAATCTTAAAAACAATAAAAAAGCCCTTCATTCCTAATATTCTATTGTATTCCATGATGGATATGTTTTGTATCTATATGCATTATGTAAACTACTGAATATTGTATTTGACAGATACTCTAGGTACATAGATGATTTTTCAAAGCTCCTTCAGTCCACAAAAATAGCATGCTCTTCTCATAACACACTTATGTGCCTACCTCTGCGAACATATGAATAAACTTAAACATCAAAGTCTTACTAAACACAAGAGGAAGTGCAGCTACTCAGGATTACTTGAACCAACTGATCTTCTGAAACATAAGCAGAGATTCATGGAAATCTGCATTTTTTCCTGGGAGCATATTAGCGTCTGTAGCGCTTTGGTCCGTAAAGGTTTCTTTGATGCTAGAATTCTGATCAAGAAGAGAGACCAGACACAGGTTTGGAATTAAACAGCAAATAGATATTAAAAAAAAAAGAGGCGATTAATTAATTAATTAATTAATTAATTTTAAAAACCCAACTGGTTTACGTTTGACTTCCCTTAATTCTTAACAAGTGATAAGATGTCTTTTAGCATTAGAGAAATTGTGCTAAGCAGACAGTAGGAGAAACAAGTTCAGGTAAAGAAAGGGCAGTAAGTTTAGGTGTGGGTGATTGGGGACCAAGGGGTTTATCTCCATCAGACTCAGCGGGACAGAGTTTCAAGATCACTCTCCCTTCACCTCTCTTCAAGTCTGTAGTGAGGATTCTAACCTAGGGGAAAATAATCACTTACCTATGTTCTTAAATCGTGAAGCAAGAAGTTCTTTTGTCGCTCAATTTTCCTCGAGAGAAAAAAAAAAAAACCTAAGGCATCACAACAGGTTGGAGCAATGGGCAAACAGGAACCAGTCAAAGTTCACCAAATTGAAGTGCACAGTTCTGCACTTGGGAAGACACAGCTCCCTGCACCTGTACATGATGAACATGAACAGATAGTAAGAAGCCTTGCAGAAAAATATCCAGGAGATCTTAAGAGAGAGGTGAAGAACTGACACTATTCTCTTGTGGTAAAGACGGCCAGCAGTGTGCTGGGCTGCATAAGGACAAGTGTTAGCTGCAGGCTGAAGTTTGTGATCCTTCATTGCTCCTCAGCATTGGTGAGGCCACCACTGGTGTACTGTGCCCACTTCTGGACTCTCCAATACAAGAGATGGGTGAACATACTTGGAGAGCATCTAGACAGGAACTAAGATGACAAAGAGGCTAGAGCAACAAACATAGGAGTAACTTCAAAAACAGCTCAGTTGTTAAGCCTGGAAGAGACTCTGGGGAAAATTCATCAGGCTTCCTGGATAACTGTAGGGAGGGTGTAAAGATGATAGCCAAGTATCTGGGAAGTGGTGCCCAGTAACAGAATGAAAACAAAAGGCACAAGCTGAAATATGACATGAGGTTCCTTCTCAACACAAAGAGATATCCTTTTACTTGGAGGATAACTGAGCCTAGCAATAGGTTTCCCTGAAAGAGCTGGTGGACTGTGTCCTTGGAGATCTTCAAAGCCATCTGGACAAGGTCGTGGACAACCTGGTCTATGTGAACATACCTGAGTAGAGGCATGGTTACCCCTGGATGTCCCTTCTAGCTGCAACATTTCTATCATCTCCAGGAGGTCCTTTTACCCTGAGAAGAGCCTTTGGAGAAGCCAAGCCATTGTGCTCCCTCCACTGGCTCATAGGAGCTCACCAGGAGCTCCTCTGCCACACTGTTTGGCTGCCTGTTTCGGAGAATTTGTGTTTGAGGCATCAAGCCCTCATCGCAGGTCCAAATCCACTCACAAGGCCACATGAAGGCAGCACCTGTACCCAATATGGGGAATGCTTTCCAATGCTGTGTGGCAGTGAGGTGCCCGGGACTGTAAACTGCATACATTACAAGTGGAGTGCAACCATCTCTGGTTTGGAGATTGCTCTTCTGCCTGCCTGTCACCAGTACATATATATACATGTGTGTATNGTGTGTGTGTGTGTATATGCACACTAGTGTGAGAGAATAGTGCCCAACTTGTCCTTGGTGGTTCTCAAATGCTGTCTGGACATGGTTCTGGGCAACCTTCTCTATAGTGTTGGACCAGATAACTTTCAGACATCCCTTCTAACCTGTGATTCTGTGGTCTGAAACTCAGTGGAATCACAGTTTTATTCCTTGCCTAGAATATTAACCAAGGTTTTGTATAGAGATATTATTACAGATGCTTCCCCTTTTGATTTTCCTCTTATATCATAAATACTTGGCTAGTATTTGCCACAAACATTTAACTTCATCCTATCCTAAAAACTAGAGATTGCTAAAATATTATAGTCAGTTAGTATAGAACAATGTGATATCATTCTGAAAAATATGCCAACACTACCCAGTTGTGCTGCTTAGTTCTATGTTTTTTTGTTAGGTATGCCTTGTTGCTTTTTAAAATATGGCTTGAAATAGTCATAGGAATTCTGGAGAATTTGTGAGGAAACATTAATCCTGGTTTTGACACTGATGGTACTTGGAAGTACTGTGACTAGGTTCCAAAAATATTGACAAGATGGTTGAGCTGGTGTATGGATAGCTCTTCAAACTGAATTTGGACCATTCTGCAAAGTGTGTTGAGTGGGCATTTTACCTAAAAATGTATTTCTTTCTTGCTGTGTGAATGGTTTCTGACTATGTGTGTAGTTGCCAAAATAAATTCCTCTACAAAGAGGAAGATCATCCTTCCTATACAGAAGAACAGTTAACATTTGGTTGGCAATATGAAGTGAAGGGTTTACTAATGCCAGGAAAGAGTGTTGAGTGAAATACAGGAAATTTTACAGTATATCCACTTCTCTGGCAATACAAAGATCTTGTATTGGTTTTTTGGTCTAGCTTAGAGGGTTTTTGGGTGTGTTTTCTTGTTTCCTGAATTACTTAGGAGGGGCTTTTCTTAGAGATTTTTAAATTTGTTGGGCCTTGATCTGTGACACTTCACTGCCTTCCAAGGAAGCATTTCATTCATCTTTCATTGATCTTCACTATCTTAAACCAGACTCAATATCAAACACTTTTTGAAAGGAACACATTTGGAGATAATCAGCTCTGTGACTACAACACAGAGGGGTGTATGCACACATTCCTTTCTTTTCCCTTTTTTTTCACATGCTTTTACCAAGACACTATTATAATTTAAAAGCCCTCCATTCTTAATCTTTTCCATAATTAATTCAGGCTTTGACATTGGTTAAAAATATGTTCATATATTTCATATGTTTTAAAATAACAACACATTACTCATTTCTGAAAATCTGAAGGAAAAAATCGGTGCATAGAAGTCCTGTTAATACTAGAAATAGCTTTTTTTCAGCAAGCTATATATGCTGTGAAATGAGTGTAGCTTCAGTTGCCAAGTGGCTTCTGAAGTTATGTAACTCAGGCCACCACTACAAACCTTGTGAGATTAAGCATTTACCATTTAGGAAATATGGCTTTGGAGCATTCAAATAAACTGGAATACATTACAGATTTGGTTTGGGGTGCAGCTAGTCCAAGAAGCAAGAAAAAGATTTCCATACATCTTTTCCTCACTTACTGTTCTTCTGGAATGTTGATAGTATTGCTAGTCCTTGGCAATGCCTGTTATTTTGTTTTGTAAAAAGGCAATAGCTAGCAATGTCTTCCACAACCGCTCAAACCTTTTTTGCCTTCTCTACGCTAAGCTACACTGCAATGAAAACTTACTTTCATCCAGATTAATTAATTAGCACTTATAATTATTCCACATTTAAAAGGTTTCTTCAAAGAAAACATTGCTTCTTCACTTTTTATTTATTTGGGTTTTTGAAACAATTTTTTTTTCAGTCAATATTCTCCATAAAAAAGATTTTAACTATTAACTTCTATCAACAATTCTAAAAGCAACAATAAAGTAATGTAAATATTTCCTCCTAACATGGGCAAAATGTGACACCAGAGGAAAAATCGCAGACTAATGTCCAGGATATGAAGTCACATCAGCAGTCAGCACTGAAGCCTGGACTCTGAGTGGATAAAAATATTTCTTCAGCTGTTCAGCTGCACAAAGGCAGCTTTGAGCAGTACTTAAATATCCAGACACATCTACTTTTTAGTTTCACTTAAATATACTCCTTTTCGTGTTAGAGGATAAACAATTTCCAAAAGAAAGTAGTGTATACATTCTTCTTCATAATGTGGACACAAATCAGGTCAGGCAATTTCAACATTCTTCACTTCTAAGAATTACAGATTTTAGGAGGCATGTTCCTGTTTCTCACATTCTTACTCTAGATATGAAACATATCAAAGCTACACCAAAGAGACTGCAATTTATATTCATGATATAGGAGTATATATACTTTTCACTCATGAGTGGTGTAGTCATATGTAGTGGCTAATGAGAAAACCCCTAGTGAGAGCAGATAAATTTCAAACCTTCNGGGGTTATTTTTCATAGTTATAGTGCCTTAAGTAACTTGATATGGCTTGGATAAATGAAACAAAAAGGCCACGTTTTTATTTTATTTTATTTTATTTATAAACCTCCCTAATTTGAAACTGTCCCTTGATTTTTAAAGCTGTCTTAGTTTTGTAAGCACTAATAATGGTGTCGAGCAATTATTGGTTGACACCATTATTAGTGGTTACAAAATTATTATATATTTATATTTATCACATTATTATCAGCAAAGACTGATGAACTGTCTCTGTAAGGGCTTCTCTTCCTGGTATTGAATGCCAGAGAAAACACAGTGAAAAGTTAAAAAGAGGACTGTAGGGGAAAAGAGAGGACAGAGACGGATGAAAGATGACTTAGAAGGAATGAGGGAGGGAACATCTGTACTGCACTTAACTGATGATAATCTTTGCACAGTTTATGACACAGAGGCAGTGGGAACAGTGAGGTAATCATTTTACTTGCCTGTCAACTGCAGAGAGTATTTCAAATTGCAGGGTGAAATTCTGGCTCCATTGAAGTGAGAGACAAAGCTCCTGTTGATTTAAATGAAGGCCAGGATTTCTACAGATTCCCAGAGAGGGGCAGATGAGCAGAGTGGCAGCTGTGCCATCTACATGACTGCATCAGTCTTCATCAGGATCTTAAAAGCTTTTCTTCAGCTCAGTTTCCAGAAATCTATGAGACATTGGATAACATAGATCCTTTCTCAAACAAGCTAAATTTAAAAAGTACAATATTAGAGAATCTGACCGTAGTTTGGAAAATCTGTGCACAATAAAAAAGCATCCTTAAAAGCTAATGCATATATCTGTATATATTTTAATTAATATTTCTGAATTTTTTCCTTTTCCCTTAGCTTTTATCTATGCAAAAATGGCCTCAAAGCATGTAACAGATGGAAAAATGTCTTTAGTTATAGTTGTCAAACTAGAGCTAGTCCTCCTATCATGACTGCAAGAAATTTACATCTCAGAGAGAAAAAGAATGTGGCAAAATGTCTGATGGTGTACAGGTATGAATTTCTTTTGAACAAGCTTTTCTCCTGATTAACAAGTAATACATGGATACACAGCATGAGGAGGATAGACCTGATAGGCTTCAGTGCAACATATTTAGAAAAGCAAACTTTTTGCAGGGGATTTTAATAAATGAGGAATCATGGTAAGTGAAAAATTACATTCAAAAGAGGGAAGTGCCCAACTATGGAATTGTATGTGCAGTAAGAAAGGGAATCAGGAAGAACAAGAGGGACAAGCTGTGAAACTGGAAAAATGAAAACACAAAGTTAGTCTCCCTATACAACCCTATTGTATTGCAGGAGTGTATTTGTTCACAGCTTAAATACTGAACTGGTGATAACACAGAGTGATCATTCAGTATGCTAATTGAGTCACCCAATGAGAATCTCTGATAAAAAGCTGCTGGTATGCTTTCCTTATCACCTTGAAAATGTGAAGAGCTCCCTATTTAGCGACATTGACAGCCTACCCTGTACACACCTCTTGCAGACACTACTGTGAAGTAGTGGGGACAGATGGCATGGCGAGAAAATAATTTCAAGTAGATTAGATTTTTTTTTTGTGTGTGTATATTATTGTCTATTTAACCCTATATGCACAATTATCTGTACATGTATTTGTATATGTGTATAAAAGATTCTATAACTACTTAAGTCAGAAGTGACTTCAGTGTGTCCACAATGTGTAAACAAACTAGCACACACCTCTGTACACACATACACACCATACACACACATGCCGGAATATCTTGAGCATGTGGCAGCTATGTTAAATGTTGCTTTGGTTGAAGCCCCCAAAAAATGTGGAAGAAGCTGATAATGCCCAATTTTTCTCAATAGAGAAAACAGAAATCAGATAAAATCTGGGGTTAAATATTACTTAGTCTAACTGAATTAATTATTCATAAATGAATCAACCAAAAAGAAAAAATAGATCAAGATACTAATGGGCTCCTATTTATGTTTTGAAGAGATAGTAGCAATATATGGGTGAGAGATAGGAAGTTTAAGTGAATCAAAAACCTGTAAACAGGTGATCTAAGAATCTGCATGATAGAAAATACGCCATGATATAATTATACACTTTCACATTTCATAGTCTGTAGAAAATGGAAAAAACCTTCTGAAGAAATTAAATCTGAATAACAACAAATTATTTTCATGGTTTCAGACCAGTATTATTACATGACTTATCTTCTTGCTTTCCAGGCTTACCTTCTGTGAAACTGGGGTATGATTTGTAACTTCTTAAATTCAGACACTCCTTATTTATACCCATGGACAACATTCTTTGCCTTGGATGTTTGTGCTGCATGTATGATCATTCTGTTTTGGGGGGACAAGAGATATTTGCTTAAGGGAAGGAAGTCTTTTAAATGGAATGAATATTCATACACAAACTATTCTCTTAGATAGTCATCTATGGGCAAGGTTAAAATATTCCTCCTTTGTGCCAAATATTTACCCATTCTCATCAGCACAGCTTCATGCAATGACTACTTAACTGTTATTGTGATTTAACCCCAGTGGGCAGCTAAGACCCAGGCAGCCCCTCCCTCATCCCCCACCCAGCAGGATGGTGGAGAAATCAGTGTGTTGAAAAAAATACACTTTAGTGTAGGTAAAGCAAAAGCTGTGCACACAGGCAAAGCAAAACATGTCATTTAGTCAGTGCTTTCAATGGGCAGAGAGGCAACCAGCCATCCTCAGGAAAGCAGGGCTCCATCAGGCAGAGCAGTTACCTTGTCCTGAACGTGAGTTTGTTTGTTACCTGGAGTGCAGCACCAACTCACACACAGAGCAGAGGAATCTCTATTACCCAATATAGAGAGGTAGGTGGGAGCCAAGAAAAGGTTGGCTCACTGATCATCAAAACTTTATTACATTTCTATATTTTCACAAATAAATATATCAGGATTAATTGAATACAAATTTCAGAATTATTAATTAGTTAGTACTCAAATCTCTATTTGCTAGTTATATTTCTTGCTTCTTATACTAATTAGTCCACATGTGCAGTCCTTGTCTCTGTTTGAGGTTGAAGTCCATTCTGAGTAGGTGGTCAATCAGTCAATGGTTGCAGTCACCCACTGTCAGAATTACCTTAAACCCAGATATTGCTCCATTCTGCTGATTTTGCTCCTGGTGGCTTTTGCCCCAATGACCCATTCATCTTTGTTTTGTCTTGTCCTTTCCTTAAAGTAAAAGATTAGCCAAGCATGCGATGTTCACCACAAAGTTCTTAAATCATAACTGTCTGGTAATAGCTACTGATTAACAGCCAAAAAATTTGCAAAGTTGGAATCAAATCTTGAGGCTGTCAGATCTTGAGGAGCTCCATATTAGTTACTTAGGGAAACAAACTCCACCACTCCAGACTTCTCCACCTTCTTTCTTCTTCCCCTAAGCTGAGAATGAAGCCGCATAGTCTGGATACCCCTTTGGTTACGTGGTATCATCTCTCCCAACTGTGTCCCCTCCCAACTCTTCATGTACCCCCAGCCCACTCGCTGGCAGAGTGGGGTGAGGATCAGAAAAGTCCTTTACACTGTGTAAGACCTGCTCAGCAATAACAAAAGTATCCCTGAGTTATGAGTGCTTTTTCAAGTACAAGTCCACTACACCGCTCCATACTAAGTACTTTGGAGAAAATTAAGCCTACCCCAGCCAAAACCAGAGCAACTGGCTTTTTATCACCACTGCATGTCTCTCCCTATTTTTGTGCCCTTCACGTGAATCAGTTTGTTTGATTGCAGAGACATCAGTTTGGTTTGCAAAGAAAAGGCTCCAAGATTTATAAACGTTTTGGGAAAACTAGTAATTAATGTCACCTGAGATAGTTTTCTCAAAATTCAAGAGATATTTCCATTTTCATAAATTCAAAGTAGGCATAAAATTTTTCATTTTTATACTCAAAAAAGAGAGAATACCTGCTCTAAAGATCGTCACCTTGGACTTCTTTCTTCCACTCCTTTACAGTCTTTAAGTCAGATTTAAAATTAAGTGCATAGTTGAAGACCTTAAGTCATGTGAATGGAAGACAAAGCAAAGATATGAGAACATCAAGAGGGAGCACCTCTCTACTCCTGCTGTGCAGTTTGAATATTTGATGTTCTATTCCTCTCGCACATACTTTTATTATTACCTGCTCCTGATTTAATAATGGCAAAACAGCAGATATTGTCTTTTATATAAGCATGTGCTGGTTCGTTTCTATACCAAGAATATGTGAATGCAGGTGGTAGAGGATTGCAGTCAATTTTAATGTTGTTAACACAGATGTTATATTTATACTGGTTTATTTCTTTATGGAACATATTCCAAATCTGAAGTTTTTGCTATCCGGTACAGTGAATAACACTCTGCCTATATCTATTATTAATTATGCTAACTTGTTATCTGCTTAATATTAGGTTCAAAGTGGAGCAATGTACATTATTATTCCATATAATTAAAATATAATTGTATAAAATAGTTTTTGGAATGCAAGGGCAAACATCATAAATAGCAAATAACTATTCACTTCAGAATAATTGCGCAACCTGATTTGGTAGCTTTTGTAGTGCACTATGGTAGTGTTAATACAAACTGACACTACATCCATTCTCCAGAGCTTCCTGTTTCACTCCATAAATGGAGAATATGGTAGCAAGAATTGAACTTTAATGCCATTTACCATAAGTGGTATTACAGTACTTGTACAAACTATTGCTGTTAGCAGCAGGCTAAGGCAAAACTTCAAGATCCTGATTTCCGTTCTCTTTTTCGTGTGCTGAACAACCTTGTGAAATTAATTTTATTCTATTGTGCTCTTATTTACCCACCTCTCATGTAAAAGAGTAATACATTTCATTCGTATTATTAAGTACTTTAAAATCCCCGTACTAAAGCAACCACAGAAGTGATTTATTACTCTTTTATGATGTAACAGCTGAAAGTCAAAAAGCTGTCCTCACATGATAGAAGCTAATATATGAGTCTAGCAAAGTGGCAAAAGTTCCTATACTATGAATTGGAAAAGCACAACTGGATTTCACTGTCTCTCAATTGAACCAGACCAACAATGTTGGCGGACCAGTGTGTGGATCAGTGCAGTACTTCACAGCTACCCAAACAATCCAAATGCCCATCAGTCACAGGAGACAAAAAGAGGTCTAGTTAAGTTCCAATAAGTGGTGCTGAGAAAAAAACTAGAGTGGTGCTCTGTGTGAAAAGCTAAAAACTTTTCCAGAAATGATAGTGTGTTTGGAACCCTAAGAGCTAGACTGAACAAAGTCCAGATCATTAGTTTTTAACATATTCATTTTAGCAAAGCTCCTTAGTTTTAATTAGAGCTACATCTGCTTAGACTTTGGAGAGTAGCAGAACAGGATGGGGAGTCTTACTGAAATAATTTTGCCAGGCTCCTGGTAGAGGATCCTCAGGCATAGATCTTTCAAGCCAATGACAAAAAAGCAAAATGAAGCAGTCAGCAGAGCTACCATAGAGCACATTCCTGCTGTATTTAACAACAACAAAGAACCCCAATAAATAAAGGTGCCATTCAAGAGGACAGATGAAACCCTGGATTCACGCTTGAACTCCAGCTGGAGACCAACCATGCTGAAAGGGATTTGAGTGCTCTGGTCAATGACAAGTTGAATATGGAGCCTGTCGTGGGGTGCATCAGGCACAGCATCACCAGCCAGGCAAGGGAGGGGATTGTCCTGCTCTGCTCTGAGCTAGGGCAGCCTCACCTCGAGTGCTGGGGGAAGTTTTGGACAATGCAATGTAAGAATGACGTTAAGCTGTTAGCATCCAAAGAACCATCACAAGGATGGTTCAAGGAGGGGAAGCTGTGTGAGGAGCGGCTGACACCACTTGGCCTGTGCAGCCTGGAGAACACTGAAGCAAGACCTCATTGTGGTTTCCACCATCTTCATGAGGGAAGAGGAGGGGCAAACACTGATCTCTGCTCTGTGGTGACCAGTGACAGGACCTGAGGGAATGGCCCGAAGCTGTGTCAGGGGAGGTTTAGGCTGGATATCAGGAAAAAGTTCTTCCCCCAGAGGGTGGTTGGGCACTGGAACATGCTCCCCAGGGAAGGGAGTACTGCACCAGCCTGACAGAGTTCAAGAATGCTTTTGGCTAATGCTCTTAGGCACATGGTGTGACTCTTGGGGTGTCCTGTTCAAGGGACACGACTTGGACTTGATAATCCTGATGGGTCCCCTCCAGCTCAGCTCATTCTCTGATTCTGTGCTAAAAGAGCAGGAATGTTGTGTCCCTCCTTTTCACCACTAGCAGCAGAGACTCCAGCATATTATCACACAACACCTCCTCCTCCATATGGATACCCCTTTACTGAAATAGAAAATACTCCCAGTTTTTACCACTCCCCCACTTTGCCTTGTTTAAGGTCATGGACTACTCTGAACATGCCTTTTCCTTATCTCTGGGGTGAAGGCAGGAGAAGTACATCAGACTTCTTTTGTTTTTGCCCTCATTACCATCTTTTCTTTCCCTCTAATCAGATATGCCTCCCAATTTACTGTGTCAAATCATGGCATATGATACTAGCAGGGCAGGCAAGTGAGCTTGCTACTGCTCAGAATACAGCTCTTTTTCCTGATATCATGTCTGCTTTCATGACATGATGCTGCAGCTGGTGGTAAATAGGAAGTAAATTCTAAGGCTGTGTAAGATAGACTTGAGACTCCCCTATAGAAAAGACTGCAAGATACCTGAGAAGTTTAGTAGCTTACTCTGCTATTTTTATGACAGTATAGTAAATATCTTCAAATATTCTCCTCATCCCCCACTGCCACTTGCCTAGTTACCATCAGTATTACTTCTTGCCTGGCTGGGGTGATGCAAGGCAGGGGAGAAAGTAGGGCAAGGTAGAAGAGCTGTGTGAGAGAAGGGAAGGCTATACCCAATACCCATAAAAAATTTGTTTTTAAATCCCTGGCTATCACAGATAGTGGCTGCTGCTAGCATTTAAGATAAGATTAGTTGGTGTTGTGCTATCAGCACCTCCATATTTTCCCCACAGGGACTCCTTCTGACAGGCTGAAGCTGGAGGCATGTCTGAGGATTAACACGAGCTAATGATTATACACTAAAGCTTTGGAACTGTCGGACTAATAGGATTAAGCAATACCAGATGCAGGTCCCCGTTCAGGTTAAAAATGCACTTTTTACATTACAAAGTCAGACAGATCCCTTTGAACATGCAATGAATATGGATGTTTTCAATTATCACAGTCTTCCAGGGCTATACGATATGGTAAATTAATCCCTTTAGAACATCGGAAACAGGACAAAATAGCCTTCTTGAAGCTGAAATCCCTCGTTTTAGATTTTCTTTCATGGGGATAAGCAGTGGTGCACCACACATAATTAATCTTATTACAAACAGAGAGAAAAGAGAAATATATTTTTTAAAAAATAAAAAAGATGACCAAAAATTGTTTAAATATTTGAGAAACTAAGGGGTGGGGGAGGTGGTAAAATTTCAAAATCAACATCTCTTAATTAATTTTCACAACAGTGAAAAATGTGAAGATATTGTTCAGCAAATTAGACTATTTTCCTGTCCTTCGGGCAGCAGTAAAACAAAATAAATAATAATATTAAATAAAGTTTTTGAAGAAACACATAATAAAAATATGTTTTTTAGCAGAACAAAAGATCTTAGAACGCATTCAGTTCTGCTTTGAAGGTTTCAAACCTGGTGTGTTTGGACAATAAAGTGTCTGAAGTGGCATGAATATGGGTCCTTCAAATTTATCTATAACATTTGCAGTTTCTATAAGGGAGGGAGGAAAAAGGGAAAAAAAACCAGCTTTAAGGAAAAGCAGAATGGTATTATATTCAGATCGACTGAGACCTCAGACTCTTTAAATTTGAAGCTTGAGAGAAAACATAGAAGCAAAATTACTTGGTAGTAAAAAGGATTTGCAGGGAACCCTTGAAATGCTTGGTGGTTTGGTTTGTTTCAGTGGCTTTTGTTCTAAACAGACCTAGGGTTGAATGAGCACTAGCTCTTCTATCTTATTTGAAAGAATATTTTCCAAAAAATCTGCATGAGCAAGACAGAAAAAAATAGGTCCTTTTGTAAAAAACAAATTTTGAAATTGAAATTTGGTTGTTGAAATTTTTATCATCTTAACACTTGCAAGGGACTTGTCCCACTGATGATCAGCAGCATGCAGAATGCTTCAAGGCTGAGTTTAGACTTTGTGTGCAGGTTGATGCCATTTAACTCACACGATCATTGCCTCTCATCTCAGAAATCAGTCAATCATTCTGACTTTCATTAAAGACAGAAGCGATGCCAAAACTCTTTCTCTTTTGCCATATCATGAGTGTATGAAGTGGGTTGGAAATCAGTACTCTAGAACAAAGCTAGAAACATAACATGCATCAGCATGATTCGTGTTGCATTTTGGAAAGTAAAGAAATAAGGAAGTTGGAGCAGATTGCTTCTGAAAGCAAATATCAGATATGTTGAAAACAAAAAGCAAGCCCAGACACTAGCTGGAATTTACAAGGAAAATAAACGCTTTAAATTCAAAGAACATGTTATGCAAATTCACTTCCAAATTTTAATGTGCTTTATTTTTTTCAAAAAAAAAACACCAACAAACAATCAAAACCCAACCAAAGTTAATTTTTATTCCACTTTATTTTCATTTCACTTGGTAGTTTACAAAAACAGATAATTCAATGCATACAGTTAGTCATAAGAAAACATGTACTAGAAAAGCCTCAAACAAAAAACAAAAAGTGATGCTGAGAAAAAGGAAAGATTTCTCCCACATTTAGATGGCACTGCAGCATACCTCTTAACAGTTTGAGAACTTACCTACCTGAGGATGAGTATTTGATGGTTGGGTTTTTTTAATATTTCCCTCTGCCTGTAGGCAAAAGCAAGCCATTTCTCCATATATACTCAGGAACATGCTCATATTAAAAAGAAAAGTGTAAATAAGACTGCCATTTTTATTTTCAAGTACTTCTCAGACTGTGACTAATTTTTCTTGTTCTAACCTAAGCATAATCTTCATCATCACCATCATTACCATCATCACTAGGAGAGATGAGAGGAAGGAACTCTTTAAGTATAAAAAAACATTAGAACATGATCATCAGCATCAGCATATTGATCATCATAACTAACATGGGAAGCAATTCCCATGTTTCTCTCTCTATAATGATATATTATTATGTAAGTACAGAATGGCATGATGACAAGAACTTCTTCTGGAGTTTTGAAAATATTCCACATATCCCAGGCATTTTCTTCATTTGAAACAGTTAAAAACAAAATTTGTGTTCTCCATTCTGCAATTAGAACTTCAGAAAAATGTGCCAAACTGTAAGGACACAGACTGTAGCTGTCCAGTGCCATTAACAAGAGAAAAGTGTATTGCAGCCAGACCCTTTCATTAAAAGTTTCTCCATCTCTCTATGCTTGCAGAGGTTAGTGCTCTTCTGCAGCACTTATTGGCAATGAAATGGCTGTTTGGAATATGGATTTGAAACACTCTTGTCTTCCTAAAAGACAGCAGTACAGTGGAAAGCTCTGGTCTTCTTCATCAGCTTCCTAAATGCATTTGGGGTCAGCTTAGTGTCAGTTATGATTCATCTTGTAAAGCTTTATCAGTTTACACTTGGAACAACAAAACCGTGCACCTGATCACAGTGATGCACTAAGCTTAGTGACACCTTTCAGTCAAGCCTTTGTAAAAGAGGTTAACAAATTAAAAGTTTTGCCCTGTCCTCTTCTTTTCTCAGTTTGAAGTTCTTCTGGTCACTGTCAGAAATTATTTCTGCCCTTTGTTTGCACTGCAGTTCTGGGACATTTTTCAATGCCATTTGTAGGGTCTTAATCTTTTAACAGAAAATTTGCCTCTAATGACATAACTAAGCACAGAGATATATTTCATCTTCTAAACAGTTGAATGAAAGTTGAACTTTTTTTGTCTTTTTTTTGTCTTTATTTCTTTTGTGAAAGCACTTGTGTGAAGAAGTAATAAAGCAAAACAACAGCACTAAAAGCTATACACTTTGTGGGACAGATGAAACAAAGCTTACAGCTACATTAGACAAAATATACAATATGCAAAAAAATCTCAAAAAAAACCCCCTTTTGATAAAATATGTTCATCACATAAGTGACTACTTTCAACGAAATACTACTGTGCCTGAAAATTAGGGTAATATAATCATCTTTAATGTAATCACCTATTGCTTATATATCTCATTTCAGTCTTTCAGACTATTCTGATGCTTCACCTTGTTTAAATTTCACCTCTGTTTAGCCAAAGCATTTGCCTTATTATTTGTTTTTTCTGTACTTATAAAATAGTTCACATCTGCTAAAAATTTTGTGTCTATTTTGGGAAAGTTTATAATTATTCAATTAATTATTTTATCGACAGTAAAAAAATAGCCATACTAAGGAAATTTTACCTTTAAAAGGAAAGGATTAGGCAAGCTTAATATTCACCTCACATAGATGACATCACAATAATTCCACAGGAAATGTAGAAATGAATGGATAAAAATATTTCTATGAAAAAAGTACTAACAGTCAAGGGACAGTCATAATTTTAAACAAGCAATTTGTATTATAGGTAGACAAATAGGTAGATACAGCAAGCTCTCAGAGCAATTAGGTTTAGTGTGCAAATCTATTTCAGACACAATATTCTGAAAAATACTCCTGTTTCTTGAATTTATGCAGGTTTATCATAACAGTATCTGTGTGATTCGGTTGGAAAACTTACTGCTCCTCTTGTCTACAGTCATCATGTATCCATGACACTTCAGCTTTAATTCAGGTTATTTAGTCTTTCCACTGAAGTATTTAGTAAGTAAACTGGTTTTAAATTATGAGGAAAAAAAGCACTGAAAATAGTGTTTCTGAGACAGAAACACAAATTGTAAAGAGATCAAAATTAAATAAGAAGTCCAAATTCGAACTCCCAACCTTAGATATGCAACAGTTCTTTTCCTTTAGACTTAATGGGCTACCAACCCTCTACAATGACTTTGAAACATAAAGGTATTGTTTTGCCCCACCAGGGGGTGCCCATAATATTTCATGAATGAAAAAGGAACACAATGACAAATTCATAGGAAAAAAAATTAATTTTATAGGTACAGTAAATGAATATAGACGTGTGTATATTTACACATTTGCTATGTATTGCATAGCTTGCCTGAGATCCTAATGCTGAAGCCAGACCATCAGGAATATGATTCGGACAGGAAGTGTATTTCCATGAAATTACACCAGGGACAGATGTGAACAACTAACCTTTAGAATCACAGAATCCTAGAATATTCTGGGTTGGAAGGGATGCACAGGGATCACAGAAGTACATCTGCTGGACCTGCACCAAACCAGCCCAAAAAACACAAAATGTGTCTTCATCTTTAGAGAAAGACTAGAGAGCAGTGTTATGTTGAACAGAATAAAGACCAGTTTGTCTTCTATTTAATATCAATTAACTACAAGATTTAAATAATACTTCTTATTCAAAAAATATTCTCATTATCACATTTTATGATAATGGTTTGTTATGGTAACAAATTTCAGGCTTCTCATGGTGCCAACATTGCTTCTAGGAAGCATTAGATATTGTGCATTAGATATTGTGTTAGTTGTCAAGCCTAGTATTAAACAAAGATGAAGCAGGTGTGTCTTTCCACTTCTAAAACCTTTAAATCCAGACCCACTTACAAAGTCTCCCTGTAGCTGTACTCAATTCCAACCTGTTTATCATTAAATCACTCATTTAATTTAGTAAAGCTTTATTTAAAAAGCATCATGTATTCCTTTCTTGGACTTAAATAATTGCCCATGTTTACAATTTCTTAATGAACATCTCTTGCCCTTTGTATATTAAAAGGATGTTAAGATGTTTTGTACTCAAAAGAGATTAATGTTTTAAAAGGCATAAATAATGACAAATGTTTAGATAGCAGAAAATAAACAGATAGTTATTTTCTCTCTGTCAGACTGGTGACTCAGACACCAAAATTAAGAATGGAAACTTGACATCTTGAGAATAGGTGGCAAAAAATTCTTACATGCTGCAGTGCTGAGCATCACAACATTTCCTGTGAGGTGGATGGCTCCCAGACTGGATCTAATCTAATTGACTCACACCTAGACATTCCAGTTTGGTAGCTTAAAATAGGATTCATAATAGCCTGCACACTGACCTTATTACAGGGATCTCTGCTTATCAAGGCAATAGGACATGCCTGGAGAGTGCTCACACAGAGACCTGATAGAAGTCATGCAGAGAAATAACTATTTCTCAGTAATGATTTGATTTAGGTTGTTGAGTCTGTCAACAGAGAAGCAGCTCTGGATACCTAGAAAATGTATTTTTCTGCACATTTTTCTAGGTATGTGGGTTATTTCTACAGAGGAAGGAAGTTTTTGAAACAAAATCTGTTCATCTGAAAGAGCACATGCAAGACCGTAATTTGCCCATAAGCATCAAGTTCTATTGAAGCACAGGCTTAAATATTTATTTTATGTTGTTCAGTTTTTTTATTTCTTTCAGGTAGGAGGGAGTTTGACACACAGACTGAAGACCAATTTGGGTTTTAGCAACTTACATAACAATGCAAGTTCTTTCCCTACAAGGAGTCCTGGAAAGTTTTACCTAGGCAAAAAAAAAAATCCATTTTACATACAGTTTTGTTCCCGAGAAGGTCTTATATACTACTTATTCCTTTTCTGAAATCGAATTCATTATTTGTGCATATGTTTAGAATCATTATCCCAAAGAAATTACCTCCCTATCGAGGGCCACATTATGACCAATTCTTAAAACCTCTGCAAGGGAAATACTCACTAGACACCAACATTTATGCCTGGGGAATATTCTTTGAAATTCTGCTTACCTTCACATCAGCAAAAGGCTAGGAATAGACTGCTTTTCTAATGGTCCTGGATAGGGAGTAGGACAAAGATTCCCTGCTCTTCTGTAAAACCCTTAATCTGAAGAGAGGTCTGAAAAGATCAAGATAGCTTGTTAGTATGAGACATTTTATAAACTACAGTAACTATTGCAGGCCATTTCTGTCACTATTGTGCAAGCGGAATAGTGATGTTGGCAAACGGGTGTTTTCATCTAAAGAGCCTTTTTTCTTGACAGTCATTTGTTATCAAAGCAAGAGAAACTGCACAATAATTCTTTTGTTTAGTTTTGGGCATTTTGCATAAGAAGTGAAAAAAATCAGAATTACTATATTGCCAGAATAAGATGCCAAGATGTGACCTGTGGATATTTCACAGGTCTGCTCATAAAGCTTCACAGTTTCATCTCTGCTCAGGTACTGTACATCACACACAATAGCAGTGCTTTGTGGATTTAGAACTCGTAAATGTTTTATATATTGCAGAGAGATATACTTGCTGCAGATATTGGGGCACAACACTAAGACGGCGAAGTAGTAGCTTTGCAAAAACTCCAGGCAGCCTCATAAGAAATAGAACCATTTCTTTGGATCACCTCAGCTGAAACTACAATTTGGGAACAAAAAGCAAAATGCACCTTCAAGCTTGTTCAATTATTCTATCCCTGGACAGTGAATCTTTTTCTTGTCTTGAGTACCTTCTCTTTTTTTGTAGCAGCAAGAATAAGCAGAGACAATTAAAGCACTCCTTTAGCCCTTGCAAGAGTGGCAAAGGGTGTCTTGTTTACATATTACATTTGCAATTCCAGAAAACTCCTGTCAAGTCTTTCTGTAAAAGCTGTTAAAAATCCAAGCTTTTGGACCACATGGACCACAAGGGATGGTCCTCCAAAGAATATATGACTGCTTAAATGCTATTAAAAAGAGTAATAAACATTCAACACTCAGTATAGAGGACTACCGTGAAAGTCTACCACAAAGTTTTTTCCTAGGACCCATGTTCATAAATGATTAGGAAATGACAATTTCAAAAATGAATTGATAATGATGTACAGCAGATGATGTGAGGAAATGTAAAATTACTAAGGTTTGCATAAGAATTTCCTAATAGAAAGTGACAGAGGAAACCAGATTAAATAAAGTGGTGCTAAATAAAAAATAAGGAACAAAGAGAAAATGTGTGGTCTAAATTAAAATTTACTGGAAGCAAAATGGATTTCAGAACTAGCATGGACTTTCTCAGAAATAAAAAAATAAGACCAGAATGCACACAACTGTTAGCCAAAAAATGGCAATTAAAACAAATATATATAAAAACTCATAACAAAAGTTTAAGTTGTGATACTCCATCTTAAAAGATATGAAACAGAGCTCTAATACACAGGAAGATCACTGAAGAAGAAGGAATAAGAAGGATTGAAGCTGTGGGAGCACATATTCCAGAGTAGCCTATGGGAAAGACAGGGGTGGAGAAGGTATTTCCCTGCACCCCATTGAGGAGATCATGGCAGAGCAGGGAACAAAGTGAGGAGGAAGAAGGGGCAGATGTAAACTCTTAGGAACTGATTGCAATACTCCTTAACCCATCCCACATTTTACTGCTAGAGCTGTGGAGTCAAAAGGGAAAGGAGTTAGGAATAAACAGAGTGAAGTTGAGACTGGAAATAAGGGTGAGAAAGGTGTTTCAGGTTTTGTCTTTGTTTCTCACTATCTATTTCAATTTGTAATAAATTAAAATACTTTTACCCAAGTTTGAGATTGTTCGGTCCATGACAGTAACTGGTAAGTAATCTGCCTGTCTTTATCCTACTTGGGGTTCTTTTCTTCTGCTCCTCCTTGCAGAGAGACGGCGAGTGAGGGAGTGGCTGGATTGGTGTCCTGTGGCTGGTCAAAGTCAACCAACATAAAGGATCTATCAAGGTCTACTAAAAAACACAGACTACATGCAATATTCAGCTCAAAAAGTGTCCACAGATTGCAGATTTCCAGCAAGTGGAAAGGTTATAGGAATGAATCTTCTAAAGATTCAGAGTAATCTGGTTCTTTTCCTTTATCTGTAAGCAGTGAATTTTTGTCCTGCCGGTGAGGAAAGGGAAAATGGGCTAACTGAACCTCAGGTATGATTCAGTGAGAAAATTATTAGGCAAAGACCTCATAGCTCAGCCTCACATCAGAAATGTAAAATTTACCGTGCTATTTTATGCAATTCAAACAGCCAAATATCTCTGCCAGAATTGCTGGAGTTTGAGGGAGGTTCAGAAACATAGGCAAATAGTATAATAGATGAGTGCAGTCAATATGTTTGGAAGTGACTGTGATGGACACTAAGTGATAGAAGGTAAAAGTCATACAACAAACTGATGAAGGGGTATATTAAGTCCTCACATGAGTCTTTCTAAAGGAAGAAATACCCTGACTCAGGGCTGGTTTTTTAGAGTATTTCCCCTCCCATACCAAATTTTCTGTATAGCATGGACTGATAAGGCACTACACACAGCAGCATGATATTGCCACAGAGAGCTTGTTCACAGACATAACATGGATCTGAGATTTCAGTGAGGGCATCCAGGGGACTGGCAAGCAAATCATCATGGTGGAGTGCATAGACATTTTGTCCCCACTCTTAATAAAATGTGTATGAATTAAGCCACCTTACAGTCATATATAATTCTTCCATAATTCAAACTCACGTACTTCCAAAGAAAGGAGAAAATAAATCAGTAAGGAAACAGACTTCAATGTCAAGCATTAAAGGGATAATTATAAACAATAGAAAGGACTTTTTTAATTATGAATAATACCGTGACAGGATGCTTTTAAATTATATATAATGGAAAACAAGGTGAGTCACATAATCATACTCCTTTTGACACATAACAATCTTCATCAGTGATCTTCATCCTGCCCCCATGTCAAGCCTGTATAAAGGGGGCAGGCTCCCTGAAATATGTGAACATCCATCTAATCTGGCATATTGAAAATGGTTTTGCTCTCACAAGAATTGCATCTTTTGAAACCACTCAACTTGCTGTAGAACAACTACTTGTTAAGATATAAAATATTCATTGAATATCTCTTAATTTAAAAAAAAACCAAAACCAGCATACAAGATTGAAGACATCACAGATAGAATATTTATGATATAACCTAAAATCCCTGCAGAATTTGCCAAATGTAAGAGAGAGAAATGATGTTCAGCACAGTGGTGTTCTGATTACTTTTATACTTTGTAAAGGAAGACAAAATAGGAAGGAAGACCACTGGGGCTGAAGCCAAAATATTAACTTTAGGTTTTGCAACATTTTTTGTTGCTGTTTGTTTGTCTGTTTTATTATAGTTACATAGTACAAATTCCATAAGACCTCCCATACCTAAGCCTGTAATAAAGGAGTGGACTTGGTATCCTTNGGTGCACAGGAGCCTGGTAGAATATAACAGAAGAACAAATGGAAATAGGTTGCTTTATATTTCTCAGAAACATTACTTATCATATAAAATAAGCAGTATAGCAACATTTTATCAGGCTACAAGACAGCTGTCACTATTTCCTTTTCCTGACACCTAAGAATTACATGACTTATATTTTTTAGATGAATATCCTGTGAAAAAGTGGCCAATTCCATTTGCTTACCACCATTCCACCTGAGTAACTGAGAAGAATTAGAAAAACTCTTATTTGCTCTTTAAAGCTTCTGGGCAGTAATTTTACCTATTTAGGATAAGACTTCATGTCATAGCTACATAAAGGTAGAATTTGTGAGCAGCACAGATGCCATGGAGAAAACATTACTTCACTACATGCCTAGAATGTCTGTTATCATATGCCTTAATGGAGAGACAGATTAAATTAATGATTAACAACACGAAGGGAATTTTTATTCTTTTCCATTTTTTCTAGTAGCTTTCCATGCTTCCTGAATTACTTGTGATTTTATTAGATTGCTAAAATTCGTTCAGAAATGTAAAATATATCATGTAGGATAATGTTTGCTGCTGGCAAAGGAATCATGTTTAGAGAAGTAGATGGACCCAGAAAATTACGGGGACTTCATAAAAGGTTCATGTGGTCAGTGATATAAGCAGCAGAGAGTAGTTTCTCCACAAATGAGAAAAAAATCTGTCAGAGAAAAAATATGACCTGCCTCCATGAAGTATAACTTTTGGATCTTGAAAAACTGAATTTAAAGAAATATTTTCCTAGAAAGGTCATATATCTGTCGGTGTATTTTTTTTTTAAGTGTCAAATTTTATTCAACATTTTTTATCCCCTCTTTTCTGGGAGTCTATTTTACCAACATTGTCCTCACCTTCCCTCTTCATTCTTCCCTCGCCTGCTCTAACTGTGGTGGAATTTCAAACACAGCAATCAAACTCCCAGATGAGTCAGATTTGCTTATTGTATTGTACTCACATATGTAAAAGAAATTATGTCATCTCTGTTCTCATTAATTATTAATGTTAAGAGGTTCTACTTAGAATTCTGCACTTTACTCTTTTTCTCTTACTGTTAGAGAGGGCTTTGGGGTTTTTTGTTTTTTTTTCTTTTTCTCCCACTAAACATTCTAAACACCAAGAGGTAATGATTTCTCACCCTGTAGCTGTTTAGAGAAATCACTCTGTCTCTGTACTTTACCACTTATGCTTCCCTTTTTGATAAGAAGAAATAAAGCTATTTTCTGACCACAAGCAGTTCTCAGAATTATGAGGTGATAATTCTAGGATAAAACGATGCTGTCTAATATTGGAAATAAATTATTATTATGCTTTTGTGTCAATTTTACTATTATTATAATTTTAAATATTAAATCAACATAACTTTTACAGCATCTAAATAGCTTCAGCCCATAAATCCTACTTTCACAATTATTTTAAGGATAGTCTTACAAAGAGATTTAAGCATTGCAACAGGGATTCAGTTCAGTGTATTTCTATTAATACAAAAATCACAAAAGATACATGTACATTCCGTTTTCTCAACTGAGTGAGATATACAAACTTATGAAAAATTGTATGGATATGCAGGGGGTAGAATTAAGAATGTGAAATCTAAAAGACTATGCTTGATTTCAATGGATAAAGTGTGCTGAAATCTGTTCCACTTTAAAAACCATACAGTTCTGAAAGTTTCAAAGAGAGGAGAATAATTTATTTTGGCAGATACGGAATAATTTGTATTAGTATCTATCCCAATCTTTGCAGCTAGGTGTGTTTTTGTGCCCTCCGTAATGCAGTTCTAATACCTCCCAAAATGTTTGTCTGCAGTGATAATTAGAATTCAGAGCATTTATATGTTGTATAACTTGTTGTAGATATGTGGATGGAATTGTTCAAGGCCAGGTTGGATGGAAAGATGAACAACATGGTTAAGTGGGTGGAATCCCTGCCCATAGTGGAGAGACTGGAACTGGAGAATCTTAAAGGTGCCTTCCAACCTAGTCCATTTTATGATTCTGTGAGGTTTCAAGCCATTCCAAGAACTACACAAAATTATTGACTGGAAGGATGTTGTGTGGGATACTGCATTCACAAATATGCATTGATGTGTCTAGCTGACAGTTTTTGCTCTCTTTGAATGATCTCTTGTTCTTGAGCTTTGCAATAGTGAAAAAGGAAAAAGGATGTTCTTTGCTATTTCTTCCCTAACATTTACTATTTTTTCAATTTTTATCCTGTTTCTTCTTCTTCATTTCCTTTCTAAGATTAAAAAATCCTTTTTCAGTCTCTCTAAAGTGTTTTTCGACTCCCTTAACAGACTTCTCTTCATAATAATTTCCTCCATCTTTCACTGAACAATTTCAACTTCTTCAATATCTTTTTCAAGATAGGGAGACTTATATTGCCAGAAAATTGAAAATTTTAGTTGAGGGTCGTACTGCTATTTTCTTTAGAGTGATAACATACTATGTGTATCATCGCCTTTATGGGATTTAAAAGTTTTTAAAGACAAAAGCTGAGTAACAAGAGAAGTTTTTCCTTCCTAACGGCTGGGTTTACTTAGCACAATCAGATAGCTTTAAAGTTTCTCACAGACACTTGAAACACATAAGTAACTCCTATGGCTTGATACAGTGCCATTTCATTAATCATGTTGTTTTGTCTGTGTATGTGCTTAAAATGGGACCTCTCAACAAACAGCACAGATTTTAATTCCTTGACTGCCTCCAGTACCTGACAGGAAGGGCTTTGGAGAAAGCAGTTAAAATTTTCACCCTACTATAGCTCTTGCTCCATGACAGCAGGCTTTCACAGCACTAAATCCTCCTCCAAATTTAAACACCTGAATTCTCAGTTTTCAAGGATTAAGAAAGGCCAAATCTGTCTAACAAAATCTGAAGAAAGAAAAAAATCCTTTCTACTCTCTCACTTGTTATTGGCTAGATATGGGATTAGGGCAAGTGGTGAGGTCTGGGGAAACCCTCCAGTAGCAAATGTGAGAGAGCCTAGCTTGAATGAGCAAAAGGAGGACCTAGCAGACTCTAGCCACATAATAAAGGTGACCCAGCACACTTCTGCTACACTCAGACAACATGTGCAAACAGCCTTGAACAGCAGGTAAACTACAATTTAGATTAACAGGTTCTGTGCTCTTTGATGTCCAGCCTGGAGGAAACAGCTTAACAACAGCAAAAAATTTCCTACTCACCACAGAACCAAACTGATAACCATCATGTTATCTTACTGTTAGTATCCTTCCAGTAAATGCTTTAAAATGCTTTAATAATTTGTCTTTAATGAATGGAAGAATGTGACCATTTCACTCTGACTAGTTTCAGAAAATTCCCATGACCTAACAACTAAAACTTTTCTTTTTTCATATTTAGTGTCTTTTTTTTTTTTTCTTTTTCCAGACCTTTCANTTTTTTTTTCTTTTTCCAGACCTTTCAGCTTTTCTTGATATATATAAACAGTGTTATTCTGGAGCAAGGGGAGGGATATGACCAGAAGATGTTCAGAGAGGACTCCAGTGAGTCATTCTAGTTTGTGAATCAAAGATTCAGAATCATTATGCTAAGATCACCCAATACAACCAACAACCTTGCAGCACCACCAAATTTACCACTAAACCAAATATCATATCCAAGGGAGTTTTTAACATGTCTAGGGATGGTGACTCCACCACCTGTTTCAGCAGCATGTTCCAGTGCTTGATAATCCTTTCTGTGACAGGTCCAGGAGAAAAAGCAGAAAAAATCCTGCATGTTGTACCCTGACTTTCCTGCAGTACTACCTTTTCATTTACTATGCATAGTTAATACAAATACTACTTCAGGATCTGAAAGCAGATGAGGCTGTGTGCAGGTATCCCAAGCACACAGGTATCCCAGAGTCATTTTGCTATGTGAATAATGATGATGATAATAATTAATAATTATTCTGTTCCATTGGAGATTTCCCCTAAGTGGTAATCTCCTGTTTTGAAAGTCCTAATATTTTATTTCTGCATGCTGCTAACTACCAAGTAGGATGCTAATGGAAAAGTGGATGACCGATACTTTAATAATCATAATTGTAATCACATAAACTCTTATAAAGCTAACCTTTAATTACATTAGTTGATGCACAAAACTGCTTGCAGTCAAAAATATAAATTACGGTGGGAATTAATTTTCAGTCTAAAACCTAAGCCTCCAACATTTTGAAAGGGATAGGTATAAGAGGTTTTATCTTGAACAAGTATTAAAACCCTTGAGATTTTGAGAAGGATGGTGTATTAATGTAAGGTGTAAGACTAATAGTGGATAAGTAACAGAAGAAGTAATAATTATATTTAAAGAAGTATTCAGTAATCAAGTAAACAGCTTGTCTTAGAGATCGACTTAAATAGCGATAGATAAATCAAATAGGTGCTTCCAAAATTTTTTCTGAAGTAATTTAGTAAGTCAAGAATTGGAATATTAAAAAGCAAAAGTACCAGTGATCTTACAATTGAAATTTGGACCATAAGATAAAATTGACTAGATAGATGGATGAAAATATTGCCAAGAGTGGCATCTCCACAAAGAAGCAATTTGTATAAATCGCTAAAAGACGTGTGTGAGGTTTTAATGTTCTTGGTCTCCTCACTCATAGTGTCACATTTTGAGGCAGCTCTTTACTTTTACTCTCAAGATCATGCTGGAATAAACTGCCAAACATCTCTTACACCTCCATGCCATCTAATTATAGCCTGTAACACTCGAGAATGCTGACAGTGCTGAGCTATTGACTCTTGACACTCTCTAAAGCACTTAATTATCTTTTCACACAAGCCCCTTTGAGACCTGTCAACTTCTTTGTATTGTTTATAAAAAAGTTGCATATTAAGATTTCAGGATTGCGCACCTGAAGTCAAACTTGCACATACACATGGACTATTAAAAGGAGAACTTAATAAATGACAGGAGGAGAAATGAAAGAATTTGACTTGGTAAGACTTCTCAATTAGGTAAAAGAAGAAAAAATTATCCCTTTACAAAAATTCCTGGAAACAAATGGAAAAATTATTTGAAGATTTGGATTAATTTTACCAAAGACTAAAGGAAAGCCTTTACACTAATAATAAAAACTATTTACACCAATATGTAAATAGTTTTTATTATTTATTCTTGTTCCGTGACATTAGAATTGAGAGTCAAAACTTAGTCTCTTTCCAACAAAGAATGTGTTTAGGCACCCCAGGTAAAAAAGAAAAAAAGAAGCTAAATTTTTCAAGATCTCCCATGTTCCCTAGAACTCTATGAAATACTACTAAAATGTAAAGAAAATTTTCTTAGTTGAAATAAATATGGTAGTTAGCATAATCTGGATTATAAAAGTGATTTTTAAGCATTTTGGAAGTTTTTCGGTGTAAAGCTGTTGAGGTTATCCCTTAAATATTGGAAAATAAGATGTCATTCATGATGTTTAAACTCATGAAACACAAGATGTCCCCATAAATTTGAGTTATACAGTATTACCCTTCAGCTACAACAGCTTGATGATTGGATGCATGGAACACAGACAGGCTTTATCACGCTTAAGATTTCCTATCAAATTGAAGGGTTTAACTCTTTCATGTAATTTGGCGCAATTATTTCTACATAACATAAAGTGTGTATTTCCTTTGTATAATATGTAGTCTTGAGAATAGTTATAACCATTGTCACATATACTTACCAAGATAGTGATTTAATTAATCTAGTGGTGACAGAATTCTGAGTCTGAACATGCAATATATCTACCACAAGTCTTAACTATCACTTTTTGTCTTATACTAAGGTAATTTTAAATAGTCAGCATACTTGTAGAAAAGTAACTAGTTCCCAAGTGTAGTGGTGTGGTTTGGGGTATTTCCTATTTTCCATATGCATCTGTTTGTTTTATATTGTTTCACAATGGTTTCCCCATGCACCCCATGTTTTACCCCATTATGGTTTACCCCAATTGATTAATGATTATTGATCAATCATCATTTAAGTGACACCTGGGTCCTGTCTGTCACTTTGAGGCCCCACCCAGATATCTAGAAAATTCTGGTGACGACGTGGAGTGACTGGCAGGGTTTTGGTTTCCTTTCCCCCTTTGTTCCTTGATTTGTTCTATGGGTTGTCATTTAGGTTCGGGGTCACTCCCTTCCCATTCTGGATTGGTTCCAAGCTGTATCCTCCCCACTCCCCCACTCCCATATTTAAGGTGAAACCCAGTGAGTTCAGTGGGCTTTGGTGGGCTGACTCCTGGGTGGAAGGAAGTCGTGTGAACTTAATAAAACCCAGTTGAAGTTCCCCACAGGACTTCCATCCTTTTATTTCTCACATTGTTCACGCTTCTGCCAAGGCAAGGACCCACTGGATCGGAACTGTATTCCAGAATACAGGACCGTAACTTTTTGCAATGCTGGTGCCAGAGCTGGCTGGGAAGTGCGGGCAAAAGCCCCAAGAGAAGCACCACACCATCGCACCCAAACATTTTCCAAATGACAAAATCAACAACCTTCCTAAACCATCCTATTTGTAAACACATTGAGCTTTTTTAGAACGTAAGCATTAATAATGAATAAAAACCCCATACTTTTAAGTATAAAAAGAAGAATCCTTCCTTTCAACAGTTTCTGTAAGACATATTAGCATTTTCTTTGTATAAACACAGAATCAACCTGCTGGAAATAGAGCAAATTTGAGACACTGCAGCATATTATACCATGCACATATCAGCTTCCTTTCTTTATCACAAGATTTAATTGTCATACCAATTATGTATGCATGAAATATTGTATTATGCCTTAATTTGGAGCACTTAAAAGTTAGCATTGTGATGATTAACAGAAATACCAGCTGCATACATTACGTTTAGGAGGTGTCAGGGCAGCTAGGTTATCCTGTGGCAGCAAAGGAACTAAAAGTCTGTGCAGACAACCAAGTGATCAAGCTCATTAAGAATTTTTCTACATTGCACAAAGTAGTGCATGCTAAAGAAGAAGAGGTGGAGGACATTAGATAAAAAGATTTTCTTTGGGTTTTTTTACACCAACTTAATTTGCTTTCATGTAGCTTGGTTTCCAAATTTACTTAGTAGAAGGGATGCTTGACACATACAAAATTTAAGTTCTTTACTTCAAATTATGATTTCCAGGATGGGCAAAACTGATCAACTTGAAATTTCAGTACACTTATTTCTAAGCCAAATTCTTGTCTCTGTGTTCCATACTCCCAAATCTATTTGCACTAAACAAGAGTCAAAAAGACAGATAAGGCTATAAGAAGCAATTTTATTAGTACATTCTAATTATAAAACAAAATAGAATATGGCACCAATAGCCCCATCAGTAATTATAATTTCTCCTTTTAAACTATTTCAGTTGTGGTCTGATGTCATGACTTAATGGAATCACATATCTGCCATAAAATTTTGTCCATCTCTACATCTCAGATGTTTAGTTCTTGATTATGAGCTGTCACAGAAGATTTTAATCTTTCCAATCTACTTTACCCTTGCATTTTCTGCAATCATTCTTAAACTGCTTTGGTGAGTGGTAGGGCTGCTCCTCTTACTGCTCTAATGATTCCTCTTTTTCACTGCTTAAGAAATTTACTTTACTGCTCCAGTGATTTTTTTTCTCCTTAGCATCACTACTGTGACTTTACATTTAGCTCCACTAGCAGCAATTGCCTCAAATGTGCAATAGAACACCTCTGAACTATGAGTTTTGCTTTATGTGTCTTGTCACACAGTGAGTGATACGTTGTCAATCAGAGGACCTCAGTTTCTGGATATTCCATGTTATAGCAAGCAGCACCCTATAAATGGCAAGGATGTGCCTATTATATGGAATGGATGTACTAATTGCTTTCTTCAGGCCTTTATCTCACCCACCTGAACCTTTTTCCTGCCAAAGTAAACATAGAATTAAGAGGAGCAGAAAGGTTCGGGAAGGATACCAGGAGAGTATACCAGGAGAGGTTTTTCTTTGCAAAAGAAAACTTTTCACTGTAGTACAATTATACAGTTCCTAGAGTTCCTTGTAACTAAATAACAAGATATCTTCTACTTTTAGTCAAGCTAGGGGTGAAAAAAAAAGAAAAAGCTCTATGGGTCTCCAAATATTCACTAGTCTTTATTTCATAATTCAGTTATAAGCAAGAACCATGGAACTGCATATCAAGATATTTATTTTAGAAGGTTATACATTCTGCATAGATATTTGCTGTGGGTCAGACTTCGAATAGTCTGTTTAATTACTTTTCTTCAGTAATTGCCACTTAAACTCATCCCGAATGTGAGCACTAGGGGAAAAAAAAGATGGTTACTTCTCTTCCTGTATTTTGAAAAGATTTTTAAGATATCTTCCTTCCATAATTAAATTATCCATATTAACTTTTCCATATTCTGTAAGTCCTAATCCTATTCATGGAGCAAGCTGCAAGAACAGTTAGCGACAACGTTCTTCCTCCTTGAGAAATTTGAATTTATTCTGTTTTTCAGTAGCCCAAATTGGACTTCTCAATTTTGTTTAAAAGAGCAAAAATCTTCTTGCAACAGAATTTCACATGAAATTTATTTAGTTAGTTCTTGTGATCACTTGGAAACAAAAACTAAGAATGCAGTATCTGTTACCAAGCCTGAAAGGCTTGCTACTGCATTACAGATATTGCAGTAAGATTCTTACTGTGCATTTTCTAAAATAAAGACAGAAGACACTAATTCTCATCAGTATTCCTAATGTTAATTCATAAAGAGAAATACATCCTAAGACACATAAATTCTATCCTGTGTTGAATAGCAGAAAGGACGCAGAAGAGAAAGAATAAGGAACGAAAAATGTGTACACTGTGTGTTACATAAATGTAAAGGCATAATTATATTAGAGCAGCAAAAACAAATCAGATTTATCCAGTTTTTCTCCAACTTGAAACACTACCTCATATTCCTTTCTGGAAATAGATAGTCTCAACTTTATAGTCCAAATAAATAGAAAGAAAGAGGGCATCTTTCCCTTATATTCAAGTAAGATTTAACCAAAGTCATAGCAAGGAAAGACCTGTCTTTCCTACCATGGTCCACCTACAACAGGCACTCTATCCTACACCGTGTTTATTTTTCTGCTTTCTCAGCCTTCAACTGCAACCTGTGTGGTGTAGAACAAGAAACACTGCATTCATGCCAATCTTAAAGCCTCAATTTTACCTCTATGTCATGAGATATTTAACTTCATTGTATATTTGCAGAGTATCCTGTTTTTACTATCTGCCATCCTGTAACATATTGAGCAGTTCATGCTTAAAAGACAAAACACACCTCCCCCCCGCAAAAACAAACAAACAAACCCCCAAAACCCATCAAAAACAAACAAACAACCCAAAAAAACCAAAAAGAAACCCACAAAAAACCCAAAAGAAAACAAAAAACACGCTCCAAAACCCCACAACAATTATTTTTTGGCAAGCGGGAACAATTAAAAGAAATACCAGAAAGAGGTGAATCCTACAGTACCTGTCTAACAGCAAAAAACAAGAGAAGCTCATTCAAGTTCTGTTCAATATGAGCTGAAGTTACAATTCAACACTGAGTACTCAATGAGACAAAGAAAAGAAACATAAATGTTGAAGGAATAATGGGAAATGGTAACTGGGAGATGAAAGTACTAGAGAGATATAATTTCTATAGCGGCGGTAATTAAAAGCAGAATATTTCACAATATTTGTCAGCTGATATCTTTATATTAACTCTTGATGTCTCTTCTAAAAGCCATGCTCTAGTCCAACAGGAAACTACAAATTTGAAACAGAAACCAATTGGGAAAATTTTGCATTTTATCACTGTTAGCATCTGGCCCTGAAATCTATTACTTGCCATTAATTTCCCTTATCTATATTTTGTTCTATTCTTGGGCTGACTGAATACATGTTAGGACAACACAATATTACCAATTTATCACGTGCATTGCACACAGTTTCATACAACCACAGGGAAAATTACTTTCCTCATGGACTTGTGAAAATCTTGGACACATACCTCATAGAGCATAAACAAGGTGCTCTCAGGTGTATAGTGGTGTGTGTGCAGTCTGACTGCACAGGGAAGTTTAGGAGTAATGACAGAAGACATATCTAGACTTGCTCAAGATCTGTATTTAGACCACCCAGTACTCTGCACAGTTAACACACATGACCTTCTGCAGTTTCTGCAATACCTCTATCTCACAAATAGAAAGCAAATAAAAAGCATGAGAAACTTTAGGTTTCCAAAACTAGTCTTCCTTTGACCCCTGACAATGAGGACCTATTTTCACAGAAATTACAAAAAAGAGAATACAAATCCCTTAATATCCTTGCATGAAAAGTAACTCAGTATGTCTCCTTAACACATTTATGCCATTTCTCTTCCTTGTACATTTTTTCTTTGATTCATTAAAGCAATCAAAACAGCCCAAGAAAAACAAATAAAAATAAATAAATGAAAGAAGATGAAGGCCCTTAAACATAGTCTTGGTTTACAGTTTAATGACTTTATGAAGATAATAAATATCTATTTCATCTGAGGCCTACTGCTTTTGTGTTATATTAAATTAATTACATATGGAAATATTAGTACTAGGCACAATTGTGACTTTCCTAAAAAAAGCTTAGAAACACAAGTTTTATTAATACAAATGTGGTCAATTTTTTTCCCCTGTTTTTGATAATTTTTACTCCAAATATTTTCACAGAAAAGAAACATAATTCGGTTTTGACCGCAAAAAGATTCTGCAGGGAAATTATCTGAATGCTAAATTTTAAAAAAATGTAATTCACTCATATACTATATCAAAATATGCAGAAGAGATACAAAGTCATGGAAATTTTTGTTTGCTTAAACAAATGAATGTTAACATTATTTTGTGCTTTACACTGCAGGGTTTTTGCTTATTATTCCAAAAATGTATTTTGTCTAAACTTTTAATAATAACCAGTCACATTTGTTGGTACAATTACACCAGTAAAGAAAGAATTATAGTATTATGATGAAAAAATGAAAACATCGTAATAATAAAAACAATTAAACACATCATGGACAATGAAAACTAGAATTTGTGAGAGAGATTCCTATCCCATTTATAACAAAAAAGGTTTGCATACACTCACTTTTCTCCCTCTGATCTTGATATTTCTTTAATAAAAATACCTATAAAAAACTTAACATTTACCTATTCTTACTCCTAAATTTACGGGATATAGAATTACATAAAAAAAAAAAAACTGAGAGAGTTTTTGCAGTAAAAACAAATGCAGGTTCCTACATGCATTGTGTGGTCTATTTAATACAAAATTTTGTGGCTGTGGTCTTTTAAAATTAGATTATATAAACTTTAACAGCATTGTAATCCTTCTGAATATGGTAAAAGAATAAGCAAAAATTTTCCCTGTTTTTCAGTCAATTTCTAATTCTAGAACTGATATAATTCAAGGTGAAATATCTGGAGAGCGTTAATAACTTTTAATGCCAATTTGTGTTAATTCAGTGGAAAATCATACTTGAAATGGTATTTTTGAAAGTAGGCAATGTTAGAATTTTTAGAAATTTTTTTATTATTGTTTTCTTTCTTGAGAATAAGGGCATTCCCTCTATATGCTCCAGGAAAGACAAGTCCTGACAAGAATTTCTTCTATGTACAAGAGGCTGTCACTTCACTTAAACTTCAACTAAGCCTTAAAAACAGACTGCATGCACAGAGAAGGACTGAGACCTGATTTGTGCAAGCAGGTCAAGTTCTTAAGCCTGTGTGTGTGCCACGGTTTAGGAATGGTACTTCTCAATTTAGTTCTCCCCCTGAGACTGTCTAAACCACACTGCCTCTCGCTCCTCCCTTCACTTCCGAAGCTCCCAATACCTCCCCTTCCTCCTGCAAGTGGCTGGAGAGGAGAACTGGAGGCACAGACAGTGAGGATGATGGGCTGAGAGAAGAACAATTTACTGGAAACAACAAAGAGATAAGAAAACCAACAATGGCAGCAACAATACTAAGAACAAAAGTGTACAAAAGAGAGTGATTCACATGGAATAATGCCCTCCTAACGGAGTTCCACCCGACCCCCACTGTAGGGATGCTACTCCAACTGCTCCTTCTGGCTGGGAATTGGCATTACCCCGCTGCTCCCTCCACCATACTTACTTAATCAGAGGAAACCACTTCTGCACTGACTGCACTCCTTATGTCACCCCAGGAAACACGTAATGAGTATAGAATAGCTTCTAGGTCCTGGCCATGCCCCTCCTGTACGGAAAAAGGATGGTGTGAACATGTATGGCTCTATAAAGTTTTTATTCTCCTCAATTTTTGTCAAATAAATTTCTTCTGTTTTGAGGGGAATTCATATAAGGAGTGGCTGAGGTATTCATAGACAATTGTTTTATTCAAAATGTACATAGTTCAATTATAATGAAATACATCCAACACAAAATGAGAGCTTTTTCTGAGCCATGTTCTTTTAATTACATTTATTGGAGGAGTATTCAATAATTTACAACACTACAAGAATTTGTTTCATGCTTTTCTAATTGGATAATTATACATGCAAGTGCTACGGAATAAAATGGAAGGACATTATTTAATGGACAAGTTTGCCACAAATTAGTATTAATTTTAAGAAAGCATGATTCTTATTTATAGTATTAGTAATTAATTAGTTTTTCACAATTTCACATTAAAAAATATACATACAAAGCCAATGTAAGCAAGCCTCTCCAGGAAATTTGACGTAGATTGCTATAATTTCACTGTCCTGAATTAGTTACATAATATTTAGCATCACTTGCAGACCCATCCTTTTTCAAAATGTGAAACTGAAATATTTGCACATTTCACTTTACCATCTTGCACGCTAAGATTATAAAGACTTTCCTGCTTTTTATTACATGATGGCTCTCCACAGATAATGCTAATTTTGACTTGTGCATTTACAAGTATGTAATTGCTGTGTCAGCATTTGATTACAGCTATGGTCAACCAAACACCCTTTCTAAAAAAGATTTGTTTCATAACTTCGCAACTGTTTTACTCAATTGTGCATTCTATTATCTCCAAAATCCATGTCCTCTCCAGTTTCTATGACCCTGTTGCATTTAAAGCACAAACAAAAGGGCATGAAAGGTCCTGGCACTCTTACTTCTCCATATAAGATCTGTGGATAAATACTGTTTCTATGATAAACTGTCTTCCTTATTTCAAAGTGTATGTAATGTTCAAAGACATGTAACACAAAATAAACAGTTCTTGAAAATTGTGATTCATAAGCAGAAAAATACAACAGGCTGAATTTTGATAAATAATTTATTCCAGTTTATTCCAAATGATCTTTGAAACTCAATCATTCTACCACTCATGAATTGTGAAGACATTAAAGCTTATGTAAATAAGATATTTTATATGATACTGGTATATATGGACTCAATTGGAAACCCTGGATTTAAATACAAAGGACAGGTACAAATTTCATCACTTCTATTGACTATTAATTTGTTTGATCATAACTTTTTGCAAGGGAAATTTATAAATTTCAGAAAACAGTTTCATACCCTGCCCATTAATTCAAGATTTAAGAAATTGAAACCTATCAACATGTATATGCTAAGATGTGTACAGAAATGTTCTCATGTGAGTGCGAATTTACCATGAGTATGTGTGTCATGTTAACATGTATCTTTAATTTGTATGCCTTTAAAGCAATGATTATTTTTCATTATGAATCAAAATTCAGTAAAATGTGTCAGAAAGAAGCAGATGGTTATCCCTTAAAACAGGTCATTAATTGATTCTGCTTTGATCTTTGACAGAAAATAAAAAGAAAAAAAGGAAAAAAATCTCTCCAGAAATCTTGTATCTGTAAGTGACAAAAATGTTTTGTTCTATAAAGTACAGTATAGTATCATCTAAAGCATTTTTCTATATGAAATCACATATTGAGTCATGCAACTAGAAGGAAAAGTTTGAAAAGCATCCATATACATGGAATTGTTTGGAATTTTTTGAGGAAGAAGCCATGAATATATTTATTAATTTAAAAAATCACAAAAGGTAGAGAAGAAAATAACAAAGAAGAAAATCTCATGGAAAATAGTTCTCTGGGGATTTGGGTTCTTCTTTGTCTTGAGAGAGTACAGGAAAGGAAAACTATCCCGTTTTCTCGAGGGAATTTCAGAAAGGTTTTGCAGCAAGAAAAAGTTACTGTCTTAATTTCCTTTGGCAGGTAAAACATGGTGTTCTATATCTGGAAAGAGATCCACTTCTTCCAGGACTTAAAAAAAAAAAAAAAGTTAATATGTAATAGATTGCATTAAATTAATACTTAAGCTAATTCTGCTTTAAAAATAGTTTGTTCCCAAACATTTTTGTCAAATAGTAACAGTGAAAAACTGTGAGAAAAAATTATTTTCCTGCGCAACTCTTCCACAAAATAATTAAAAAGAAAGTGAAATTTCTGGAGGCTTCTCAGACTTACGTCATATTGAGCAAGGCATACATATTATATTCTTAAAAAAATACAGAAGTGTTCAGGTCGATTTCTAGATTGTTATAATAGAAAGTTAGAAAAAGAAAAATTCACTGCTATAGATTCAATTTTATTTGGTAAATATAAGAGTATATTTTCAGTGGAAAGAAGTCCAAATGAGTCTATAATTAATTTAATCACTATGTCTTTGCTTAAACCACGCAGATATGCCAAATAAATGGCATGGATTTAGCAGAATAGTTAGTTCATTCCTGTACAGTCAGAGGCACATTCTTGTGATCCCACTTTTGGTTTTGATTAAAAGAAAATCATATCTGAAAAATCAGAAACAAAACCAGCTTTGCTTCTAACCTACTCAAATTTGATGCTTCCTTATTTGACCAGGAGAAAACAAGTGTTCAGTATTGATCAGTCACTGAGGTTGAAATGTATTTTGAGAACACTGCCTGAGAAGTGAACTTGCTGGCAGTTATTTCCTGTCCATCATAGAAATTTGGTACATATTATTTTTTCAGCTTTGTAGCTATCACTAAATACCCGGTCAGCTTGCTGTGCATGGAAAACAACAGTTAGGTTAGCTGCAAAAGCGTAAAGTTCTCTGATCATTTTTTTCCTACATGAGCTGGTCTGAGGAATTTTAAGAGCTCTCTTAGTAAGAGAAAAGGTGGAATAGCAGTGGTTATGCAGACCTGCTGTGTGGAAGAAGTTCCATGTGACCTATACTACATGGAAAGCAGAATTTGGTTTAGAGAAAGCAATAGACCTGAGTTAGTTCAAATTGCAAAATGCAACTTTTTACAGAACAAAATATATGGAGGTGGTAACTTTCAGAGCAGCTTATCATATCTTATTCTTTTTTGGCATGATCTCATAGTCAATTCCTAATATATCATCAAGTGCTTGGATCTGAAAAGTGAAGTAGAAGTAGATTGTTGGGACTACCTTGAAGATTATTATGAATGAGGAACAGTCAGTTTCCAAGGAACAGAAGGACAGCATGGGTGTTGTTTTTATGTCATTAAGAAAGAACTTTTGCTAAATGCACAGATCTAGGTTGTGATATTATAGGTAAGAGGAAAACAGGTATTTTTAAATGCTTATTCAATTAAACCGTTTAATTTTTCAAATGTGAGAGCCTCTGAAAGACCACTGATGAATGTTGGCAATAGAAAGAGCGGGGGAAAAAAAAAACCAAAACAACTTTAATTAAGCCTTATATCAGCTTGAAACTGCATCATGTTTAAAAACTTTCTTCCTTTTTTTTAGCATTTTATCATTGTTTAAATAGATAAATAATATTATATCATAAAGACATAGAGCATAAATTATATAATTAACAATGTATGAAAGCCTGCTTACCAAGATTTTCCCATCTCTCACAACTTTCTTTATGAGGCTTTTTATTGAAACAGTGAATAAACCAAATAATTTCAGCACAATATTTACAAATACCTTTCCTGCAATCACAGTCTTGAGATTTCTTTTAAAATTAAGCAGGAATAGATATTTCTCACAAATTTTTACAAAGATCCTTCCTTAACAAACCTTCCATAATTTTCCATAATCCATTTGAAGGCTTTCAATATCCATGCATGGCAGTCCACAACCCACCAACAGCCCACTAGAGGTTGTAAAGAGTAACTTGATGGTTGTAAAGAGTAACTTGATTTGGAGGTGCAGTTAACAATGTCATACTTCCACATATACCCGTCCAGACTCAGCAGTATTCCAAGAACCACCAGACAAATTCAGAATGATCATCTGTCTTCCAGGTCCCTTGTACTTGGAAGTTTCTCAACAGCTACTCTTAAATTAATATATCATCCATCAGCCATTTGTTCAGTCAAGAAAGTGGAGCTACATTCAAGGGATGGAAGGAAGTAAATGAATGTATTTACCTGTGCATATTTATTAGTTTATGTTGTGTGAAAACTCTTCTAATTTATACCAGCTCAAAGATCACCTGTAACTGATGTTTCAAAATCGCACTGCCTCCATAGTTGCCTTGATTTTACTATGAAGGCTGACAAAAGAAATATTCATGTGGCCTCAACAGAATTTATCTTGAATTGTGTGTTCTAATTGTTTTCACACAATTCACTAAACTGCATGAAAATCTGCAGCAATGACTATGAAGATCACAGTCCAAGCTTAGAGACAAGGCTAAAACTCTTCTTTAATAATAAATTATTCTCAGAAAATACCATTTATTCCAATGACTTGTGACTTAACCTCTAATAATCTACTTTGATGCATTCACTAATTCTTAGATAAGTTCAAAATAATGTAAGATATGGCAGTACATAGGAAAACACATGAGAAGATAGAAAACTAAAGTCTTTATCTTGTTTCACATTTCTAAACTAAAATCTGATCTGTGAGAAACTGAAGCAAGTGTGATTAAATACTGCTTAGTTATGGAACCACAGTGCTCAGAGACAGCTAAGATATGCTTAAAAACTAGGGAGAAGTCTAAATTCAGACAATGTATATTCACTTAACTGATTTTGAATAAATTAGAACTCTGAAGCTGATACATGCGGTAATAAATTTCAAAGAATAAAAAAGAGATGGAGAAGGAAAGAAGTCTTCCTATGTCATGAAATGGAGACAGAACTATGTGGTTCTCTTACCACATAGACTACCATATGAAGAGACCACACAGAGGTAGAAATAAGCAATGAGGACCCTTTTCTTAAGAGATAAATTATTATTCATTTTCAGGCCTGAACAGATACTCAATTTCAGATACTATGTAACATTTTGTGAGTAACTTGGGGAAATCTGTGGATTCCTATGTGTCTCTGTTCTGTCATTGATATGGCTGTGTATGGAGATGTGTCATCTCTGCAAGGAAGAGTTCTTTAATTGCTTCCTAAAAATATTTTCTGTATGTCAGGGGTTGGCATGAAATTAGTTAATATATTGTGAGCTGAAGATGTCTTTCTTAAACCACTATCTTGGATTTGATTCTAGACTTTGTTGTTTTACACAGTGAAACACAAAATCTCAAAGAAAGTAGGATCAGTGATGGAAAGTGGCAAACCAGAGCTGTTTTAAGTGCCTGAAGGAATTTTCACTTTCTTCAGGGAAGATATTATGTGCAGGATGCTTGTGTGAGTCCTACAGACATATGTACTTGGATTGACTAAAATACTGGCTGAGATTTAACTTTCTAGTCAGTTTAGAATTCCAAAGCCCCCATTATGATTCTTAACAAAAATGTGTGCAAAATAATCTCAGCTTCAGAGCATGATGAGTGAACTTCAAGGTGCTTATTTAACTACTTTTAATATTTCGATTTATTTATTTGATTTCTAATTGTGTCTTTTCAGTTAGTAGATTCACCATATATGTGTTTAATGTCTACTTGCTCTTTACTAGATTCCTGGAAAACACATGCACTTGCTTACTCCACTGAACTGCAAGCTCTGAAAGCACAAGTTCACTCAGGTATTTGTATTCTTTTAGGCCCTGTTTCCAAATCAATTCTGACATGCAAGTGTAACTAATTCAAGGAGAACTCAGGGGAAGGTGCTGCCAAATGAACTGGAAAGTCATCTTCACATTTTCCTTCCTTAACAAGTAGAAAGAGCTGTTAAATTTTTCAGACAGTCATACCAGCACCAGGCAACCTGAGATGACTCGTCATGCTAGAGAAAGACATGTGAGATTAGATTTACTCTTGGAGACCTTAAGTCTACTCTTACAGTACTGCAACAAATCTTTTCACAGGTCTGACAGCTGAACTTGACATAGTCTTGTGAAAAAGCACTAGGTCAGGTTTGGTTATCTCTACAGACCACTGGGCTTTCAAGAGGAAGATGGGAGATGGGTTCATTCAGTTTCCTCATCTCAGAGCACCAGCTGACTTAGATGTTGAAAAAGAGTAAAGAACTCGCAAATCTTTAGAAATACTTAGAAATTCCTATGTCACACAAGACAGTCACAGTAGTTTTCAACCCTACACTTCTCTTCCTAAAGCTACTGCTGTCCAGCTATTTGTGTTGCAGAGGAAAGCAGTTATGCTGAGTCTCACCAGCAGCTGCTGCTGTGACAAATGCCACTGGGGTATCAAAAGCCTTTGACACCCTCGCAGGGCCAGCCCAGCACCCTCCCTTGTGTCTGGACAGTACTGCGGGAGAGAGCTCTTTGATTTTAAAACCCATCATCAAATGTTGTCTCTGGCACATTTTGATTCGGAGCAATTGGATTACTGAACAAGGCCCAGCTATAGCCTTCACTGCCATGCCATTTATTTAAACAGACTGGACTTGGTGTAGGAGGCTATGAGAGAACTTTACAGAATCTGATGTCCTTGGAAGTATTTCTTCCCTCCCTTCTTCCTGTTATTCATAGAGTCAACGAGACACACACACAGACACAAAAATCAAACTTCCAAATTCAAGATAATATAAAATTTAAACAAGTCAGATTCTGTTCACCAAAGATAAAAAGAACAGCAGAAGTTTGGAGCACTCCAGTAAGTTCTGGTACCAGGGTAGAGTAAAAGACCTGAATGTGACCAAATTACAGAATGGCTGGCAATCAATGTAGGTAGCAAAATATTTGTCTTTTTCCCTTTTTTGCTATGCCCAGCCCAAGGCTGGCTGATCCTCCGCTGCACTGGGAAGGAAGGTAGTGTTGCAAAGTTCTTCCTATGGAATATTCTGTGAAACAACAGTCACTTCTGCTAAGCCAAGTCCAGCAATATCCTCACTGAAGGCAAGTCTGAGGCAGGAGATGTGAAGCATCTCTGATCACGGTGGACTTCTAGACAATCTGCCTTTCAGCTTAAGTTTACTTTTTTAATGTTTCTTTGTCCATTTTGAAAGCTGATGGAAAACTGTCGAAGGATGAGCAAGTATATGAAGAAGTGCTGATGTGCAACCTGCTCTCACTCAACTCAAAATGGTGCTGCAAATGAGATAGTCTGTCTTGTTTATATAAAATCATTAAGAGAAATGAAAATCTGCCATAATTATTACCACTACCTACAACTTCTGCCTTTTCAGATGATCTGCAAGAAACATCTAGTCAAATAAAAATTTGAATATGGTGTACAAAATGGAAAAATAAGGAAGAAAATCATAAATTAAAGGAGTAAGATACTGTAATTTTGTCTTTTAACATATCTGGGATCAAACGTTGAAGTTACAAGGTAGTGCCTATCCTCAGGTTACACTTCAGAGGAGAGAAAGCAGGACATTCAAGATGCCTTTTAATTTTATTTAAGTAATATTGTGTAATATATGGGAAAATCTGCCTGATTTTTAAGATTTCAACCACCCTTGACTTGCAACAAGTAAAAGGTTTCTGAGAAAGCTTTCATATTGGGAACATATTGAAGCGTTAGGAAGGGGGCATTTCTGAACTGGAAAAGTTCCTGTGGACCAAAGAATTTAGATTAATTATACTAAGGATTTGCAGACTGAAAGAAGTACCTATGAAGTTTCATCTTTCCAAACCTAGACTTATCTTTAAAAAGTTGTCTTCTACTTATTGTGAAAGTTTAAGTTTGTAGATTTTCCTATATGTTTTTTTCCCCACCTTATACCTATTTAAAAAAAAGCACTTAAACATTGTAACATTAAGGGGTTTCTACATTTCTTTTATTAAGGTAGATCTCTAACAATTCATTAATATCTCTCAAGATAAAGGAATCAAGTATTTAAATGAAATCCTTGGGTTGTTTTTCATTTTTTACTTTTCAGTATATTATTTCTGTTAATTTTCATGGTTGAATATCATGAGATCAAGCAATGATATGATTAAACTAGGAAGATTTCCAAATAAAGTTATAGTGCTCTTACATACTCAGCTATGACATTTGAGAAAGACTGTGATATAAATCTTCTAACAGCAATGCTGAGTTTATTCTGTAAATATTCTTATTCTCATTAGTGTCCAAAACAGATACTTCATAACTTTTGTCAATTTCTAGATCTATTTCTGTATTTTAACATTCACAATTATTCTTTAGAGAAAATTATTCTTTAATGTATTTTGCTATTCATGCATTATCACATACAGAACAACCAGGGGATCATACCCAGCAGCATGGGTTAGTGAAAAGCATGACCAACTGCTTCACCAACCTGATCTAAATCTGTGACAAGGTGATCCCTTCACTGGATGAGGGTAAAGGCTGTGGATCTTGTCTGTCTGGATTTTGGTAAAGGACTTGACACTATTACCCACAGAATTCTCCTGGACAAAGTGGCTGCTCATGTGTCTTGGTTTAGAAAGACAGGTATCTGCCAGAGAAACTGGGGTTCCCCTTAGAATAGAGAATGTAAACCCCTCACCCCCCGCCAAATTATAATTTTGCAATTAAGGGCTCTCAGCCAAAGATTTGGGAATAGGAATAACAGTTCTTTACTAGGAATATCAATAATACAAATGTGGTAGAAAAACAAAACCACCCCACCAAACCAGCAAACAAACAAACAACAATTTTGGAAAGCCCTGACAAAGTCAGAGCTACAACCTGATGCCCTGTTGGTCAGGGTGTCGGAAGCAATCCAAAGGTAAGTCCTTCTGGAGTGGCAGATGTGGTTCTGTTGAGGTAGAGATGATCCTGTAGCCAAAAGGGTCCAGAGGTGGTGAGAAGGGTCCAGTCTTCCTCTGGTAATCAGATGAAGCAAGAGGACGCCCTGGTCCCAAGTCCCAGTTTTATCCAGGTAGGAATGGTTGGCTCCTCCCACTGGGTGGAGCATCTCACAACAGGACGATGGAATGTGGGTATGTGTTGGGAAGGGGAACAGCTTGGGGAAAAGAACAGCCTGGGGAGTCGTAATGGCCCATCGTGAAGAAAGATAAAAACAATGCCCTACCTGGTATTAACCGTTGGGCCATTATCAAAAGGCACCCGCCCCCTCCCTCCAGAGTAAACAAGAGATAAAGAGGAACAACCCCCCAACTGTTTTCAGCAGATGAAAATGGAATATACTCTATAACCCAGGACATCATGGCATGGACAGGTCCAATGCTGGCTGTGTTAAAGACTGCTGGAATGATCAGGCCCAGGGAGTACTGATGAATGGAGTGACGCCCAAGTGGTGTCCAGTTGACTGTCACTCGATTCTCTGACACTAGTGGCCTTCCTCAAAGCTCTGTGTCAGAGTCAGTTCTGTTCAATGCCCTGGATGAGCAAATCACAAGTGCATCATTGTGGTGGCGTTTGTTAAGTTAATATCTGTTAAAGTCCCAAAATGGCTTCCCTGTGTTTCTTTGTGCCTTGTTGTTTGTCCTCCATATTGGCTGTTCTCCTTCCCCGCCTGTTCTCCTTCCCCAGTTATTTTTAGTACTGAATTGTTACATGCTGTACACCCCTTCCCCTGTCTCTGCCCAGTTACAGCTCCTGATTCGCTCTCCTTTCCCGCCTTTGGTATCTGGCAGTCCCAGGTTGTGTAACACCCCCTTCCTGCCAGTCATCCCAAGACCTATCCCCATATTCTGGAGTGTTCTGTTAAGATTAGTCTGTGACTGGTCAGGGCCCGAGCTTTCCCCTCCCACCTCCCCTTGATTGGTTTGTACACCTGTATGTTATGCATATTACCACACCTTTATTTTCCCCTATTGTTTCATGTTGTACCCTCCCCTGAGTCAGTCCTGCTATAAAACCCCCCTGCATCGCAGGATCGGGGTGTCTCGGAGGCATCGGTCCTGGGGTGAGAGGTTCCTGTTAACCCCCAGTTTGCCACACTTCTGAGAGTCCCATCCCTCATTTCATCTGCCATTGCTGATACGATTGAGAGGCCTGGCTATTAGAAACAGTGTGGCCAGCAGGACCAGGGAAAGGATCATCCCCCTGTACTTGGCCCTGGTGTGACCTCACATTGAATCCTGTGTTCAGTTCTGGGTCCCTCACAACAGGAAAGACATCGAGGTGCTGGATCATGTCTAGAAAGAGCAGTGGAGCTGGCAAAAATGTCTGCAGTATAAGTAAATGTCCATTAGGAGAACCTGAGGAAGCTGGAGATTTTTAGCTAGGAGAAAAGGACACTCAGGGGATATTTATCACTCTCTACATTTGTCTGAAAGGACAGATAACAAGGACATTGTTGTAGCAAGATGGAGGATGGTCTCTTCTCCCAAGTAATAAGCAATATTGATATCAAAATTAGTTGAATAGAAACTTTCTAATAGAATTTTGAGTATTAGAGAGCATTAGAGCATTCTTTATTGCAGTTCACTGGTCACTCAAGAGGGATCCTTCCTTTAGTTGAGTGCACCGAGCATCAGGAGAACAGAACTTTATCATGCATGTATTACATAATACATGATTACCTATTCGTTAGCTATCCCTGCTTACTTGATATTACTACTGAAAAAGGAACAATATTTCTTTTATCTTGCAGATAAAAATAACAGAATAAAAGTACATATATGTGTTCCTTTATTGTGCATAGTTGTACCTCTTACTGAAAATTTTTACATGGTCTTTTAGTGGTCTTCTTTAGTGGTCTTCAGCATCCACTGTTGTAATATTTTAGGTGGTCATTCCTTAACCCCAGCTCCGGAGTAAGGACAATACTGGTTTTTTTGCATGACTCCTGCTTTGTCAGCCTTGCAGAGCATAGGCTGCTTGCCTAGGTTGCATCCCTAATCTACTTCTCTCAAGGTATTTTCTTCTGCTGTTGTCTTCTACTATCCTTACCAATAGAAAAACAGGAAACATTATGTAGGTGTCCCAGAGAAAATTTAGATTTTATATCAGGAAAAATCTCTTCTCTGAGAAAGGGTTGTCAAGCAGTGGAAGAGGCAGCCCAGGGACATGATTAAAACACCATCCCTAGCAGTATTTAAAAGGCAGGTAAGCTTGGTGCTTAAGGACATTGTTTGGTAGTGGATTTGGCAGTATTGAGTTTCCAACTGGATCTTAAATACCTTTAGGTCTTAACTAGGTCTAAAATGAAAAAGGTCTATATTTTATTTTTTCAATTTGGTTTTACCTTGTATTTTCAAAATTTTCTTCTGGCATGAAATGGTTACCACATTCTTTGGTATGTAATTACCTAGACTGTTAACATGAAGTTTGGGATGTGCTCATAATTCAAAGCAATGCAATAATCCAAGCATTTAAAAATGGTTTTTTTTTTTCTTTAGGGAAGTATTAAAAGCCCTGTCCATTCAGTCTTGCACAACAATTACAACAAAACTGTTCCAAGTGAACTGATGAGTCTAATAAATTCTAAAGAATAATCATACATTAGGATCTGAATTTGGAGTATATCTGTGTTGTTCTCTTTCTTAATTACATGAAAAATAATTTTTTCCTCATATTTTTGGTGCATTAATTACTATACCCAGATTATTCTTTCTATGGTAATGCAAACCTAAACCAAAGAAAGTAGACAGAAAAGATTACAGGGTCAGAGTTTCTAGATAAGAACTCTTGGATCAAAGTTCCACCTACCCTATCATCCCATCAGTTGTCAAGCAGGAGCTGTCACAGAGGGAAAAATAAAACAAACAAAACAATATCTTCATGGTTTCTGGTGATGATAGTTGAGACTTTGACAGTTCCTGTGGTTAATGCCTGTCTTGGACTTACACTCTATCTATTTCTCTGATCTTTTTTGATATGTATGTACATTCTTAGTCACTAACAGTATCTGGAGCATTGAATTCCACAGAATATTCATTTTCTCCATGATTTTAATAATTATTTAACTAAAATTTTCCAAGTTTTATTTTATAGAATTTTTATTTATTAGTCAGAGTGGATTAAAATATTTTACGTGTTCTTTCATGTACCTTGCCCTGAAATTGGTCTCCAAATAATACGCCTTCTTCCCACAAATTCATTATTTCATTGTACATATTTCTGGGAAAAATTTAAGAACACACACAATATTTGGATGGAGAGACCAGTATTAAGTTTTCTTTAACAGTGTCAGGACTTTTACTTGGACCTATCCTGACGGTCCCTTTCCTTAGTTTATTATTGCAAAATAATGTCATTCCAAGTACTGGACTGCTGTCTTGTTCCAGAAGAGACTTGTATCCACAATTACACAGAGACATTGCAACTACTAATCTGTTGCCATTATTTTCTTTCAATCAAAAGGTAGGGTCATCACAGCATTCTCAGAAGAACTCTCAGCAATCTGTAATATCTACTGCTTGAACTAAGATTGCACTAAGATTAATTGAGCATTAAACTATGAGACAAATGGGGTTGCTGGCCTCGTTTGAATACTCCTTAAACTTCAAATATATATTTAGCAATGTATATGAATCATAATTAAGATTTTTTTGAAGGGACAAAAGGGAAAGACTATTCCAAATAGTGTATTTAATAAATTTTTATCTCTTTCTGTTATGAATTATGAACTGCTACAAAATAATGCAGTTTCAGAGACATTATTTTGCCTGGAAACTTTCCAAGAAATATAAGAAACCCCACACCTTTAGAACCACAGAAATAAGATGTCTAAAAAACATGTTATTACTACTTTTGAGCAGTATCTCCATAGACCTTTCAGACTGCTGAATAATTAATTGTATAGGCACTGAAAAGAATCCGTTTTATTATTTTTCCAAATGTCCATAACAATTCTTACTAAGACATTAAGCTTATGGATCACTGATATGGCTGACTGTAATAGCTTCAGCCTGACAGGTCAAAGTCAATGTATCATACCTTTTTATATCCACCTCCATGAAAAAAAAATTAAAATAAGAATCCCAACAAAATACCACTATGAACAGAACAGAACAGAAACATTGATTTTCTCTGTGTTTTTCAAGTATTTAAGCCATATTCCAGCATAAAATTATATTATTTTAATTCATTAGGACATGGGTCACCTGTAGGCGTCATATAAAAGGAAAAGTCAAATATAGAATTGCAGTGCCATTCTATGTACTTGCAGTAGCCAATACAAGGAGAATGACCTATTTACAGAAACGAAGCTAAACAAATATGTTCTCTTTAAAGTAATAAATACATGGCTCTGCTTACTTAAAGTCACACAAATTTTCTTGTTTATTTCATTACTTACTGATGTAAGCAATATAAGTAGCCTGATAAATGACTTGGTGATAAATTATACAGTAGTCAGGACTGCATTTCCACTGTCTGCTGTAGACATGGTGTTCCCATTTGCCAAATACAGCAGTAAAACAGCCAATCTTCTAGGATCATGGCAAATATTTACCCATATCGACCATTTGTAGTGCTATACCAGGACAATTACCTGACACAGTTTAACATGTCACCAGAGTGTTATAAGCCACGTGTAAATGTATCAGTCTCTGAGGGTCCAGCCCTTGCAGATTGGCTTAAAATAATTTTAGCGAGACTGTTCTTCAGACGTGTTTTGTAAAGTAAAAGGTTTAATAACTGAAAAATAACCAACATTACTACAACACATAATACTAAATTTATGTATTACATTACTATAATACATAATAACAATACAAAATAAAAGCCACGCACAGGTGTCCAAGAAAACCTCTGACACCCAGCTAGAAACACTCCAAAAAGCCTCTAAGTTCCTTCGTGCTCCTTCCTAAATACTTACTGTTTTAGGAGGAACAATTTGCCTTGCTGTCAATAGGGAGAGGTAGAGGATTTGAAGAACAGCAAAAAGGTTCAATAGGTGCTTATCGCTTGGTACTGAGCCAATTACTGTCAGAACAGCAAAGAAGTTGCTGAGTTCTTTACCTTATAAGAAATGCAAGGGGTGAGTCTTAAACTTTTCCCTACATGGGAAACACTTGCTGGGTGTGGGGAATGCATTCCTTTAGTTACCTAATGTAGACAGCAGCTATGAAATCTTTATACAGCTTTCTCTTCCCTATCTCTTGGGGTGTCACAAACTATCGAGTACAAAACTCTCTTTAAAAAAAAACAAATCTCTGATCCTTTCTGTGCATCAAATGTGGCCAACAGAGAATCACCTTTTGCAGATTGTAGCCTTGCTCCTCAGTCCTTCAAATACCAGGACAGCTTTCATCTCCTTGTTAAACGTTTTATAAATGAACTGGCCTAGCAAACAGGCATATATACCCATTATATATTTGCCCTCTAAGCACAAGTATGTACGAAACAGGATGCTCTGCGGATTCCAGTGCTTTGTATTTAAGAAACTATGCCTGTATTTCTTTCCAATTTCCCTACCTATACGAGATCATTTCTCAAAATCAGTGTGTATTTAAAGAAAAAAAAATTAGGCAGCATCATAAATCATTCAGCAAACACCCCAACTCTATTCATAGCCATACATATGTTGCCAGTAATACAGATAAATATAGACTCATAGAAATACACACACAGACTTTGAGAAAATATGCCTCTAGACAGAAACATATTGTGCATATGCAAATAACTGTCTGGCACTGAAGCTTTGCCCTTTAGCATTCACTTAACTGTATCTCTTTCCTACGCCTGCTCACTCTCGTTTTTCCATCTGTTTATTTTTTCAAAGCTTCATTTAAGAATATGGTACAACTTCTCAAAAATCAAGAAATATGGTCCTGCAAATATAACTGCCAGGTATAACATAAAATATTGCTTGAGAGACGTAAAAAAAGAAGATATAGAGGAGGAAAATTCAAGTTTTCCTACAAAGGTTACAGGAAATGGATTTTATCCATTCTGTCCCAATGATGTTCATTCCTGGTTAGTTTTCAGGTCTGGTTGCTATCCTTTAAAGAAGCTGTATAATCCAGGCTTGTGATCAGTTTCCTTAATTTATTTCCCTTGAAATGACAGGGCTGGCAAAGGCAGGCTAGCTTCTCAGATGTCTAGATTACACTGTAGCTATGGAAACAGGTGTTAAAATGCTATGAATTTCAAGTTACACTGATATTCTGCACATCACGTTCTATACTGATGGCAGGTTATTTTACATGCTGACCAATACAATAGCATCAAACTTACTGATTTACATCAGGCTGTCAGGATGAGAGACTCTCCATGATGAACTTGGGGAGCTTTCTTGGGGTTTTACTCTCAATGTGCACACACAGTTGAACATGTGCATATGCAGGAGCACTACCTGCTACTACATCATTCCTGAAGTTTTAAGGACATGAAGTGCAGGTGCTAGAAGTCAAATTATAGTGACTTTTCCAGCATAAGAAGTATTTACCATTTTTCTTTTCTTCATTGAAGAAAAGTCCATGCTCAGATCTGAAGACCTGCAGTGGTTTCCTTGGTTTTGCACAAAGCTATAGGGAAAAATCACAAAACCTTGGAAGGGTGGGGGGAAATATAACAAAATAAATATATTTTTTCTTTGGTGCAAAATTGTCTGATAGCCATCCCTGCCTCCCACTGTGACTTCTGTAGAGGCTACAGCAGTATGAGGGTCCAGGTAGGGAGCCAGACCATGTCCCCTTGTCCTGTGGAGAATTCATCTCAAAATAGTGCAGCACATTGCACTACTAACCTTCCTTATCAAAAACAGTGAAGTCAGAAAATAGTTTTTGTATGATTTTGCAGATTTTCTAGATGAATGAGCTATGGAAATCACAGGTTTTCAAAGAAGCATTCTGCTCTCCCCAAGGCTTGTTCTCACTGTCTTTTACTTTGATACACCCCCATTATCTACTCCCTCCCAGTCCTGATGTTTGGATGAGAGATTTATGTTGCTCATGTATATGGACATTCCCCAATCAGCTCAACATCTGCTTCCTCCATTGTGCCACACACTCAGTGCAATCCTTCCTGAACATGCCTCTTCTATCAACAGGGTCTTTTTTGGTTTTCTGATATTCATTATGGTTTTGATACCTCTTATTCAGAGCAATTCAAACAGTGATGAATTTCAGTTTGGTGTCAAACAGTATTTTTATTCCTCATAGTTGTGTAAACTGAAAAGCTTTTCTTTCCTGAAGAAACTGGAAAACCTTTTTTAAACTATGTTGAAAATTTACACTATATTTGGTATAAAAATTTATCTTGTCAAAGCTTAGTCTTAAATTATTTTCTAAAGTATGATAAGCCAATAATCACCCTGAACAATTTAAAAAATGTGAAGGCTTTTCTATGCAGTTATGAATTTTCTCTATGACAGTATCAGTGTGAAAATTTAAGATAAATTGGTCCAAGAGAAATAAAACAAAATAGAAATCAGGTAGTAAAACATGTAAACTATGTTACCAGTGATATGGATAATATGAGCTGCAGTCTGAGATCCCCTATCCATAGTCAGTGCTGCTGTGATTGTCCACACTGCTTCATAGCAGTTCCAAGAGTTTATTCTGCTTACGGGCACAGCTCAGTCATCTACTTTACATAAACATGTATGAAACAGCACAGAGGTAGTGTGAGGGCCTCCTCACAGACATTTGAGAAAGGGCCAAAGATTTTGTATGAGGCATAGCATCACTATTATATAAAACATTTCCAGGAAATTGTGAGTGTGAGCTAATTACACAGTAGAGTAAAACATCTCTGCACACCAATGGGGAACGTCAGAGTTATTTCGTTTTCTGAACAAAATATTCTATGCGGTGGTCAGAGTGTCTCAGGACCCTTGTCCCGCTTCGCCTGGCCAGCCCTGACACCGGCCACAATGAGAGGTACGGTCCAGTATCTGGAGATACCTTCCTGATCCTGTGGGACCTTTGCCACTGCAGAAATGTAAGCAGAGACGAGGAAGAGAAGGAAGACTCTGATGGGTGAACAGCAACTGGAGCTTATTGATGTCCACGAGGGACCACCTCACCACCAGAGAGTCTGCCCAACAGAGCACAGATCATCTCTGTGCAGCACCTTTAGTGCAGGGGAGGACCAAGGGGAAGGGTACAGTGTGGGACCAATCAGGGGAATGGAAGAAGTGGCTCTGGACATAAAGGACAGACAGTGGAACAAATCAGGGAGGGAAAGCAGGGAATAACAGGGGTCCTGCCCAATCACTTGATGCCCTCACTGGAACTTTCTAGACACAGGGCGAGGTCTCGAAGTGATGGACAGGACCTGGGGGTTATGTAGCACATGATTGGCATATAACTGTAATTGGGGTAAACTATGGGGAACAAACTCAAGGGGGTACATGGAACAAACCACTACAACTTATATAAAACAGCATAAAAGCAAGGAACAAATACATACGTAGAACTGACAAAACATACCGCTACAATTCCATAAATGAAAAGCCAAAAGGATTATTTCTAAAATTTTGAAATACATGTGCTGGAAAGTCAAAGTTAAGATGAGGGTAGTCAACATACTTCCCCCCTAGTTTCAGGAAGGTTAAGGTATGAGCTAAAACCAGAATGAGGAAAAAGAGCTTAGTCCCTCTTGCTCATGTAGGCAACACCAGTCAAGCAAATTAAAGAAATAATTACTGAATTTCAACACCATTTATGTTCACATTTGCATGACTGGATGAAAAATGTTTGAAGGCCTTTCTTGTTTTGCCTCCCTTTCAAGCCCTCTCTGTTTTTACACTGAAATGTTCACTTTTTTATAACAGAGGTTGTATGCAACTCTTCCTTACTGTATTAACTAAAACTGCACTGCTGAAACACAAGTTTTCAATAGTCACAGCCTTATTTGGTGACACCTGTAAACTCTAAACTAATAACACAACTTCTTCTCAGCTATTCAAATTTTAAAAAGCATTATCCACTTGACATAGCAGGATCTTCTTTGACTGATAGCAGCAGCATGAATTTAAAGGCCAGTTCAGTTTTCAGATTATTTTCCCTATCCAAGGCCTTAAGAGCTGATGTTTCAAAAGATTTCACTGGGCAGACAAAGGATTTTAGACCCACTGCCTCTATGGCAACTGAATTCTTAAAAGGATTCATGTCTTCTAGATGTAATTCATATGAATGACACTTTTTTGCACTATTACGTCAAGTCCTTCCCTAAGGAAAACTTGATCCTGTTATGTCCAGTCAAAATAATTATACCACAAGACACAGTTTGCTCCAATAATTCCACATTAATCAGCCTGCATTGGTTTTAAGCATGGGACCCAGAGGTTAATGAATGGATCATTAAATCTACTGTGCAATCAGTCCCCCAGAGTATGCCTATTTTTTGCCACATCACTTGTTTAAGCAAGCATTCTACTCAATAGCAAAGACAGAAATTATAAACTCAGAACCAGGTGATGCAAATTATACACTTTTTTAAAAATCTTCTCTGCAAGTGTTTGGCAACAAGATGAGAAGGGTGAAACTAAAGTCGGGGGAGAGTGATTTTGAAAACTGTAACATAAAGAGGTTTAACTTAAGAAAAAGAACCCCACAAACTAACAAACAACAACAACAAAAACTCCTCATGAAGTTATTTGATCTCCTTCAAATACTCACACCCATTCCCTGTAGGAAACTAGAGATGCCCGTCTGGGATGTGAGAGATCTAACGCACATATGAAGTGTTAAGTATCACTGGCTCCTGCACAGAAAATGTCATTCTTCCTGCCTCCCAGTTGGTATCTTTAAATAGCTCACATTATTTATGGTGTACATAGTGTTAATGTCCTTCAGTTGTTCTATTTTCAAGGATGGAAAAGCAGTTGCTAAGCATTTCTAAATGACAGCCCCAGGGTTCATTAAAAATATGGCAAACATTTGCTAAGCTCATTAAGTGCAATTTTTGTGCGTGTGTGTATCAGATTCCTCCTCTGCATGTTATGCGTGACCAAACATCTATTAACCCTAATCCCATTGATGAGTCTGATACATTCAAACTAGCAATTAGACAAAACAAAAGGGATATTTACTGAGAGACTCATAAATGGGTTTTCATATTGGTCTAAGCTGTTGCAAAATGACAGTTTAATTCCCTTCTGTTAATCCCCACCTACTAGAGTACTCCCTTTGTTTGATTATAGGTTGTCAGATTTAGGGATTCTGATTGAATCAAAATTTTAAGTAAACCAGAAACACACAATAATTACACTTGCTAGGCACTGCTGCCTACTGTACAAGCAAAGCAAATGCAACAAAAATTTAAATGAAATTCAAAGAAAGAAAAAAAGGATTTCAGGAATCCCCTATTTATAAAACTAAGTATATATATTTCCTCCATCTAAATGCAGAAAAAAAGGGTCACTTCTATTTGTCTGCACAATAACATGTTTTGATACTATTACCAACTAAACACAATTTCTCTAGAACCAAGAGCACTTCTCCAGAGCCACAGAGGAGACATAACACTTTTCTTAAACAGAATGACCTTTCTAGCCAGCAGTCATGCCCTTCTCACACATCTTTTCAAACACTTTGAAGCACAGACATTATTAGGAATTCTGCAAAATATTTGCTACATAAATTGTCAGATAGAGAGTCCTGTATGGAAAAACTCAGAAACATTTGTTAGGAAAATATCTACGTGTTTGTAAAGTACTGATACAACACCATTGCCAGTCTTGTCAGTAACATTTAACAGTGCAAGAGTTGGTTATGTTCTATAAAGTGTGAACTGGGCTGCTTTGACTTGGTAAGGAGGGAGCATCATTTATGCTGCAGAAAACGAACATTATTAAGTTTTCACAACACAATGACAGAGTTTTGCAAGTGAAAACTTCTGATATTACATAGATTAAAGCAAACTAACAAACAATAGCCCAAGAAGACTCATCCATTTGAGATTTTTCTCAAATTTTCTCTTAGGAAAGTTTGTTATCTACTGAAAGGATTTTTTGTTTAATTCAAAAATATTATGTCCAACTTTTATGCCTACAAAAAGATCAGTAACAATGCGAAGTAATTTTTAACTGATCATTTCTGGTTTTCCAGGAATTTCACTTCTTACTAAACAAAGGCTTCTAAAAAGTGATCATTCAGAAAACCTTTGGAAGAAATACTCAAACGCAGTAAAGATTTTTAGTTAATTATTATTCTAAGCAATATTTAATCAGGATAAAAGCAGCTCCTAATTTCAGAAGAACTGTAATAATTATATTCAGAGAAAATACTTGTGTATGTGTATAAATACAGAGATTTTATCAGTCATTTTAAATTGTATTTTAAAGTAAGACTTTTGTCGAAAAAATCTGCAATGAAAAGGAAGATGCTGCTGCTTTTTTTAAAATTTAATGCTATGAATTCATCCTGTCAGTCTGACAGTGTGCACTACTGACCTAAATCTTCTATTTAGTTATTCAAGAGATGTCTAACAGAAAACACTCCCTGAAATTTCTGTCATATTCATAGATTTATTCTCTCTGCGATGGTGATATTTCTGTGATTTCAACAAATCACCTATACAGGGACACCTTCCACATAAGTTTTCAGCTTCTCTTTCCCTCAGTACAAACAGTATATCACTGTTTCATCAGCATATTTGCTATAAATATGACAAAATTTTACTAAACAACAAAGGTAATGGAAAGGTTCAGAGTGCAAAGGGACTCTCTGTGCTGAAGTGTGTATGCTTGGATATATTTCAGCTTTAAAAAAATTCTAGCTTCAGATTGATCCACTTCATAACTCAACAGGAAGGAAAACAAATAATCATGGATTTTTAATAACCTAAAATCGATAAGATGCAATGAGCAATTACTCCATTAAACAATAGTTGTGGCAAAAGACCACACCTCTGTATATATGCACAGACCTCTGTGTATATATAGAGCCTTAAGTAGGAGCACTGATAAGTAAATGGGTCATTAAAACCAAAATCAACAAACTTTTAAATCTTACATTTTTAAAACATAAAATTATATCTTCCCTTAATTATGCATTTTTATTATTAATTTTCTCTCTATTCCTTGCATAAGTAATAACTGTTTCAAAACAGTTGTCTGTGCTCTGTCTTAATGGATACTGAGTTATAATCAAATATATTATACATTTTATAGGATGAAGAGCAAACCTGGAGACATTTGGATCTGAAAATAATGTAGTTGATGCTTTTGTTTTCTCTTCCTGCATTGGTGTGTGTTACTGCTCCAAAACCACTACTCAGAATTTTGTCTTTGACATAACTCCCAGCACAGAAGAAGAGACTTATACCACTATGGAGGCAGAGGTGCCAAGGTGGCCATAAAATTAATTTTCCTGGTATTTCTGGTTTTATTCTTCTTGAATTTTAAAACAAAACTGGAACCAGAAACTTCACTGCATGAGCTTTACCACTCTTTACCAATTCTTGATGCTGTGATTTGCCTTGTTTCAAGCCAACATAAGTCATTTACTAAGTGGATTGTTGCAAAGTAATAGAAAAGTATACAGGTAAGGTCATATTAGTAACACTGGAACAGTATGCCTAAATGCAGTTAATAGATAAGATTAAATATCTTCTATTTACAAGCTTAACTAGTCTTAAATATCTCTCATTTTTTTATTTTCCCCCCTGTAGTTTTGTCTTTTTGTGACTGAATAAAAGCAGGCAAAAATGAAAGAAACCCTCAGTCATATAAAATCACTTAAGCACAAAGTACATATCACATAGCACCATCTGCATATGTTTAAACAGGTATATTTTTTTCAGTTGGTTACCTGTGCAAGTAAGTTTTCCATTAGTAGGCACCAAGGGGCAAACAAAGTTTCCAAATGCTACACTACTTCAGCAGTCAACAAAGGACTTACGAGATTTTAAAAGCAGAAACAAGAGAATGCAGACAATTGTTTAGTGCAGAACTTTCCTTTGAATTTACTCTTTGCACAGGAGCAAAATGTTCTGGTAAAAAAACTGAAAAGCAGATTCTGTGTCCATTTTTACCTTGACATATCTTACAATGTCTGTTGTCTGTTTGGCAAAAAGCAGAACATAGCCAATGCAGAAAGTAACCTTCACACTTTATGGATGTGGTAAATAATGAATTGCTCTGAATTAATTTACCACAACATTATCCCACAAGGAGATTATATGTATAATCAAATTCAACATTAAAAAAACTTAAAATGCTTTTCATAATTTTCACTTCCTCTTCCTATTATATAGCCTTAAAATAAACTGATAAAGATGTGAAAACACTTGATCAAACTGTTGTTTTCTTCTGAAATCCAGAAATATTCTAACATGTAATCTTAAGCAAACTTATTTACAGCCACACTTACTTTCAGTTATAATATTTTTTGGTTGCTTTTAATGTCAAAGTTGTTTGGAAGTCTCTCATGTCTCACTTTTTCTGTTTATTTTTTTCTTTGTTTTTTTTCTTTGCTTTACAGCATTCTTGTGAAGTATTTGCCATGGGCATCACTCACAGTACCAGTACATTAGACATTCCTTTCAACTGAGGCTGTCCTTAGACCCTTTTTCAAGTTGTTGACATATATGGGCATTGTCAAAACTCAAAACATGAAGATGTTTTGATAACACTGCAGACGAGGTGGTCCAGCTGGGACCAAGTGGGACTTCTGCACTGGAAGTCTGGTTTGGGAGTGTAAGTCTGGTTTAGAAGAATAGGAGAAGTATACTCAAAGACATGCATAAGTCACCTGTTCAACACATATCAAATTTTCAGTTCTCATTCCTACTTCCTTTTATTCCCCTTTCCCCAAAAGAGAACAAACAAACAACAACAAAAAAAACCCAATTTCACTAGTTTACAAAAATCTGTGAAACATTCTGAGTGTGACTGACTTTAATTATATTACAACATTTACTTTTTTACTCCTTTATTTTTTATTTAAGAAAAGCATTTTAGTGAAGGCAGGAAAAAATGGAGAAAAAGTCCCATGAAAAATTCAGATTTAGATGTTGAATCCAAAGATAAGCAAACCGGTTTTTCAAGAGCTAAAGTGTAACTGGAAATCCACCTTTTCATATATGATAAATAAAACCAACAAGCAAACAAAAAACCAAACCTGACAAACCGAAAAAGCAACCAAGCAAACAAAAACCCACCAGCACTGAGACAGGTGTCCTTCAAGAAATGTTTTTTGGATCCAAACTTTGGAAACAGCATGTCTCTGAAATCACAGTGGTGGAAATAGCATGTTACAATGGAAGGAAATCTAACAGGATTTATTTGTAATGTTTTACTGGTAGTGGTGCAGTATAAACAAAATACCCGCATTAAATACGTGGTGTTCTTTTTCAGCCTGTATCCGCCTCTAAGCCCTTCAGGCCCAGCCATTCAGGCAGAGTTTGCAGATTTTCCACTGGATTACAGAAAATGATGCCAACATGAGTATCCTCTAGCTCACAGAGCTCTTTAAATGTATATCCTACTACAATGGCACAGGAAGTTTCTAGATCTCAACCGTGTTGGCATTTGCTCCAGAGAAAGATAGAACAAAATGGTCCACAAAGGTCCCATTCAAGTTAAACTGGCTCCTGCTAAAACCCTGAGTGGCTGTTTAGTCACTGAGTTATGCAGCAGGATATGTTATGTAGGCAGTCAATGAGCTTAGGCTGTGCCAACATGCATCAGGACCGTAGCCTCAAACCTTGCACCAGGTGCTTCTAGAAGCTGTTGCTATTTAGCCAGAGATGTAACATTTCAGACCTACGTGTTTCAGGTAAAACTTTTCTCAAAAGCAGGCACATGGAAGGTTACACATTAACTACCAGTCCCAGTTACTACTAATGGGATTCGTGCATGCTGCTTTGAAAATGTAGCTCTTAAGGCCCATATACAGTTAGCATAACAAGTAGTTGCTACAAATGGCCAGGAAGACTGAATATTCAATTTAATAGCTGTGTTTTCTGAATCAATATGAATTGATTGAAAAGTAAATACTTGAGCTTAATCTATTACTGTCATATAAAATTGGCCTTCTTCCTAACTGGCATTGAGAAATTTGGCCTGACCTTTTATGTCTATGTGGAGTCTTTGAAAGGAGGAAAAATCTGCAAAGCCTCTGTCATCCAGAGCAGAATAATAACAGAAAAATCATCATTTGACTGAATTCAGGTCTTCATTACTAAGTATATTGTATTCATTTGTGGACATCAATCAACTGTGAGCTACAACACTGTTCACCAAAACCAGTATATTATGTCTACGAGTTCATCAGGCCCAAATCCCTCTTTGTCTGAAATTCATATAAGCTCAAACATTATACATATGATGTCCAACCTACCCTACAGAAACAACACACATGCAACCATTGTCACTATAATTTTGCTTGAAATAAGACCAATTACACATAGTGAGGGAAAAGAGCTTCCTGGATTCACTTAAATAGAGACCAGATTCTTCTTGAAAAAAGGAGTAGATTTGTGCGATTAATTAAGTTGGACATTAAAAGCACAACAAAAATGAGCCAGTATCTTTGAGGGTGCAATAGGGACAGGGAATTAAATATATCTTCTTTTCTTCTTTCCTCAAGACTTACAAAAATATTTTAATTGCACTACACACCCAAATAATCTTTTATCTGTGTACAAAAATTGAAAGGTGAAATGATAATGACTAGATACTGCCTGGCTTAGGGACAATAGTACATATCAGCATCCAGAAAAAAATTCTAAAATATAAACAATTTGAGAACAATAAAGTAATACCCACTAAGCTAAAACTCGGGTCAGAGAAAAGTCCAAGACCCACTAGCTTTTGGAATATGTCTAAGACTCATGAGGGAACCAGTAATAATTAAGAATTCTTTTAACTGAAAGTTGTGGGCTTTTTCATGGACATATAACCTAAGGAAAGAAATGTTTTCAGGCAGTGACTGGTGACCCCAAGCCCAGCCAGAGTTCTCATAATGGTTTATAAGAAGAAGTACTCTGTCTTCTAAAAATTTTATCCCCCCTACTGGGTCAATGGGATTTCACAAGCAGTGTAATTCGCTGAATGGAATCCATGAAATTAATGAAAGTAAAAATTACACTGTGATCGTGGTAAATTACATTTTTTATATTTCTATAAAAGCATTCCAGCATTTTAAGCTGTTCTTGATTTGGGTGCCAGAAACTTAGGATTTCACTCCTTGAGGTTTACTAACAGACGTTTCCATCCTTATTTATTCTTTAGAGAAAGGACATCCTACGGCAAAAAAAAATATTGCTTGACATAATTTGTAGAACTAAAAAGAACTCATACTCATCCAATCCAGTGCTTCTGTTTAAATGGAAACAAAAACTTTGTTGAGACTCAAGCGTGCCTGCAACACAAAATCTTAAATACTTTGAAGCCTGTGTATTGGAGTAGTCTGTTTTGCAACTGGATAGGAGATTCAAGCACAGCAGTGACCTATAATGTTTGCTGTGCTTTACCTTTGGATGGCAGGACTTAATGTCTTTCTTCATCAGCTCTTTAACTTCACAAACTTATATATACAAAGGGAGTTTTAGAAAACATAATAAATATGTATTAACATATAAACTGTTTGCATACAGTTGTTATATAACATATGATTTTGGATGAATGGTTAAAATTTAAAGTAATAGGAAATTTACCTACAGATAAAAGAAGCAGTGGTTTTTTAGATCTCACAATGAGGTTTTCGTATATTTTTGTTAATTATAGAGGGGTCAATATAGTATAAAACAAAGCTATTTTTTAAATCATCAGGGAGGTACCAAAAAAGGAGGGGGGAAAAAAAGGCAGGTCATCTTAAGTCTGAAATTGAGCAAATTTCATTTTTTCATTAAGCACCAGGCTTGAGTATCCTTTTTCCTTAACTGTTCCTCAACAATAACTCCTTAAGGGCCATTGACAAATCTTGCCCATATGAAGTACGCAGGCACAAGTACCAGCATGCATTGAATGTAATATGATTGATGAAATTCTTGAAAACTCTTTCAGTTCTTCATAAACAAAGCTCCTGGAGTCCTTATTCAGGCAAACTTCCATTGAAGGTAATTTGTATTTCTATCTGTAGCAGTTTGTGTCTCCACTACAAAAGAATGGAGACACAGGCTACTACAGACAGCAATATAAAGTCCTATCCTAGCAGATAGGAACTTTACCCCTAGTATAATCTTTAACACTGGTCTGTCTGATACTGGGAGAATGTAGAAGGAGTTTCTGTTCCAATTCTCCACATTGTGTCTCAGACTAACTGGGAACTTGACTGCAGGAACTTGAAACTACTTTCTTTCTTTCTTTCTTTTTTCCCAAATTTCATAAAATGAAAGTATGCCAGGATCACGTGTAGTTTACTACAGACGACATTCAGATCTAAAGAATTTTTTGTTGGTTAATAGAAAATGTGGAGAAGTAGTATTTCAAATAGTAGAGCACATGTGTGAAGAAACATCTGTATCACCACTCATATTTGTGTGAATGTAAAGGAAAGGTCACAGTTGGACAAGAAATTCAATTATGCAATCTCACAAAACACATTAAATCTAAGGAACAGCAGGCCTGACTGTACTTTTGGTAGGTGAGAGAAAGCTTCAGAACAGCTCCTTGGAGCAAGGTCAGGACTTGGAACTCAGAGCAGCACTTTAGTGGTTCTTGTATAAATACGATATTGATGCCTTAAGTTTTAGCTTCCATGTTTTTCAGATTCTGTGCTGCCTGGGGTATAGTTCTGAGCCTCATATTAAGTGCTAGTGAGCTCTCTTCATAGAGTAGGTAGATAGAACAAATCCTTTTCCTGCTGAAGACCAAGGACAGCTTCAGGTTCAAAAGCATAAACAACAGTGGACTGAAGAGAGAAACAAGAAGAACGAGACCTCACAACCTGAAACTGTAATTGGACAATTAAACCCCAATATGCAAATGGATCAAAACTATAAAAGTGTAAGACCTCATGACCAGCGGTCCATTAAGTTGTCTGTGACCATTTTAAGTCCACCTTGGCTATAGTTCTGGGCATTGTCCTGGCTCTTGTCCTGCCCAAGGTGCACTCTTAAAGGTCTTTCAATAAATATCTACCTTATTTTCTAGCTCTGTCCAGTTTCTGTTTTAGGTCAGCCTTCCTAAGGCATCAATATTTCACAGTCAGCTGTGTTCCCCATTTGCACCAGATGCAGTGTTCTTGCCAAATGCTATCTTCACTTTCCAAAACTCTGATGTTTTGTGTTTTCCTCTCATATAGAGTATTCATCTGCACCCACTTCCAAACATGACAGAGTCCTCATTGTCAGGAACTTAACTGTATGTACAAATACAATAATTAATGCAAGCACAGAGGAAAATACATTAGCAATGCTAAATGGTTGCCATACCAGATAGATATTAGTATCATAGTTTTCAAAGATAACAGTGCTGAGAAGAAATTCTCTAATGAAGTGACAGAAGTGTGCCAGACTGCACATTCCATTTCTCTGATAGTCGTCATGTGTACATAAGTAGTCTGATAGAGAGATTATCATTAAAAATTGAGCTGAAAAATGCTTTTTGAGAATCTTAGATTTCTCCATTAGACTTCTCACCAGCTCTTCTGTCTTATTTTCAAAAGGGAAGGTATATTTACTTCAGTATTTTTTTTTTCTGTCCTACATACTTGTAAAACAGAATCACAGAATGGGTCAGGTTGGAAGACACCATAATGGGTTATCTGGTCCAACCTCCCTGCTCAAGCAGGCTTATCCCAGAGCACATTGCACAGGATTGTATCCAGATAGTTCTTGAATATCTCCAGTGAGGAAGACTCCAAAACCTCTCTGGGCAACCTTTGAGAGTGCTCAGCCACCCACACAATAAAAAAGCTGTTCCTTATGTTCAGCTGGAGCTCCATGTACACAAGTTTGTCTATTGCCTTTTGTCCTATTGCTCAGCATCACTGAGCAGAGCCTGGCTCCACCCTCTTGACACCCTCCCTTCAGATACTCACAGACATTGATCAGGTCCCCTCTCAGTCATCTTATCTCAAGGCTGAACAGGCCCAGCTGTCTCAGCCTTTCCTCATAAGACAGATTCTCCAGTCCTTAATCATCTTGGTCATCCTCTTCTAGACCTGCTCCATGGCCTCCACATCTCTCCTGTCCTGGAGAGCCCAGAACTGGGCCAGGTCTCCACACACAGCCTCACCAGGGCAGGATAAAGGAGAGTAGAGGGGCAGGATCATCCCCCTTGTCCTGTTGGCAGTGCTCTTCCTAATGCAGCCCAGAACACCATTGGCCTTTTTGACCACCAGAGCACACTGCTGGCTCATGGACAGTTTGTTGTCCACCAGGATCCCAAGGTCCTTCTCCACAGAGCTGCTTCCCAGCAGATCAGCCCCCAGCCTGTGCTGGTGCCTGAGTTATTCCTCTCATGTCCATATCCCCACGTTCGATCTTGTTCAAAATGTTTCTGAAGGCTCCTCTCTGCCCATCTCTCCACCCTGTCAAGGTCCATCTGGAGGGCTGCACATTTCTCTGGGTAGCACTCCTCCCAGGTATGAGGGAGTCTAAGATGATGATGTGAGTAACAGTGTCAAAAGCCTTGCTGAAGTCTAGATAGACAATATCTATTGCTCTCCCTTTGTCCATCCAGGTGACAGTTTTGATGCCAAACTGGTTTTTGCTTTTATATATTTTTCATATGTATTTGTAGCTCAGTGTCTTATTATTGTATAACTATACAAAATCTTAGCTAGTATTTTTCCTACTCTGCTAGACAGAAAGAAGAAAATATGTTCCTAAGGTCCTATCCTACTCCTGCTTCTTCTGAGAATGAAGGATAAGCCGCCTTCCCAAGACGCTGCCATAAACAGCTAACAAGGAAGGGGGCTTCAGAAGAGGGTTGAACCAAGAGGGGGAATTACCTAATCACCTGTGTTTCTTACTGAGGATTCTTGTCAATTATGCAAATTTGCTAAACTTATAAAACGGTATTTGCCCTATGTTACGTGTACATCTTTTTGCACATTTTTGGTGTGTATTCCAGAGTGTTGTGCGCCTGCAGGTGTCTTCATTATAGGTAGCTGCATTTTATAACCTAATTTTTTTTTGGCTCTTGGTTTTAGGGCTCACATAGGCAATAGTTTCATCATAGAAGGCGATTGGTCAAGCATGATTTACCGCTAATTAATCCAGGACTCCTGATCATCTTCTTGTCTTCCATGGGGATAGAAACAGCCTCCAGAATGAGGTGTTCTATCACCTCTCCGGGGATTGAGGTGAGGCTTAGCAGCTGGTAGGTCCCTGGATCCTCTTTCTTGCCCTTTTCAGAGAATAGGGTGATATTTTGCTTCCTTCCAGCCTTCAGGCAACTTTTCTGATTCAAAGATGCTAATGAGCAGCCTGGCCATGGTATCTGCCAGCTCTCTCAGAACTCACGTATGCATCCCATCAGGGCCCATGGAGTGGTGGATGTCCAATTTGTCTTGATTGGGTGTCCTGTAACCCAATCTTCCATGACGGAATGAAACCCTTTTCTCCAACATTCCTTTACCCTTGTCTCCTGTGTCAGAGATTCCTGAGAGTTGGTCTTGTCAGTGAAGACCAATGCAAAGAAAGTGTTCAAGTAACTCTTGTCTTCTTTGCTTTCTCTGTTACGAGAGTTCCCTCCCCATTTAGTAACAGTCTCACAACATAATTTATTTCCTTTCAGTTACTGATGCATTCAAAAAGCCCTTCTTACTGTCCCTGACACTGTTGGCCGGATTTAATTCAAGATAGACCTTGGCCTTCCTTGCGTCATTTCTTCTTACTCTGTGATTTCTCTGTATTTATCCCAGGTGGTCTGACCCTGCTTCCATCTTCTGTGTGCTTTCTGCTTATACTTGAGGCATGACAGGAGTTCTTCATTTGTCCATGGATGTCTCTTGCCCCCATAGCCTGACTTCTTGCTCATTGGTATCATCCTTGAACCAGGAGGAAGTGACCCTGGAATATCAACCCTTCTTCCCTAACAGGCCTTTTTCCCATGGGATTCCTCCAACAAAATTTCCTAAAGTGGCTAAAGTCATCCCTCCTGAAGTCCATGATTACAATCTTATTTGCCACTCTGCTTCCTCCCCTCCCAATACAGAGCTCCACAATCTCATAGTCACTACCCAGCCAAGGCTGCTCCCAACCTTCACATCCCCCATAAGGCCTTCCCTGCTACTTAGTGTGAGGCTAAGCAGCACAACATTCCTTGTGGGATCCTCCACTATCCATGACAAGAAGCTGTGATCAATGCTTTTCAGGAACCTGCTGGGCTGTTTGTGTTTCACGTGATGGTTCTGCAGCAGATTCAAGGTAGTTAAAGTCTCCCAACAGAACCAGTGTCTGTGTTTCTGAGGCTGCTTTGTGCTGCATGTGGAAGGCCTCATCCACTTCCCTCTCCTGGTTGGATGGCCTATAGCAAACACCCAGAAAATCTCATTATTATCATATTGTTGCTGATGTTATTTATTATTATCACATAATTATGATTATCATAATTTTATTATTGTCATCACAATTTCCTAATCCCCATAGTCAAGCACTGTCTTGATAGTCTTTCCAGGGCAGATTTCATTGGTTCCACTGCATTACTTGTGCATTCTGTTCGTACACTCTCATTTGTCTATGAGATCCTTACTGACCCATGCTGGTCTCCTTGCTCAGCTTCTCTCATGTAGGAATCAAGACCTCTCATGCTTAAACAACAATGTCCTTAAAGAGCTCACAGTTCCATTTATTTCCTATGTTTCTGACGGCAGGTTGCCAGGTTGCCTGTCCACTAACTTCTTTTAAAAAATGAAAGTTTCTGTGGTGGTATTTTATTGAGTTTTGATGTTAAGTTTAATGGTTCCAAAATGGCTTCCATGTAATTCTTTGTACTTTGTTGTTTGCCCTCCATGTTGGATGGTGTCCTTCCTCAGTTGTTTTTAGTTTGAAATTGTTACATGTTACCCCTTCCCCCTGTCTCTGCCCAGTTACAATCCATGATTGGTTCCCCTTTCCCGCCTTTAGCAACTGTCAATCCCAAGCTGTGTTACACCTCCTCCCTGCCTGTCATCTCCAGACCTGTCCCCTTGTGCTAGAAAGTTCGGGGGAAGCTAGTTTGTGACTGGCCAGGGTCAGAGCCCTCCCCTCCCGTTTCCCTATGATTGGTTCTTGTTTCTGTATGTTATGCATCTTGCCACACCTTTGTCAACCCCTATTGGTTGATGTTCATACCCTCCCCTGAGCTAGTCCTTGAATAAAATCCCCCTGCATCTCGGTATCGGGGTCTCTCTGAGGCACCGGTCCTGGGGTGAGAAGTCTCCCTGCCTACCCTCAGTAAACCCAGTTCTTCCTAACCTCAAAGAGTCCCTTTCCTCTATCATCCGTCATCGCAAACGCGATTGGGAGGCCGGTCGCAGAAGACCGCGGGGCATTGTCACGGAGTCGGGGCTGGTCGGGTGAAGTGACCCACCGCGACAGACTGGCGCCCAATGTGAGGCAGCTGTAGCCTCCGTCACAGGACGCAGTGTGGGAGTCAACACGCGTGGCCCACCAACGCCGGACCCAGTGGAGAGATCTGTTCATAGGATCATTGGAATTCCACATGCCACCGGTGGAAGCGCCCCTCTGAGGGGAAGCGCTCCCAGTGGACGAAGAGGGCAGCTCCTGGAGGCACTGCCAGGAGTCCTCTTGATGGACAACACCACAGTGCACCACCTTCTGTGCCCCACCTTCCCAGAGCTGGTGAGTGACGCCTAACAGGGCGCGCTTTCCCCTTGGCTGCCACGCCTCATAGGAGGAGCGACACGCCACATTCAGAGACTCCTCTACTGAGGCTGTCTTAGGCTGAGTAGCCCCTGGGGAGAGGCGCTTGTTTTGCCTGCCCTTCGGAGGGATTTGCTCTGGAGGGGTTTTTCATTTGTTCAGTTCGTATTAGATTTCGGTTTGGGAGTTGATAGCCTGGAGAGTTTCCTTTTGTTTTGCTGTCGACTCGGTTTTTTTATACATGGCACCCCAGTTTCGACGGTTTGTGGCATGGCCGGTTTTAAGAGCATCTGGAGTTTGTGGTTTTGTTTGCATATTTTGTTTTTTGGTTGCACTGTGAGGGGCGGTGATTGTTACATCAAGCCACCATGGGTGCCAGGCTTTCCACTGCCCAGAGGAACGTCTTGTGTAAGATAATTAGAGTTCTCTCGATTGCAGATGTTAAATATCAAAAGGTTCGTGCAGCACCTCTTCCTCCACTTCCCAAAAACAACCCCTGCCCTCGTAAACAGCACCGTGTTTTGGAATGGCGTCTGTATTAAATTCGATAATTTGGCTCAGTCGGGGAACTTAAAAGCTGCAAAATTTTCGTTTTGGCCGCAGTGGATTAAAGCCACACTAACAGAATTAAAAGGAGTGGAGAAAGGGGGGTCCACTGTTTGTTCCCCTGGTTTGCTCCCTGTTCCCCCTCCTCCCCAACCCCCTGTTCCCCAGTTAGGGATCCTCAAGGGAGCGACAGCACCTTCGACACCTGTCAGCCCCGGCTCTCGGAGGATCCCGAGGTCTCCCCACCCAGACAGTCATGGCCAGACTGTCCGGGGCTCCCATGGCAGCCCTGGCCCGGCTGCCAGGGAATCGTCCCTTCCCCATATGTCCCCAAGTTATAAACCCAGAGTTTGCTTTTCGTTCGCTGAGGGTGAACCACAAAATGGCGCTCTCAGCAGTCAGTTAGAAAATGGCAGCCGTGGTTTGGCACGGTCGTCATCGTTGTCCCAGTTATCAAGTTTTCCCGCCAGTTCTCCTTCCCTCTCCCGCAATCCCTTTCGCCCCTGCACCAACCCTTCCTTTCCTCAACCCCTCCCCTTTCCCCTTCCCATGGTTTTTCCCTGCCCTGTCCTCCTCCTTACCCCACCTCCAGAGGTACCTCCCATATGACACCACCCCAACCCGTGACCCCTCCCCCAAGATGGCTGACGTCCCTCCCCACTTCCAGTTCCCACACTCCCCCTTCCGGTTCCCATGGTCTGGAGGCCGAGGAGGAGGAGCTGGAGGCCGGAACCACCGGCCCAGGTGGCACTCCTACCCTGACTCCGGTAACTTACTGGAGGAATAGGGGTGGGAACACAACAACAGCCACCTGGCGGGCAATGTCACAGGGAGTGGTCAAAGATCTAATGAAGGCCCTGTGGGAGTATGGACGAGATAGTCCACACTTCCAGGGATTGTTGAAAACTTCATTGGATGGGATAGTGGCTGTCCCGTATGATCTCAGGCAACTTTTCCGTTGTCTCTGCAATAAAACAGAGTTTATACTCTGGGAGGCAACGTGGAAAGACCTGATGAGGGACGCCTTCCCAGTCATTTTAAAGGATCCTACCACTTCCACCGATGACAATGGGGACCCAATTACCCTTTACCAGCTAGTGGGAGAGGGTGATTGGGAGGGGGCGGTTGAACAGGCCACTGCAATCCCCAGAGAAGTCTTACAAAGAATTAAAAAGGGTGCCCAAAAGGCATTTGTAGAGATGAAGCCAGAAGGTCCATTAACTCCTTATTTAGAAATCTTTCAGGGACCTGATGAAACCTTCGTGCATTTTGTTGAGTACCTCACTGCCGCTGTGGAGCAGCAGGTGACAGGGACCCGTGCAAGGAAAGAAGTCCTCGAGCAGATGGCCTACACTCATTGTAATGAGAGGTGTAGGGTGGCCATCTGCTCATTTCCTAGGAAGCCTGGGACCGTCCCTTCCCTTCAAGAAATGCTACAGGCTGTTGGGGTGATGGTTCCAACAGCAGCTCAAGGATCCCAGAAAGAACGAAAGAAGACCTTTCCGAGAGTGGCGGTGGCTGACCCCACTGGAAAAACTGCTCCACCTGGGCCACCAAAGCGAACATCCAGAAGCCCCTCAGATAAATTCTGCTTTCTCTGCAGGAAGACGGGACACTGGGTTACCCAGTTCCCTCTCAAAACAGACTTTAACAAATTTAAACAAAAAAGGGGGAGTGGGGAGAAGGGAGGTGCAGCTTCCCAGGAAAAAAACTAAGTGGGAAGCGTGGAACTGCCCGGCGTGTAGACCCCAACAGGGCAGCCCAAGCCAAAAGGGAAAGGGTAAATGAAAATTGGGGGTCTGATAGCTTTTCTTCTTTGTCCTCTTCCCAGACCGTGACACGGAGCCCCTCATCAGGTTCCATTGCACCAGACATGACATCGGGTCCTCCTTCCCAGGACCTGCCACCAACAGAGACAGAACACTTGGTTGTCCCTGAGCCTGAGGCATCCTTGACTACGACCTCAAGGTATGAGCCCTTTCGGCTCCAGTTGGCCAAGCCTCTTCACTTGTGGGACCACAACTGGCTGTTCAAATTGGAGATATTCATTACTACTAAAGGTGTGATTTTAGACAGATTTCAAATGAGACATGTTTTGTAATGGAGACTTTGTAACATGGAGCAGAGAAGAGCATATTGTGCTCTTTTTGGCAAAAAATACATATACAAATTCACTTGCAAAAGAGTTTACTGAGTCAACCACATTTTTAAGTAAATAGATTAATATTTTAATTTAAATATTCAAGTTAATGGAAACATTTAACCTAATTTTTTCAAGTTAATGAAAATCATTAATTTAAACTTTAGAATCGCAGCTTTCCCTGATCTCATAACAGCTATTACCCACAGAAATTACAGGCCTTGTGTGCTGGCTGCCATCTGACTTTTAGAGTTACAGGGCCTTTTTCAACAGCCTTGCTGACACAGAGACCCCTTCTGGAAAGTATGGCCCCAAGGTATGTACCCTAGATGTTCCACTCCTGTAAAAGATGGATGTGCTACCACCTTCAAATTAACACCCTGCTGCAACAAAATCACAATAAAGGCAAATATTTCGTTCCAGCAGGATTTTTTCTCTGGCGGCAATATAACTGCTTTCATGAAAAATAAAGGTACAAAATGAAGTTCAGCTTAGAAAAATAAAGTATTTATAGTTTCACTATGACTTTTCTTATTTTTGATACCTGTAAGACTCACTTGCTGCAAAGTTGTGGTTTATGAGATTCCCTATATATGAGAATTGGTATTGTAGGGACAGAAAGACAGAACTGTGACTGCAGAAATTGTAAGGAGGGAACACCTATAAAGCAGGCTCTTGAGACAACTCCTTCTATAAGGAACATCTTTCACCAATGTTTGAAGTCCCACCCATAGGGATCACAAAGCTACTGAACTATTACTTGTTCCTACTTATTTCCTGGATGACAAAAGAGTGCCAGGAGAGATCAAGACTTAGGCTAAAAGTATTAAAAATTTGCTCCTTTTTGCAGTGTTTATCTTCCTTCTTGTCTTAAAAATAATCTTGTTTTCATCCAGCTTGTTTTCTTCTGCAGTAAATATCCAGGCATATGCATTTCAAACATTATGAACATATGTGTTTGGATTGAAATAAGATCAAGAGGATAAGCAAAACTATATAAAATAGGAGATATTGCAATGTCTACATAATTATGTTTGCCAGTTCCCCAAGTCTGGGAGAGCTTCCCATTTCTCTGTCCCCTGGATATTGACCAAAGAAAAGACTTCAGCACATACTCATTTGAGAGCAGCAAGTCATTCAACATTGGGATATTAAGTCTGACAATCACAGGTATGCTGAACCCATTAAAAAAATACATCTACAATCACTTTGTTTCCAATGTGTTTCTCACTTCAACTCATTTTTCAAAAAACCAACTGTAGAAACCATTGCTGTGGATCAGATGTCCTTCCTCTCTGCCCTTCTCTCCTGGTGCCATTGAGAAGGTTCACTTATAGCTCTGTACAAAGGGCTGGGAGCAGCTGCAGCTGTCTGCACACCTGGGACAGATGAGACCAAAACACTTTTAGGGAAGATCAAGAAGTTTATGATTCCCACTGTTGCTGTCTCTCCCTTCCTGAAGATACACAGCAACCGCCAGTTTTTATGGAATAAGCAAAGGGGTTTGATCATGCTTCTAGAGATCAGGGCTGCCCATGTCAGTCTGAGAGGACTTTACCTTCCAAGGTAGGGGCAAGCACAGTGTCTGCCCATGTCCACTGGTGCAGGAGGTGATGGGGAGCCAAAAAAGTAATTCTGGGAAATCTGCACATTTCCTTCTTGGTCATACCACACACAACAGTTTTCTTGGACATAATTTTTGCATGTATCCAGTTATTCTTTTTTCAATAGGAGAAATCAGCTGTAATTTGCATCGATCCTTTAGACAAACAGAATTTATATCATTCTGGGAAATCTGCAGATTTCCTTCTTGGTCACATCACACACAACAGTTTTCTTGGACATAATTTTTGCATGTATCCAGTTATTCTTTTTTCAATAGGAAAGATCAACTGTAATTTGCATCGATCCTTTAGACAAACAGAATTTATATTGAATTTTGGTCTGAGTTTAAGTAGCTTCAGAAGAAAAAGGAAGAAAAACTCCCTGAAGATACTGTGTTTTAGATCACCATTATTATATTTTCAAAGCAAAATGTTTTCATTTCTTAAATTTGAACCCATTTTTCAAAGTCAGATTAGATTTATTTTTGGAAGCATTAAAATTGCAGAAATGCAAGGCCTTGATTTATTTTAGATTAAATAAAACATTCCTATTGGGTTATTAAATTTCTCATGGAGCTTTTTTGTTTATATTTGATTCAGTTTACAGCACAACTAAATAAATAAATAGTTGAATTTTCATGGGTCTTGAATTCACTATGACTAATATGATTAGAAAAATAAGTATTTGGCAATTTTCTTGGTGAGTAGGCACACTGAATGCCACAAATTCACAGACACTGCTTGTGTCTGATTTAAGAAAATATGCGTAGCATTGAGTAATAGTAAAAGAACTTGTTATAGCTGTGCTGGTCTAAGTGCAAAAAAAAGAGGAAGGGTTTATAGTGTTAAATGCCATGTGTTCTGGAAAAGTGGGCACAGCTCTCTTCCCTTCCTTCTCCCTCCACAGGCCAAGAAGCTCCTGGCACTACGGTCTTGAAGAGGCACAGCACCTGCGGTGCCCTCGGAATTCGACCCCGGAGCCGGGAGGCGGAGCAGACTCCGGGCGGGTCGCACGGATCCCGGCTGAGCCAGCAATCTGGCCCAGCCCTGCCTGAGGATGAGTCGGGAGTGCTCAGCCTCCCAGCACACCTTCGGCGTCAGAGTCCCCAGCACTACCAGCCCCCTACCAAGATTCTCTCATTGCAATTTTAAGTTCAGCAATAAATCTGTTTTTCATTAATGAGAGAATTAACAAGAGAGACAATCTCATTTCAGACCTATTAAAAACAAAATTAGGTATATTAAACAAGGTATATAAAGTGCTATGGGAAACTTTTTTCACCAGTAACCATGACTGTAGCTAGAGTAATCCAATCTAAATTGCTATTGAAAAATTGCATCCCACAGTTTTCCTATTTCTGAAGGTCACCAGCTCCCCCAGACTAGCCATACCTTAATTTCACTTGAATTAGTTTTACAACAGCATAAGTGAAAGGCCTTTGAGAAAGTAACTTCTTTTTGTCAACTCATTTCAATAAAATCAGGATCTGGTTAAGTAGGTGTAATCACACAGATATAGTTCTGGTCTCATTGACTCTAGAAGGTTAAGGTGTAAAAGCAATCCAAGAATAATCAGAATCAACACCTGTGGTTGGAAAAGCATGTCTGAGTATGCTGAAAGAGCTTGTACCTTAGGTGGAAAATGCTAGATTAAGAACAGAATATGATGTCTAAACATGACACATATTTCATTGTACTTTCCTATATCTCGCCGACATCTATTGTCATTTCTTTCTTTTTTCCTAGTTACAACAACGAATGAAGATGTGGTAAAAGTCAAAAGGTTGAATTTTAAAGTCACAGTTCTTATGCAGATGTGCTCATTTGTTAAAGCTTAGCATTTAACCACAGGCCATGACTAGAATTTATTAACTCACTAAAAAATGATAGTATTAGGTCCTCAGACATTGTGTAGTGACTGCTTGCTTAATTATCCATATCTAAAGAGTTAAAATGGTGGCTTTTGCTGATTTAATATTCTTCCAGCTTTCTGCTGGTGTGCAGCGTACTGTGCATTAACAACACAGGTCATTGAGTACCCACTGAAAGCTTATTCTGGAAATACCTGAAGGACACATTGAACTCTTCAGAAATCTGTGTCATAATACTTCACGTGTTAACAGAATACAAGGCACAGTGATGCATAGCAAACGATCAGCCCAGGGTGGGCATCTGAAGTGTTCTCTCTTGCTGCTGAATGCTAGAGTGAAGCATTGTAATTTTATTCCAATTATACTTTTAGTGCCATGATGTCACAGCATAAATTTGTACTTTTGCATGCAGCTCATGCTGGTGTGATGACAGCTCTTAAAATATTGAACGATTGTACGCCCGTCAGCATAAAATTATTCTAACACGGTGCCTTTATTAGGGCTTCAATAAATGCCTTTCTTCTTGTGTTCCAAGGTGGCATTTGCAAATGAGCTAATTTCTCAGCAGTACAATAATTGTGTTGCATTTATTTTGTGAGGTGGGGGTGGAGGAGGGAGAAGAAAAATGCTGTTACATAAAAGGGGTTCTTTTTGCCATCAAAACTACATTCACCATCGTTAGGCAAGTTTAAAAAAGAACACATTAACTAAATGACTATACAATTATTTAAATGAACTTGGTGCTTTTTAAAGCCATGGAGGAGTATAAACACTTTTCCAAGCCATATAACAAAAGATGTGACAGCCTTCTCGCAAGAAACACTTCCTGAGAGTGAAGCGCAAACTATCTTTGCTAATTGGTGACAGATATTTTGGGGTTCAGAATGCATCTACTTCAACAAACTAAATCCAAACCTGATGTCAGCTAACCTAATTCACAGGGCAAAATGCATAAGAATAAAGCTTAGGGAGGAAGCAGGTTTTAAGACGTACATGTTTCTTTTGCTTTGTTATCGAGAAAATAGACAAAATGATGCAAAGAAAATGATGCATAAATGTAACTCTGCAATCATAGTGCTAACTTAACAGGAAAGACTTGAATTCACTGTTTCCTTGATACACACATCCAACAATCTATCTGAGAAGATTTTGTGTCATGCTGTGCTTCTCATTTCTCGTTGTGTTACTTAGACTTGCAGCAACAACTGACTTTTCAAAGTGGTGTTTAGTATGCATCATTCAGTGTTCACAAATATGAAATTTGTTCAGTTGCTGAAAGCATTTAATTTTAGGGATAATGCTTTATAGATATATTTTTAAATCAATTACTCCACCAGCCAAGCTTCAGCTGTTATCAATGCCTCACGTTCCTCATCCTTCCTTCCTCTATTCCCTACTATAAATAAAGATGTTATTAAACTTAAAATTTGTTCAAAGTCAACAACATGTTCTACTAAATAAAAAGTAAAATGTTTTGAAAAGCATTTTTTTTTTCGGAAAGAAACTCTTATCCAGCCTCTGAGGTTTAAATATTTAATAAAATCTGTACAGCTGTCCTATCGGTCTGATTTTAAAGGATCTTAGAGTTTTTAAGAAAAGTTATTCAGTAGTGTCTGCAGTAAAGACACAAAAAGTTAATCAGAGAGAAGTCATCATATAGAAAGGACTTAAAGCACAGTGAAGTAAGTTGAACAACTGAGATGATCTGTTTTTCTCTCAATTATGCTTAAGATGTGTGTCTTAAAACATCAGATGTTGAATACGGTTGAATTTAACCAGAGCATTCAACAGTACTTTTGGCTTAGTGAGAGTCAGCTGTGTTTAGACAGAATCCAGCACAGGCATAAAAAGCAGAAAATAAAAAGGAAAAACAAACTTGCATAACCCCAAAACTGCCACAGATATTTTGTGATACAGCAAAGAAATCAGCTACCACATTTTAAGTGCATTTCTTTAACTGCCTACCATATCTAGCTACAGCTAGGTAAGGGATGATTTGTAGCCTGTAAATGTCTGAATACTGTAAATATAAAGGAAAACTGATCAGGAAATTACATTACTGTTTAATTAAGTTGCAAAGATTTTGTTACTAAACCTGCAATAAGAGAGGATGAAAATGAAATTTTAATGAAAAATTTAGCTGTGAAGTGAGTGTATCTGTTTCATAAATTGATTAATATTTGCCATATACATTATATACACATACATATCTATCTATATCTATCTATCTACACACACACACAGAGTAATTATGGTTGCTGACAACAGTAAGCTAAATGCCTCTGCAGGATATAGCAGGTCATGAATCAGTTTCACAAAACTGTTGATTTGTTACTGATGAGGCCCTAGAAGACTTTTAGAGTCTTATCTACCAGTAGCAGAAATATCAATAAAGAGTGACCTTTATAATGAATAAAAATACATAGTTAACTGTCAGTCAGTCCAAATAAATCCATCAGAGTTGCTATAGCTAGCATTGAGAAAATTATTTAGGCAGAAAGGGTAAATCTTACTGATAAAAATGTAAGAAAATGATATTTTAGAGCTGGACTTAGCTATTTCAATGTTGACACGGATAGATTACCTAACTAGCAAGTTAATTGCATTTTCGTTAGCTGGTGATAAAAATGGAGTAGGTAGTGTTTCCTTCCATAGCCAAAGAGAAAAGGGGAACTGGGACACAGGGAGGAATTAAGAAAAGAGAGCATCTCTCAGAGTCACTAGGATTACAATGGAAAAACTTCTAATCACTTTATGCTGAAAACTGCTGAAAAAGAAGCAAGAGATCATTAAGGTCATCAAAGAAAGATAGAGAACAACTTCAGTCAGTGGCAAATAGGGAACAAAAGGAAGAATACAAATGGACGAAGAGAACAATTACATTATTGACAAGGCGGAAGTATAAAAGACTAACAAAAAAAAAAAGTTGCATGTTCTGGCAATGTGTTAACACAAAACTTAAGCATAGGGTGTAATGATGCTACAAATGACGGTATTTTTAATTAAAAAATTCTAAAAAATCAAATTTTGTGGAGCTCAAATGAAAAAACGAAAAAATATTCTTCAGATAAAACAATATTTTAATCAACCCATAAAGAAACATCTCATATAGGTTTCCTTTTTAAAATTTCCTATTCACCATTAATTTTTTCCCAAATTCTACTTGAAAAACTATGAAATGTTTTATTCCATAAATGCCAAAGAGAGATTTTCTGACCTTTTCAAAAGAAAGTCAAGGCAATCAAATCTACTTATGCTGATTAATATACTACTGTGAACATATTTTCTGTGCAGTTGCATCCATGGTTTTTGGTAAATAAGTTGTCCTGCTGAAAATGTTAGTAAGATTTAGTACATAGAAAAACAGAGCTGCGGAATACATGCAAGACTGAGAGCTGGGGCTGCTCAGCCTGGGGAAGAGAAGATTCACAGGGAATTATCAATATTCATAGGTATCTGAACGGAGCATGTAAAGAAGACAGGCTCTTTCTTGTGAAAGAGCTCAGTGGCAGAACAAGAGGCAACATGCACAGGAGGTTCTTTCCAAATGTCAGGGAGCATTTTTTCCCTGTGAAGGTGACCACAGATTGCACAGAGAGGTTGTGAATCTCTGTTCTGTACAGATATTATCCTGGGCAAACTCATTAAGGTTGCCCAGCTTGAGCAGGGAGGTTGAACTGGTTGAATGAACATTCAGAGATCCCTTACAACCTACCTCAACCATTCTGTTCTGTGATTACGTGGATTTAGGCAAAGGGAGTCCACTCCAAGTCGACCAATGATGATCTTTACCAGGAGAGACTTCTATTCCATTACCTTTTAAAACGAATACACATAGTTATGGCTTTCAAATGTTAAGATCAAAGTATGAGGATTCCTGCAATTATAGATTATCTTCAAGCCCCAGGGCTGAAAGAATTTTAAAGAAATCATATGGAACTAAAGAACCCACCCATGTACATCTCACAGAAATCTCATGCTTTGAGAATTTCCATTGCTTTGAAAGATGAAAGTTTCTTGCTATTAAAAGCGATGTTGCAATGTGAGAGAAGTAAGAGGACCACCAGAGACCTTAGTGATGTAATGGCAGATCACCAAGAAAAAGAAAATCTTCAAAACAAACAAGAAAAAGCCACCAAAACCAAAGGAAAAACTAAATAAAACAAACAAATAAAAAACCACCTAAACAAAAAAACCACCAACCAACAAAAAAAAAAACAACAAAACAACCCAAAACCAAAAACAAAGCCAAAAAGAAACAAAAAAAAAACCCAGAAAAACCAAACCAGGAGTAAGGAGTCAAAAAAGGTAATTAAGATACGCAGTTTACATTGTTTTGGTACCTGACTGCTTATTCTAACTATGAAGGATAGATGCATCCTTTTGGCAGACCTGTTCAACAAACAAAAAATTGTGGCATTTGAAATACAATATGGTATCTCTTCAAGTCTTGATTTTCAAATTGGAAATGCCCATTAATGCTATCCTTAGTAGTATGAGCTACAGGTGTCAGTAATTTATAGAATAAGATGGTGCCTACCCCTTGAGTCTTTCAAACCAGGTGTTAAAAAACAAGGAGACACTATGCTGACAGCAGTGTGCAGAGGCACATCTGACAAAGTGAGGATTATCAGCAGGGAGAGGAACCTGGATATTAATTCACTAATGAAAGATTTTGATATGTTATCTTAGAATCCTTCCAGTCTTATGTCTGGAGTAATTTTGCTTTTCTTAGCTACCAAGTGCCCTCTGTCTTCTTCTTCAGATTTCTCATAGCATGCAACTCTTTGTGCAGTCCTTCTTCCCTAATTTAAATCATGAATAATAATCCTTATACACTGCCTTTCCTGAATTGTTGTCCTGTGTTTTGCTGTGAATTTCTTCCATCTCATTTAGACCATAAGCTTTTCAGATAGGGCATGCATCTTGTAAATGTATGGTGTTCCAAGTGTGTTTAATGCTAATAATGTGCAGTGACAGGGCAGGGCAGATTCATAAGCAATGCCCTGAAAAAGAGGCAGCTATTGAATTCATAATCTGGCACTTCATATTCACAAGAGAGAAAAAAGCTGTCATCTCAGAACTGGGGATCTGCTATAAAAGGAATGGGTTTTTTGCACTAATGGTTATCAAGAATTCATACATTCCCCTGCATTATCAATTGCATATATTAATGACTATTTCCTAATGTTACTTGTACCACAAAGCTGTTGCTTAAGTCCATTTGATCACTCATATTTGCTAAAAGAAAGGTTACACAAATAAAAAGCAAATTAGACTCAAGGTATATGAGCAAAACACCCACACACTCCTGCCCATCAAACTTCATAATGCAGGGAACAAAACAACTTCATGTGTAAAATAAGGTAGAAAGTTCCTCAGTGACACTTAAGGAACAACATCTGAGTCACAGAAGGAGGGAGAAAGGAAGCACTGTGCTGGGTGTTTTAAACAAGAGAAATATTTGGAAGCTATAGTTTCATAGTTTCTGCTTGGGACCTGTAGTTTCAGAAGTAAGATGAAAGACTTTATCAAATAGAAGGAGGACTTGTAGGAAAAGTAATTTCTTTACAAAATTGTTGGGGGCCAAAATACTATTTTTGAAGAGCCCACTTAATTACGGCTCTGATAGAGTAAGCTGAGTGCTCCTGGAAAATAACTCACATTCTTGCTCATTTTTCATCAACACCAACATTTTGGCAGCACCAGGTGACTGTCTGTTCTAAGCACAATCTAAGAATTTACTTCAGAATAGCAGAATGCCTTACTGTGTGTGCTCAGATGCTCCTTAAAAGCCATAACTAAAGGTAGCACTAAAATGAAGGATTCCCAGAGGGAAAAAAAAAAAAAAAAGAAAAGGGGAAAAGAGGCCTGCATAGATCCAGGATAGATTAATCCAGAAGGAGAATTTTTCTTGAGATTTCATGGTAGGGAACTTGAAATTTAGCATGAAAAATATCCTCATCTACTCTGTGTTTCTTGCTTCTTCCGGAGTGCCTGTAAGCCTGCTTGCTGTCACCTCAGAGGCAGAACACACAGTGATACCCACATCTGGCAGCTTGATCACCCACCTGTGAACCCGCAGAAAACCTTCCTCCAGCATCCCCACTCGTACCACCCTCCCAAGCTGCATCTTACAGGAGGAGAAACCTGTGGGAGGCCTTTACAGACCATAGTCTCCCAGCCCTTCTCCTTAATCACAGCACAACTGTGACTGAGTTTATCAGTAGACTAAACTGGGGTAATTGCATTGAACATCACATCCATGACATTAAAACTTTTTTTTTTTTTATCATTTCTTTTGATTTCTTTCCACTCTACTAATAGATAGTCCTCCGGATTAATCAAGCCCATTGAAGTTCTTGTGCTATGGTTTCATGCAAGCTTAGAGAAATAACTATTTTTCTTTTTTTTTTCTTTCTTGGTGGGACGGGTGGAGGGAGGGGTGGAGGGAATGAGGGAGGGGGGGAAGGAGCCCTCAGCTATAAATCTAACAAAGTTAAAATACTTCTGGAATTCACAGTCAAGGTTTATTTTTTACCCCAGAACAAACTAGAATGCTTAAAGAAGGTAAGGACACTAATTCCAAAATGTGACAAGTTTTTTGCCTGCAGTAATCTATCTAGATTAAACTGTACCTTATAGTTATCAATTTTATTGCTATTGCATACAATATGTTTTATAAGAAAAAATCCTATAAAATACAAAAAGCAGCAGCAGAGGAAAAATATATAAAAATAAGTAAGATACAGTAACAAAATAAGATACAAAATAGGGATTAAAAGTACTCATTGCAGAAGTTGTAGAGTTAATTTTCTTTTTTCTCCCAACAGTTTCACCCAGCCAAAAATATCCATCAGGCTTTCTGCTGTGATTCCATTCCTCAAATATCCACAATTAAACACATAAACTATCTGTGTGTCAGTGTCTGTGTTCAGTACAAGGTGACTTGATTTTTGGCTCTGGATTGGTTGTCATGTTAATAAATACAATAAATATTTGAGGGAGGTGAGTAGTTTGTCACCGTAAATTATATATTCTTCAGAAAATATATTAAGTAAATAACTGAGCCCCAGTGATATAACACAACATGCATAGAATTTGGTTTCAAATACCTCTTCAAGAAGCAGGCTCCACACTTTTCCGAAAGAAAAGCCTCACCTTTATGGATCAAATGCAGCTTCCTACATTGGGCATCCAAAAGTGTCTTTCTATATCCCATGGAAATATTTTCATAAATAGCCATGATTGCAGGTGCTGACCAGGTCAAAACAGACGAAAAAAGAAAAAAAATAACCTGGGTTGTTTTTTTCCCTGAACTAGGGATTCCTTAAAAATACTTATGACAAAAGCAGAGAATTTAAATCTAAAACAAAGCTCATTAGATGGTGAAGAACCATTTTTTTAATACAATCCCTAATCAATATTAACAAATAGTATTATGCTGAAGAATATACCCGCATGAACCAAGACTAAAAACATCATAATATGATTTTTAAGTAATATCTTTTCACCAGCTAAGTTAAAATTCTCGTATATGCACTTCTGAAGGAATTAGGGATGGAAATATTCTGCAAAAGAAGGAATAACTCTGCCATCATCAATTTTTCACTTCTTCCTGAGGTTAAATTGTGTTATACCCTAATATTCCACTTGCTACAGTCTACCATCTTTATGCCAATTAAGACAGAAACTAAATTTTCCAAAGACAGTGTCTAACTGAGAATACCCAAGGGGAAATATTTTGTCTGCAGAAGTCTAAAAATGACAGGTTTGTGCCCACACAGGACACAATCTCTTGCTGATCCAACTGTGACACAACCAAAGCAATGTCAAGGACTAGCTTAGCCTCTGTGCTGTGCTAGCAATGGTTCTAGTCTTCCAGTTCAGCACAGTCAGCCTGTACTCTTGCGAGTAACAGGAGTTAATTGAAAATCCAGCATAAGCATAGCTAAAGAATGAAATAAAAAGGAGTGAGTCTGTTCGAGAGAAGAAAAATCATAAAAGATACTTCAGAATGAACAATCAATCTTTCCTTAGCTGGGAAGGAGTTCAAAGTGGGCCAATAAAATGCTTTGTGAGCATTAAAAATACAGCAGGCAGTGGATAGAGCCTTGGACAAATCCCAGCTTGTAAGATATGTCTCTTTAAAAGGCGGAAAGCCTAAGGACATGTTTTAGAGCATGCTTAGGTACAGCACTAGGATAAGACTTCAGCATCAGCCAAGAGATGCTTGTGGTCTGAAATATAAATCAAGTAGAAAACTCTTGGTATCCTAACTCGCTTCTTTGGAAGAATAAATGGTGATAAAATGGGTGAGGTTTAGTATTTGTGACAACAACTATAGGCATTTTTATGGCTGAAAGTTCCATATGAAACTTTTATGATCCTATTCACACTGAGGGGGGTTTTAGGTGGTGAGTAAGAAATTAGCCATGCATTTTACTAGTGTCAGTGGCAGCTGAGAAGCTGCTAGGAATTTCAGCTAGTTCTCAATAAGAGTCTTTCTGTAGGAGCTCTTTCCATCTGCAGAAGGTCAGAGAATAAACTAGTTCATTCTAAACTGCAGTGGAGCAGGAATTGGTGATATATTTTTTCCCTTCTTCTCATGGAAGGGATTTTTCACAGAAAGTTAAAAAGAAAGTGAAGGCATCTTTGTAGTGCCTTGTCCCTCTCACTTAAAACTTGCATGTTACATAGCCTCAAAAACACTATTTCAGAAATGTTTCCAAAAATCTAATCCAGCCCAATGTAGATTTCAGCAACAAAAAGTCTTCTTAGCAACACAAGCTCAAAACAGGGAGTAGAGACGAAACCCTCTGCTGCAGCTTACCAACATGGCACAGTCTGTGCCACTCCTTCCTCCTGTCCCAACCACCTCTTAGTGCCATTGCAGCTTCCTGAGGTACTTTCCATATAGAACAGCTTTTTCAAGCTCTCCTTTTTTTCGAGAAGTAACCTTTCACTGTGACACTCTTGCCCTCCATCCTCAATGCTTCCCTCACAGAAATGTACCTCATGCTTTGCTTTAAACACCATGATATTGTAATCTAAGGTCAATGTAGATACAGAAATGTGATGGACCTGCTGCACTATGACCACAATGGTCAAGTAGGAACTCACAACAGATCAATAAACAGGATTTTGAAAAAGGGCCAAGGAAATAGTAAAACAATAAAAAAGATCTCCTCCTTGCAAAAGAAATACACAACAAGTACAGTTGAATTGTATAATTCTCCCATTCAGAAATGCTTGTGATATGTAAGAGGACTATATCACATTCTTTCAGAGAGATACAGATATATACAGTGTCATCACTGCCATTAGAAAATATATGTGTATGCTTCAGGCTGTCCTTTTGCTGAAAACCACCTCTGGCTGCTGTCCATATAGTTACAATGTTGTGCCTGTTTTTTTTCACAACTTTTTAACTTTAATCAGGCTTTTCTTTTGAGTGAGGGAATCAATTTCTCAAAGTTGAGAAATCAATGTGCAAAAATAAAAGGTGTCTTTGAAGGCTTTTGATTTCTCTTCTGATAGAGAAAAAATACCTGTAATGCTGCAAAATATAATGCTTATAGTTCTAAACAAAATGAGAATACATGCTTATAAGTATATCTTACACAATGCAAGGAAGCAGCTGAAATATTTTCTTATTCTCTGAACAAATCTTGTTTTAGCACCACGTGAAAAAATCTGGTGTGTGCTGACCTTTTTTGCTTCAGAGTTATTTTCATGGATGATGAAATGAAAACTCTCCTTATAATGCACAAATCAGAGGTCATGAGATTTCACTAATTCCTCTTCTGACTAATTGCACTAAATGAACCACAGCATATGCACCTAGGACATTACAACATAATCTAGCATCAGGCATAGTGAAACTTTAACTGTCTTTCAGGTTCAGGGTGTTCTTTACTGGAGAAAGTACTGTTAAAAAAATTTAAAATTTACGTGGTGAAATGTACATATATAGTAGGTAAATCTGAGGTAAAGTGAGATGAGAAAGTGCCACTGCACTCAACAAAATAAGGATGTGCTCATATAAATATAAGCAATCAAGTAAGAAAATTTTCAAGAAGTTACTATCCCTCAGCAGAGATACTGTAAATTGTTTGAGATTCTGTTATAAAAAACAGTGATGATTTAGGGTAGACGATTTTACTTTGCAGCCTCAGTAGATTAGAGGTACACACACTCATTTAATAGGTAACAGTGTAAAAGAACAAAGCTCCTAAGTAGATGAAGAAGTCATAAGATAAGAACGTTGTCATTTGCAATTGTGTGACTCTTAATGCCCTCATAGGAGTATAAGAACCTCTACCATTATGAGTAGAGTAGGTCAACGATGTTATTTGTATTATTTTTCCTTCCTAGTACTTCTGGCACTTAATTTCTCTTCTGTGTAGCCCTAACTGCATCTATTTTAGCCAAAAATAGGCATCCATGAGCTCATTTTTGGAATCAGATTGCACAGTTGTAAATATTTGGGAATCAGCATGACTTACAAAGCTCATATTAGCAGTTATTTGAAAGCAATGTTGAATTAGTTCTAAATTTTTCCCTGTAGCCCTGACTACAGCATTCCCGTGTGTCCCACAGGAAGTGGTATAATATTTCTCATCTCACTAGTTTCATGTCATGCAGATTCTTCAAACACCCAAAGGCTGGCTTACAAACTTGATGATGAAGATGAACAATGTAACAAAGGCTGTAATGCTGCATTAGTTAAAGAGATGTCATTCAGTAAACTTCTGCCTGAAGGCAAGTATGTAATTCACAATTTTTCTGCTGTCAATGAACTTGCCCCAGTGATGCTCTGCTGCACAGCACAGTAAACTTTGAGACACAGATTCTGGGTATAATCTTCAGATCATCCCTAACAAAGATCCCATTAGTTGTCAGTATGGCAAGATGGTGATTGGTGCAAGAGGACTTTGTGCTGCCTTGCTGCCATTGAATGATGGGGAAAAAAATTCCTTGTACAATTACCTGGAAATAACCCTGTTTCCAGCATGGCTGAGTGGGTTGCACCCGGGATTATATCTGAACTGAAATTGTCAGAATCAAGCTTTCACAAAGAGAAGACTCTATTCCATCTTTTTCCACTAGCCCCTTTTTAATTCTTTGTGACTGGAGGGGTTGGTATTGAAATGAATCTTCTCCTAATATTATCAGCTCACTGCTGGAGTTTTTCATTAAACTATTTTAATTGCTTAAAACTTGCTTTTCAATTTCTCATAAATACTGCTGAAAATCAATTCAGTGTCAGACAACATCTGCAGCATTCACTGCAATTGGTTCCCAGAAAAATAGTTAATTCTTAAAAATGTTAACAGCTTCAGACTTCAATTGAATGATTTAATAATCAAAATTCTAATTTACTCTCCCTTCCTCCCTTCAAAAAGTTTTAAGACAGGTTAACCTGTCAAAAGCAGCAATTGCTACTGATCCAGCTGAGGCAGAGAAGGAGGTTGTATATCCTCATTATTACCATAATTGGCATCTGGAATCTGTTCAAAAATTCTGATTTACTTTTAGCAGAGGATTATGGCTGAATGTGGAGTACTTTATGGTCTACAGAGGCTTGTGAAATTCAAATATATAAACTGTCAGTTAAACATTTCATGGAAAGCCCTACCTTCTACTAATCCAAAGAAACATGAACAAGTGCTTGAGGGGATGAAAATCCACAATATGTTTTGGGAGCTAACCACTTACAGAAACATTAACATTCTTGGGCAGGTTTGCTCTCTGAGCTTCTGAAGTAACTTTGGAGCCAGCAGGATTCAGTTTCTAGCAGATTTCCAATATCCTGAAAAAAAAATATTCAGTCAAAAGCCTCTAGCATTTATGAATTATTAATGCTGTCTTTCTCTACTTTTTTCCTTAGTTTTGCTTTTGTGTGCCTGTTCAGCTAAGTAATTCAATAGACTGATAGAGACATGAATAGATATGCTAATTAACACCAAGGCTAACCTTTAAAGTTCCTTAAAGCTGTCAGCTTTCAATGAAATATTTTCGTTTTTCTTTTTCTGAACTGGAATACAAACATTATTTGTACACTTGGTGCCAGCAGGGGTGCCCCCAGGAATCAGCTTTTAAGATTTTTTTCATTGAGGAAAACAGTTTAAGAAAGGCGTTAATTTTACAATCCTCATTTCTAGTCCCTGTCGTGGGAACATGTTCATGTTGTGCCAGTAGCTTCCCTCACTTCTCATAACAATTGTCATCTAAACAAGCTATGGAGATTTGAATACTTTACATATTGCCCTTATGAAGCAGAAAAATCTGAAGTAGGGGAAAAAGAGAGAGCAAAAGGGAGGCTTGGGAACCTGAGATGCTGAGACATTTTAATATGTGTATTAAATGTAGAAGGAAAAATTCTTACTTTGAAACAATTCAAAAACATTTTTGATAAACTGAATAAAAGGGCAAACTCATTTTACAGTCCTCACTTAACTCTTCTGATAGGTTGTTCCTTCCAAAGATTTTAATGCATGAGAAAAAGAAAAGCACCTTTGCAATCCAGCTGTTACACTGTTTTATCCTTTCTGGTCATTGCTAAACTATAAATATTGATAGCCATGATACCAAAGTATTTGATAGGAGAAATTAAGGAAAACCCACTATTATTCCTATTTGTCTGAGTCAGACACCAAAATACAACAAGTAGAAGCAACCAGAGCCTAAATTCCAGCTTCTGCTAAAAGATAACTGAAATCTTTACCTCTCTTCTATTTTTCTCCTTTCTCCTTTTTTGTTACAACTGAGTAAGAAGAATCACCACACCTCGCCCAAGTTCAACACTGTGATTTCTGGCATTCCTGTTCAAATGAATAGGTACTCTGAAGCTAAATTCACAACCTGTTTTGAGATTTGAAGTCACTCAGTCCTGTGAGGAATGCAGGCAGAGCTGTTTTGAAAATATCAATACTTTAGATATATTTCAAGTTGCAATTACAAAACTTGGATGAAAGCCTGAACTTTTGACATAAATAAACACTTTGGTTCATGTTCACAAATATACTGCCTAAAGCAGCTACAATTTGGATCCATTTTACTTCATTTGGGTATAAAAGTTCGATCTTTAAAACACAGAGATTTTGTACACAATCATTGTGATAAAAATTTGTGGTGTTTTTTTTTCTTTTTAAATATGCATTAATATTATCCCAGCAGGTAACTACACCAGAAAACTGATTTACTACTTTAAATGAGGCAGGTGTATTTTCAAAGCATAACTTACTCAATTTTGATCATTGTTAGGCACAGCAACTAGGCTTCCTACAGCCAGGTGCTGTAAAGGTTTTTCATACTAACACATTTGCCAAGGGCTGAGGTAAAGGCCTGAAGCAGCAAGTAAATAGACTGACTGGAAAAGTGTAAGGTAACAGTAAGCATTCCCTGACCCCACTACAAACTATGTGGAGTTTTTCTTCTGTGGATATTTTTATGTTGGCTCCTGAGAAAATTATTCAAAATTGAATCCAGTCCTGGCTCTCCTGCAATTTGATAAGCAATCAGCAGATTTTGCAGGAATGAAAAACCTGCTTTTACACCCTGTGTGTGACACAATGATCCCATTCAATCTGTGAAACTGTGCTATAACATGAAAATGCAAAATATGCACACTATATTACGTAAAGAAAATGATCTTAGGAATAAAATGCTTTTCATACCAGGCATTCTAAAGATAGCCTTCAAGTTTTATTTCTTCTGTACATAGGAAGATTCAGTGAGACAGACCTGAAAGAAATTAAGGTTCTTCTCATTGTCAGGTAATAAATTGATGTCACCTTCACTGCTATTCATAGCAGACTTACTATTGCAGTGAAATGAAGGTTTGAAAACAAAAGTTATGTAATATCCACTTAGCTTCTTTCCCACTGTTATTTGTGACACAGAGGCTCCTCTATCTGCACAATTTGCACTGTATCTGCTGCTCAGGTCAAGTTTGTTGAGTAATTTTCTCTTGACCATTCCTTCAAAATAATGAGGAAATATTCTTTCTTGGTCAAGTATGATGTTTTGCTCTGTGTTTGGCAGCTAATTCCAATGACATGTTTGTAAACAATTTCCTGACCTTCAGTTTGCTCAACTTTATTGTGGTTAGTTGAAAAATCTGGAAAAGATGCCTATCTTTCCATAAGTGATGTCCACTGAACAGCTTATCTGTCTGAATATATGATCAGTTAGTTCAGTAGAAAAATTTTCCTCTTTGTCCTGCATATTTCCTTTACTTCAGTATGACCAACCCAGTCTAAAACAGTAAACCCCAACCTATTTTGACTGCAAGTGACACAGGCACTAAGTCTGGGTTGCAATATTCAGTCTTTCTATAGATACTGAGGTGTTGTGTGATCCTTTCTTAATGTTTTTTTGTAATGACTATAACTTAATCCAACTTTCTGCCTTGAGTAATATTTAAAAAATTTGTAAAATATTGGATTAGGTAACTGATTAATAATATTTCCTAGGTAATTATCTACTATTGTCTTCTTTTATATATAGAACAGGAAATCAAAAAAAAAGGCAACAAAACCAGACAGTACTTTTCAAGAACGCAAACCTAAATGCTGCCATTTTTATAATAATCTTCTGAGCATCTCAGGGTTGTGGCCAATTTTGTCTCTCAACTTTATTTAATATTAATATTACCAATAAATGGCAATTTGCATTATGCTCTTTCATCTAAAAAGTCACACAGGGCTGAAAGAAAGATGCTACCCTTTGAAAGATGAGAGAATCTTCAACAAATCCCACAGAGTGCCAAAGATTGAACGAGGTCATTAAAACATCTTCATTCCCTTGGTCATAGAGAAGGAGAATAAGGATAGAACTGAAGGGACTGACCAAGGGTTTATCATAGTGCAGCTCACATTATTGCACCAGAGAGGAATATAAGCACACTTGAAAATAAAAGCTACATTTTTTTTTTTAGTCTTATTCATTCACAATATTAGAATAGACTGACAAAACTCATAAGACAGAAAACTTGTACAAAGATAGAAAAATTGTTTAACAAGACCACACAGTAGCCAATTGGAGAGCCACGAACATATTGAACAGCTTTGAAAAACAAACTTCCGTATTGTGACCATTTTGAATCACTACATCAAACACCCAGAAATTAAATACAGGACATACATTTAAAACTCCCATACTGCTCTTCCAAATGAAAGGTGTAAAAGGCTATGCATCTCCTTTACAAAACATAAATGTAACTTTTTAATGTAAAATTATAAATTTCCAAAGTTAGAAAGCACAAACTGTTATTTTTCTAAGTTGAGTAAGATCAACATTACATCACATCCCCCTTTATTATTTTAATTCAGTTAACTTCTGTGGCTTTTATGCTTATGATTTTTAAGGCAATGATCACACATGCCTCTACTTTATTTTAGAGAAAGGGTCCCACACCTATAGTCACTATAGTCAGTCAGACATTTGAAGTCATTGATAATTCTCTAGGACTTGAACTCTTGGCTCTCCAGAAACCATCTAAAGCTATTTGAGGTAGGAACTGGGTAACAGTGAATAAGAGTCATAAATTCATAAAATCCAACACTGTTGTGGAATGTTGCAAAATTACATAGAGAGGGAGAGAGAGGATTCAAGTATTCTTTCTCCCATTCTGCTGCATTTCTGCAAGTCTCTTGACTATGGCAATTGCCAAAGATATAATTTCAAAGGACTGCAGCCCCTTGTTCTTTTCTAGCCCAACAGAGAATTATTTCCTCTGTTCTATAAAATTTACACAAGACATTATCTCAAGAAAGAGCAAGTTGAGAATCAACTTGTCAAGACTGAATAATACCATCCCACTTTCCTTTTTTTCAGCCCTTCCACATCTTCTCATGGCTGTGAGGCTTCACCACTTGTTTTGGATTTTGGTTGCTCACCTTCTAGGGAAACACTGAGCTTTGAGAGTTTGTTCTTCCTGCTAGAAATATTATTGGAAGAAAATTAAAGAGTTCACCTCTTAAATTTGTGAACAGGAATTTGGGTACAAGCTGAATACTTTGAAATAGAAATTGCTGGTTTACTATGCATAGTTATGATCAACAATTTTCAGGCCCCGCAGTAATCTTCTCCTACAAGTTCCAGATGGGCACACAGTATTGAAATAGCATGGCTCTAATAAAGAATTCATCAGGTTTGTAAATCATCATAAAACTCTACACATATTTAGTTCTATGAAAATATACTACATTGGGGGAGGCAATGTATAAGTAAATATGTTGCAATATATAAATAAATATTAAAGTCCATCACAGCTGTGCAACTTCATATAGCAGATCACAAGAATAAGCAGAAATATTTGATTGCTTGAATGCTGCTGGCATTTGAGATATTCAAGAAATTGCCCATTCACTTAATTCTCTTGTTAACTCTGACCTTCCAAACGTTCATTTCAAATCAAATTGTGTTATTCTGATCGCGCTATCAACATCGACATTTCTATTAAAAGGAAAACTCATTTATTTGACAAAAATCTCAGCATTAAGATATCCAGTCCCACATGCTCTGTACCCCTCTAGTGTGTTAAATGATACGATTTGTTATCACTCACAAGATATATAAGAGTTATACTTTTGCAATTGATATGGACATGGTTGCAACAGTCAAGAGAGATGAGATTAAAGGATGAAAGTGTTCAGCATCAGTAGCTGAAAAAAAGTCATATTAGGAGAAACTGTATTTTCTTTTTTTTCCTCTTCCCTAAACCTGCTGAGTCATCATCCTTTCCTTCATAAAACTTTGTGCCTGTAGTGGACAGTCATGGAATAAGATGGAGTAAGTGTTGGAAGAGGAGGAAGAGGAATTGGCTACCAATTAAGAAAATTTTTGAATTTTTTTTCCTAAGAAGGGCTGTACTGGCAAGAAGAGTGATTTGGTACTTGATTCTTAAATGAAAAACCTAAATAATATTTCTTAGCGTGGACCAAGAGGAAGCCAAATTTGCAGGAAACCCTGGCAAAAAAAAAAAAGCAAAAGCATAAGTTAGAGGAAGATATCACAAAACCATCACAATCTCATTGAATGAGAATCAGTGCCAGCAGCTGAGCTCTCTTTAATGAAAGGGACAACCTGTGTCAGTGAAGATAGGAGGACTTCCCACCTGAAATAAGCTGTGGAATTTGGGTTGAGGTCACACGTGGTGGGTTGACTTTGGCTGGATTCCAGGCACCCACCAAGCCTCTGTACTCCACCCCTTCCAAGCTGGACAGGGGAGAGAAAATCAGACGGAAAACAACTCATAGGTTGAGATAAGGCAGTTTGCTAAAGCAAATGAGAAATTTATACATACATAATCAAAGAGAAAAAAAAACAACTATTCTCTATATTCTATCAGCAAGTGATGTTTAGGATTTAGTCACTTCCTGGGAAGCAGGGCTCCAGTATCAGTAGAGGTTGCTCCAGAAGGTATATATTGTAAATAACAGATGCCCCTTTCCTCCTTTCCTCTTTCTCTTTGTTTTATATCTGAGTGACATCACGTGGTTTGGAGAGTCCCTTTGTCAGTTTGGGTCACCTGGCCTGGTTGTGTCCCCTCCCAGGACCATTCCCAGACTGCTGGTGGGGCAAATGCTGGGAGATGTGGCTGATGCTGTGCCAGTGCTGTTCAGCAGTAGCCAAAACTCTGCTGTGTTAGCAACACCTTTCCAGACACCAATGCCAGCCCCACTGTGAGGGCTGCTGTGGGAAAACTAACTCCAGCTCAGCCAGAACCAACACACCACATCACAACATATCACATCACATCAACAGCTCTGTATTTTGGTCTTCACATATCTTCTGATGATGTTTGCACTGGAGGCAAGTAAATTCCAATGTGAGTAATGAACTTACGAAAAAGACCTTTCTGAAAAATCCTCAAACTACAGTTTCAATTAAGTATGGTAGCAATCTTTCTGCCTTGTCTCCAAGAGAAGAATATGATGGTGAACAGCTACTCTGTCCCACCTAAGGAATGGTTGCATTTCACTTATCAGAAAACTCAATTGCTTAGTGATCCTTATTTTCTTCAGAATAATTTTCTAGCAGTTAGGTTGGTCTTGTAAATCACTTAAAAATTCTACCTACAAAACACAGAGCTTCAATTTACAGCAATACATTGATATATGGGATAAATATACAAGAACAAAAATATAATAGATGACTGTACAGGTACTTTTACCTAGAAGGTTATTACACTGCATACCAAGCATATTATTCAGGTTCAAATTCCTAGATGTAAAGAGAAAAACCCCAACTTACTTGAGGAAAATTCTTATAAACAATTTAATTAATTAAAGTTACGTATCAAATTATCCTAGTGGATATAAGTATAGAAATGTCTCAGTAGACTATTAAAATATAACAAAATACTGCCTAACCCAAACAGCATAATGTATACAAATTTCAGTTCCTATATTATCTTTATCACACTCCTTTTGCATAGGGCAGCAGGAAACCTAATATACAGAGGTTAATTTAGGTAAAAACTACCACAACTCACAATTACATTAGCACCTATTAAGAAACATTGTTCATGGAAATTTTAATTATACATTCCAGAGTGAATAAAAGCAGAAGATGATTAGGAATAAAATTGTTTCCATGTATGCTGACAGGACTGCTGAGCGTAATTATACATTTCTAGGGCGACCTGTTTGGAGTTTACTCCATAATTTTATGTAAATTTTGAATTACTTCATTTTCTCAGGTTAAATGCTAATATGTTATTTCATTGCTCAGCTGAGTTGCAGGAGTACTAATGGACACAGATTGCAATTGATGGAACAGGCATCAGATAAAAGTCTAGAAGCATTTCAGAATGACAAATTTTTAATTCATTGTTTTCTACTGCCACATTCTTGTTCCTGAACAAGCTGCCAAATTTTTCAATCAGTTACTAGACATTAACTGTACTATATTTATTGAGAGCAAAAATCCATTCCAAGGAAAATATTGTTTTGGGAGAAGTATTTTATTTTTCCCCTCCTTTTCCTCATTTATTCACTGCATGATGCAGGCTTAACTCAGCTTATACAGCTTCATGTAATACACCTGCAGTAATCTGTACAACATAAAAAGACAAGGAGAAAAAAAGAAAAATCAGATACTCTGAAGACAAATATGTGGGGTCAGAGCTGTTGAAAAACCTGTCTGTTTAGATTTGCCCAGGTTTCAGTGAATTATACGACTGAAATCTTGTGAAAGCCAGTTGATTCTTTATTAGGTTCAAACTGGAAGACAAAATAAAGCAAGCTTGCAGGTTATGTACATGAAAAAAAATCNGGTTATGTACATGAAAAAAAAACAAAAAAAAAAAAGGCAGGGAGGGAGGGAGGCAGGAAGGAAGGAAGGAACGAACGAATGAACGAATGAAGGAATGAAGGAAGGAGCCACTTTGCACCTATTTTCTCCAGCTCTTTTTAACTCATGACCTTTTCTTCAAATTCCTCCATCCACTATACTGGGACTAAATTTGCTCAAACTGAGAATGGATCACTGCAGCCTGACAGGAAGTTCACACTCTCACATTCCACTAGAAGGGATATGTAAGGTTTTTTAAATGATAGACATCATTCTCATTTCTCCATATCTGCCTTCTTTTACTTGCCTTGTACAGTTGTTCTCAGGGATGCAGAGAGAAAGAAAAACCTACAGTAGCAGACACGAATTTCTCCATTATTATTTAATAATAAGAGGTTCCAGACCAAGAACAACGGCGTTGCTCAGATCCCTAAACTTCAATATTTTGTTGGACCTTATGAACTGACACACAAGCCTTTCAGCAACCTAAATTTGATTGCCATGCATAAGCTTAAGAGGTCTGAGTTATACCTTAAGAAAAAGCTACTGTCAGGAAAATAAGACTTTAAAAACTGTGAAATACTAGACTACAGCAAGACACTGTGTGAAGCTTCCTGAGCAGATGCTGGGAGGAAAGATCAGTCAGATGTTCTTTAGACCTTTTTGAAGAAAGGTTTGATGAAAGCCACTGGACAAGAAGGTTGTTGGGAAGTGTCCTTGTGCTGAAACACTGATTTCTTGACTTTTCCTTACAAGCTGTATGCTTCTGATCTTTCCCAATTATGGGCTTATGTTTCTTTCCCTTCTTGCTGCAAATGAATCGAAGAATCATATCTGTCCCTGTAGCAAACAAGTGAGATTGTGGGGTTTAAAGGCTCTCTAGGTTGAATTATCTGTCTTACTGGAAGAGAGATAAAGTGAAGCTAGCTTGATAAATTATAACAGTGAACAGGTAAGCAAGTGTATAAGTGTAACTGTGATACCCTCTACAAAATAATCCATTTTCCCTTAGCAAATAAATTTTAAAACAAGTAAAATCAGCAGCTTAGTCATTAAGGGTGTTAACTGGTCAGTAAACAGAAAAGTGGCTTTGTTTCCCAAAACCGTATTTTCTATCTTGTGGCATGGGGTGGATCTGTAGCTAAAGCTCCACATTGAAATCTAGCTTTCTCCAGAAATTAGTTTCAACAAGTGTGCCACTCAAATGATCCTAGTATTTATCATCATGAGTGCACAACATGGCTAAGAAAGGGTATCTGAAAATGGAAAAAGGAAAAAAAAAACCAAAAAACAGAGGAACATTTTCTGGTCTTGCTCCCTTTTTTTTTTTAATGTTTAATATAATATGATCCTAAATTAAGGAAAATATTGTTTATATACAAATCCTCTTTTGATGGAATTAATTTCAATTTAATCATGCTCAGTTTTGAATAATTTCCCATTAGAAGAGTTGTGTTTACTGATATCACAACAGTCCCATAACAGGAATTTCTACTTAAGCTTCCTACCTTCTTACTGGTATCCACATCTAGCTATCCCTTTCTTTAATTCCATCTCTACTGTACTTCTCAAACTACTTTGTTCTAAGCAGTAAAGAATATTTTACATTAAGTCACAAACATAACAGCTTTATTAGTCTGGCAGTTTTCATGGACCTTATAGATAATCAGTTATTGGTGAAAATCTTTGTGGAGCTGGTCAGACAAAAAGACCTCATTGCAAACCAGTAGGCAGATGATTGAGTGGTTTGAGTGAGAACACATGCCAGAAGATAGTGTTCCTAGGACCTTAAAATCCACAAATGACATTTTGAATTATTTCACTAATAGTCAGTCACAGTATGGGAAAAAAAAAGCCAAATACTGATTTTGTACTCTAAATTGCACATTACAAGCCTGTCAAGCATTTATTTGGGATTAGTGTAATCTATGTTGAGAGAAACTGATGTCTATGGTTAATTTCTATATAATATGCTTATCCCCTTTTTTCCTTTTCCTCCTTGTTCCTGAATCTTTATCGCAATATAAATTAAAATAAAGTTCTTGGTTACATTTTAAATTCATAAATCAGTCCTCTGTATTTGCCACTTTGATATTTCCCTCTTTGCACGTTGTGTGTTCTTCAGGCAGAGAGTCACCCAACAAATAGCATGTAGATCCAAAAGTTCTTCTAATCCATCTTCCTTTAGGGTCATAGAATCAACAATGCTGGTGATATCCAGGTGAAAGAGATGGTCTTTAGTCTATTTAACAATAATCAGAAAAAATTCACAGCTTCTACACTATGTTAGGTTTTTGTGACATCCAATCTGAACTTTCCTCAATCCAATGCTAATCTACTCTTTCCTAGTCTGTCCTTTGTGCACTTTTGGAAGAGAACTCATCCTTAGGAATATGAAGAGCATTATCATATCTTCCCTCAGCATTCTCTTCTTGTGAACTTAACAATGTGTTCTGGTGTCTGATCACACAAAACCCCACAACCTTAAACTTAAGTAGAATTACTTCTATTCAACTTTTACTTCCTGTGTGGTGTCCTGCCACTGGGCACCACTGAAAAGACCCTTGCTCCATTCTTCTTTAAACACTTCCATCAGATGTTTATGCACTCTGTTAGGATTCTTCTGAATTTTTATGTCCTGGCTGAAGAGTCACAGGTCTCTTGACTTCTCAGTGTGTCAAATACTCCGAAGCTTTCACATTTGTGACCATTTACTGGATGCACTGCTGGATGTCCATTCTTGGGATTGTCCACCTTGTAATTGGGAGCCAGGATCTGGACACAGCACTCAAGTGTGTCTCACCAGACAAGAGAGACTATCTCCCTCTACCTGCTGGTGAGGCTCATCCTAATGGAGCCCAGGAAGTTGTTGGCCTTCTTTGCCAAAAGGGTGCATTACTGGGTCATGATCCACTTACTGTTCACCGAGATTCTAGGGTCTTTCTCTGTTTGTTCCTTACCATTTAAGTAGCCCCAGTCTTGTATTTGTGGATGGATTTACCTTTATGCAGGGTCAGGACTTTACATTTCCCCTTGTTGAATTTCATGAGATTCCTCTTAGCCCATTTTTTCAGCCTATTGGCATACCCCTGGATGGCAGCACAACCAGTTGTTATATCAACCACTTGTAGTTGTGTATCATCTGCAGACTTTCTGAGGGTGTACTCTACAATAGCATCCAATTCATTGCCCTGGTTTTGGGCAAATTTAGGGAGAAAACTTCCAAAAGGGTCCCTTTAGAAAGCAGATGCAAGCAGACGCTCCCCCAACTGGTTTGGGAAAAGATTTTCTTGGAGAAAAGTGGAAAAAAACTGTTTATTTACCAAGCAAAGTATTCACAAGCATAAAAATTTAATAATATTAAACAATAAAACCTCTCACCGTCCTGAAGAGATGGCAAATTCAGAAATCCTTGTCATGGGGTGTAGCATGGCTCACTCAGTCTCTTATCAGTCCATCCTGCTCTGGAAAATGCCACATCCTGGGCCTCAGTGGGCCACAGGTATGAGCTCTGGTGTTTTTCTGGGTTTTCAGTACAAAGCAGGCTGATCAGTTCTGAGAAAAAGAAAAAACCACATTTCAAGGAACTTCTCTGCCTCAGCTAGCTAAAAACTAACTAAAAGCCAAGGAGATCTCTGTCCTACAGTCTGTCTGTGCTGCAGACAACACAGTCCTGGACCAGAATGGAGAGGAGTGAGTGCAGTTTCTGAAAACAAACTGCATGCTTTTTCTTTTCCCCCTTCACTCTCAGAACCCATCTTAAAGGTGTAGAATTTATTATCCAGCACAAACAGAACAGACAATTGGGGATACAAGCATCATAAAGTCACCCCAGGACATTCATCAATAAAAATTAGCAGTACTTTTTCCAGTATTGACATGTGGGGCACAGTACGAGGGATAAGGGTTTTGATTAGTGCCCTCCAGCTGGACTTTAGACCACTGATCAGAACCCTTAGAGCCCCAGAGTTCATCCATTTTTCAGTGGACCTCAAAATCCACATCCCTGCTTGATATTTCCTCAGTTTGTTATGAGACAGTGTTAAATTTAAATGTGTTAATTTCTATTTGTGATCAGCTATACCTAACTGATACCTTAATCTTTCTTGTATTTAATAATTGCATTCTCCAGCTTTTCCCATTTTATATATGTGCAGTTGATCATTCCTGTCCACTGACTTTCACCTTTTATTTTCTAGCTGTTCTTCTATGCTGACAGAGGTGTATTGGTTTCAGGCCAAAATTACAGGACACACTTGCTCTTCAGCCACAATACTGGGAGAAAAACCAAAGAAACCAAAACAAAAAGCAAAAAACCAAACAAACAAAGAAAGAAAGAAACAAACAAAAACCCCAACATGTAAGAAACCTCAGAAATATTCGGAGGCACTATAATAAAACCATTACTCACAAGTGCTGTAAATCAAATGAGTGCAGTTACAGATGCTGTCATTGCTGTCATTTTGAACCTGTCAGCATTTCTGCTTCCTCTGAACAGCTTGGATGGGCCACATCTCCAGAGCTCAAAGGTGACTCACAAATTGCCTGCCAGAGCACTATTTTCTTTTAAAAGCTCCAATGGATTTGTTATAATGGACTTACCCAGGGGAAAGCTCTGTTCCCATTTCGGTAAAATGAAAGAGTTAAAAAGTGTTCACGCATGGAGGCATTTTAGGAATAAACCTCCCACCAGGCAAAACATTATGAAGGAAGACAGGGTGACAGAGGATTTCAGTGACAGAAAGCTGCATGTTCAACCTCAGCATGTCCTGTGTACATTTTTGCCTTTTGTGGTGGTTTGACCCTGGCTGGATGCCAGTTACCCACCAAATCCTCTCCATCGTTCCTCTTCTCAACTGGAGAGGGGAGATAAAATATAAAAAAAGCTTCATGAGCTGCAACAAGGATGGAGAAGGTTTCCTCACTTACTACCATCACAAGCAAAACAGACCTCACTTGAAAATATTAATTCAATAAAAACTAGGGTAGGATAATGAAAAGTAAAACAAATCTTAAAAACACCTTCCCCTCACCTCTCCTTCCTTCCTGGGCTTAACTTTATTCCTGATTCCCTACCTGACCCCCCTGCAGCAGTGTAGGGAGATGGGAAATCAGAGTTATGATAAGTTAATTATATGTTGTTTCTGTCACTGCTTTGTCTTAAGTGACGGTAGTCCTTCCCCTACTTCAGTGTAGGGTCTTTCAGACAGGGAACTTCCCTTACAGAAGAGAGCCCTCCACAAACTTCTCCAAAATACATCCTTCCCACAGGCTACAGTTCTTCATTAACTGCTCCAGCATTGGTCCCTTTCCACAGGATGCAGTCCTTCAGAGCAGGCTGCTCCAGTGCGAGTGTCCTGTGATGTCACAAGTCCTGCCAACAAACCTGATCCAGTGCGGGTTTTTTCATGGAGCCACAGGTTCTGCCAGGAGCTTGCTGTGGCATGGACTTCCTGTGGGAGAACAGTCTCCCTCAGCCATCCACCTGCTCTGTCATGGGACTCTTCCATGACTTCACCACAAGGTGCAGGGGAATTTCTGCTCCAAAATCGGCACATCTCCTTACCTCCCTTCTCCACTGACCTTCATGTCTGCAGGGCTGCTTCTCTAACATATTCTCACTCCTCCCTTTCTGGCTGCACTACTTCTGCATAATAACTTTTTTGCCTTTAAATATATTATCATAGGGGCATTACTACCAAAGCTGATATCTCAGCTTTGGCCAAAGGTCGATCTGTCTTGCAGCCACTGACATTGGCATTGGCTCTGTTGAACATGGGGGAAGCATCTAGCAGCTTCTCACAGGAGCCAGCCCTATAGCCCAATATGAGAGAAGATGCTAGAGACAGAAGGAAGATCCATCCACAAGTATGTGCCTATCATACATACCATAAACTTAGCAGATTCACAAATCAGGCTCACAATACTTTCCAGAGAATAGGAGAGGAAAATTTCTCTCAAGTGTATTTTTTCAGTTTCTCAACAGAAAAAAACACCAAATCCTTGAACTTTTTGGTTCACTCTGAATGAGCAGTGAGGGAAGGTGCAGTATTTTTTCTGTGGTACTTAAACAGTACATCCCTGAACACGTATCTGTTAAAAGGACTGAAGAACTGTTTAATGGTGATGGCATTTATGGTAAAGGACCAATATTCTGAATGTATTTCGGTGTATTCAGACCCACATAGCTGCAACACATCTATGTTGTGGCTCTCTGGAAATTTCACCAAAACTGAGCCGCCAGTGATTTAAGGTATTCCTATTAGTGGACTTCCTCTCCTGTCTAAATGAACTGTATACACCAGCAGACTTCTGAGCAGAGACTATTGTATCTGTGATGTGAAGATAGACATTTGTCGATTTTTCCAGCAAGTCTTGTAATATCTCTCTGACAGTCAGTATACTGCCTCTGGACCAAAACTGTTCATTCTGAACAATAACATTTCACAGCCAGTTAGGTTTGCAAAGTAAAGCAAACACCTTCTAGTATTACAGTACATATTTTAATAATCAATTCATTTGCAATGGAACCATACATAGAAACTGGTGCTTACCAAATGTAATGCACATGAATTTGAGAGGACTTGCAGGTAATAACAGATACCCTGTTTTCTATCAACTGCACTTCTATTAACAGTTATGACATACCTCCAGTAACAATGGAAAGAAAACTCTCCAAGCCCTAAGTACAAGCCATCCAGTACTGACTCTTCATCTGATTTTTCAAAGAGTCTGAAACAATAACCCTCAAATACAAACTCTCAAGCCTGTTTCACCAAGTCTTAACACAAATATTATCTCAAATCATCTATGCTAACTATTCATCTATTCATCATGACAGTGAAAAGGTCCTTATTATCCCTTTCCCTGTCACTTATCGAAAAACTGCAATAGAATGGTTGTAGGAAAGAGTAGGATGATACGAATTATGCTGAGTACATCCTGAATGATGAGCAGTGGACTAGCAGGATGCAAGAGAAGAAAAGCTTCACTTTTTACCAGCTTGAAAAGGCTAGAAATCAACTTTCAAACCTTGGGAAATATTAAGGATATAAATGAGCTAACACCTTCTGCTGAGAGAGGACAGCATATCACTATCAGATGTGACACTGCAGCCCGCACTGCCACCCACAGCCTGGTAGCTAGCAGTCCCTGGTACTCAAGACAACATTTCAGGGACATAGTCTCTCATGAGTTTCTTTGTGGGAGGTGATTCACCTCCTAGCCCTTGAAGCAGAGCAAGTAAGGCAGTTTAATGAAAACTGCAAACACACTGTTTAGCAGCTTGGGGATTCGGTTTTTTCAGAGTGTGGAACACTGACTGAACCACTATTTCCCTGTGAGATTTGCTGGGGGTTTCTGGGAGGAATCTGGTGATATTTTCATTTCAGTCTAATTCATATTCCTTGATGGCTGGGCCTTGTAAAAGCCCAAGAAATTTCAGCTTGTTCACACTGTAGGTTAGGGTGCCTAGGAAGAAAGAAAAGGCTAAGTTGGGTTACTGCAGTAGGTAAATAGCCAAAGGACCGGCCTCTGCCTAGTGTTCCCTGTGTCACTTAAGCTTTTACTTAAGAAAACATTCCTGGGAGAAATGTGGGAAATATCTATTCTCAATCTTTGTAAATTTGATATTAGTCCTGACCCTGAACCGTTCTCTTTTGCCCCATTTGACTTGGCACTGAAAGCCTTCCTTGCCTCACTCTTCAAGAGAAAGACCTGTTATCCTCAGGACAGCTGGTTCCCTGAGTTGACAGACAGGCACAGGAACCAGATTAGGTCTCCTGTAATCCAGGAGGAAGTAATTAGTGACTTGCACTGCCACTGAGACTCTCAAAAATCTATGGGGCCAGATAGGGTTCACCCAAGGGTACTGAGGGAGCTGGCAGTGTGGCTCACCAAGACACTGTCCATCATTTATCACCATTCCTGGTTATCTGGTGAGGTCCCAGACAACTGGAGATATGTCAATATAATGCCCATCTACAAGAAGGATCAGAAGGAGGATCCAGGGAGCTACAGGTCTATAGGCCTGACCTCAGTGCCAGGGAAGTTCATGGAACAGATTGTCGTGAGTGCCATCACATAGCATGTAAACGACAACCAGGGAATCAGGCCCAGCCAGCAGAGGTTTAGGAAATGCAGGTCCTGCCTGGCCAACCTGATCTCCTCTTATGACCAGGTAACCTGCCCAGTGGCTGAGGGGAGGCTGTGAATGTTGTAAAGTACATTAGTAACGTCTTTGATACTTTAATACTGTCTCCCAGAGCATACTCCTGGAAAAGCTGGAAAGTCAGGCAGGCCATGGGTTGAAAAGCTGCTCTCTTTGCTGGGTTAGAAACTGGCTGGGATAGCTGGGGCCAGGGAGTGTTTCTGAATGGAATTACACCCAGATGGTAGCTGGTCACTAGAGAGTTCTTCCAAAACTCAGAACTGGGTCTGGTTGTTAAAAACCTTTATTAATGACCTGGATGAGGGGCTCAAGTGAGTCCTCAGAATTCTGATAGATGACTGTAAGTTGGGTAGGGATGCTGATCTGCTGGGTGGGTAGGAAGGCCTCACACAGGGACCTAGACCATCTGAATCAGTAGGTCGAGGCCAGCAGTGTGAAATTCAACAAGATAAAGTGTCTGGTCTTGCACGTTGGTGAAAACTACCCCATACAGCCCTACAGGGTGGGGGCAGAGTGGCTAGAAGGGGGTTCAGCAGAAAAGAATCTGAGGATGGCAAAAATGAGCCAGCATGTACCCAGGTGGCCAAGAAGACCAGCAGCATCCTGGCTTCTATCAGAAACAGTGTGGCCAGCTGGGCCCGGGCAGTGATTGTCCTCATGTCAATGTCAAGCACTGTGTTCAGTTCTGGCCCATTACTACCACAAAGATATTGAGTGAGGTGCTGGAGTGCGTCCAGAGAAGGGAATAGAGCTGCTGATAGGTCTGAAGAACACATCCTTTAGCACTGACATCTGTGAGGTGTTTACCCTGGTGAAAAGCAGGCTCAGGGGAGACCCTATTGCTCTCTACAAACACTTGAAAGGAGGGTGTATTGAGGTGGGAGTTGGCCACTTCTTACGAACAACCAGCAACAGGATAAGAAGCAATGGCCTCAAGCTGCACCAGGGGAGTTTCAGGTTGGACATCAGGAAAAATTTTGTCACTGAAAAAGTGGGCAAATGTAAAAACAGGTTGCTCAGGGAGGTGGAGGAGTCATTACACAGAAGTATTCAAGAACAATTGGACGTGGCATTTAACAGCATGCATAGTTTGTCGTGATTGTGTCCAGACAAAAGTCGGACTTGGGCATCTTGGAGATCCTTTCTCACCTTGATAGGTCTATTACTCCATGATTCTGTGATTCTGTGATTTCCCATATTGTTTTCTTTACAGAGGGATAAAAGGGAAAGGGCTATTCTGTGCAAAAAGCTTTTGCTGTAGATTGTATGTATGAGTTGGCAGAAGTTGATCACTCCTCTAGCAATGGAAAAAGGAAGAAATGACATATCAGATTTGCCTTCTATGGCCTCCTTAATAAACAGGCATGTCCCTGTGCAGTCAACCAGCAATAAACATCCACTTTCTCTTCATTATGAAGATCCTTATTATGTTAAAATGATTTAAGCAGAGAATTCAAGGAGTTTGGTTTGGTTTGGTTTGGTTTGGTTTGGTTTGGTTTGGTTTGGTTTGGTTTGGTTTGGTTTGGTTTGGTTTGGTTTGGTTTGGGTTGGTTTGGTT
>VZDJ01000184.1:567238-594301 GCA_008694505.1 Cyanoderma ruficeps | reverse complement strand
ATGTTACTTTTTTCCAGATTACTTTCACAGAAGCAGAAAATAAACTGTTACTTACACAAGGAGAGTAAAAAAAGCTCACAAAACAGATAAAGCAGAAATAGAAAAACAATTATTAGAATTCATCTGTATGCCTCTACAATTGCCTGACCTCACTTTTGCTGCGCATACCTTTTCTATATTATATCTTGCGTTTTTATTAACAATATGTTATACACAAAATATTACATGCAGTATAATTTGAGCTTCTAAATGTGTGCTTGGGTAGGATGACTGTGTCTATTGAGACTCCTAGATTACTCCTATTAGGGAGTGAATGTCATGCTATTTGTCATCCAAAAGGTAATTTTCTCTAGACTTATATTAAGGTTTCATATTTTATGATAACCTCTATATTATGTTGATCTGGGAATTTTTCATGAACCCATTCATCAGACAGGTATCTCCAGCAATACCTGCAGCCCTGCAATATTTTACTTGTTTTCAAGATGAATAAGATTTTTTTTTTCAGCTGCATCAGTAATACCAAAGGGGCATTTGAGTCCCTGTGATCATGCTGGTAAAATTCTATGACAAGATTTGCACATATTAAGAAGTACATGTGTAGGAGTTAATTTATTGATTTTAGAAAATACTCTATCAGAAGGGAATCATATTTATCCTGAAGTAAATGTTATTCTCTGGTGTTTCTCTTGTAATCACCAATCTCTGGCTGCCCCAGAATCCAACAGCAATACATCCAGCCAGTTAAGAGGCACAGTGTCTATAATTTCTGATGCAGTTCAATATGATACATTTACATGGGTGAATGGCAATTGTGTGTGAAGGGATGACCATGTTTGAATTAACTGCAAATTCTGCTTTACACCTGGCATAGCATGAGGAGGAGACACTCTTAAAAAGAAGAGTTTGCTTGATCTAATTAATAAGCATTAAAACAATTTGAAAGATGTCAGATACTGCTTAGAAATTGTACCAAAGCTTCACAGGATAAGGGTCAGGGACTGGCTCCAAGGATGGCGCACTCAGTGATAATTAACCTTTTGGATTCCTCTTAGATTTCAAAGCAACTTGTGATCCTAATTGAAATTAAATTGAGGGAGGCAGAGAGAGATGGCTCTTGCCAAACTATAAACTGCAATAAAACACAGCAGATATAGCCATGCACGCTAATTTCTTCTTGCAGAGCACTCTGAGGAGCTGATACAGACATTAAATCAAATCCACAGGTTTATCTGACTAGGCGAGGCCTCAGCACTCCAGTCAAGAAGCAAAACAGATGCAGATCCTTTTGCCAACAGAATGCATTTCCTATGGATAAAGAGAGCAATTTCCTATTCCCTCAGGTGCTGCTCTATACTAGTATTCAGTGAGCCTAACAAAAAATCCCAGCTGCTCTCACCTCAGATGAAGAAAACACAAACAACTCTAATAAAATCAATCAAACATTTCCTATAGTCTCTAATGTGGAGCAGTCAATTCTTTTCTGCCTCCTCCCCTTTTTTACATAATAAAAATCTACCATCCCTGTCATCCCCAATATGTCATAAGCCAGCAAGTGTAAATGCAGCCATTCATATAATTTGAATGATAATTGAAAATAAGCGGAAAAGGAGGATAAATTTATCAAACTTGTGAGAATATTCTAGGAAAAAAGGAATTTCCTGAGGTAACTGTCCTTGACCTGGCTCTTTAATCGAGTGAAATTTCATCACTTTATCTAATATCATGCTTCATGCTTCAGGCTCCCAGCAATTCTATTTTAGTGTGGTCTAATGGGCAGCTGACACATCCACTCAGCACCAGACTGCATAATATGTGCTGACACACTGTGTGGTGAGCACCCTATTGAGAGCTGTTTATTTGTGCCTGGCAAGGAAAAATTTCATCCAGTAAAGTCCCTTCATAACAATTTTAGTCTCAGTTTTCAGGGCCTCCACAGGCTCCACATTTCGAGAGGTTCAGAAGCACTTGCAGGGCAATTCAGTCACTTATTTGAGTGGCTGTATGTTATCTGACTTCAGGTGAGAGGTTGTGAAAGCACTGGTTATGGTTGTCTGAAACCTGAATCTAGATAGTGTAATGAATAGTGTCATTCTAACTGCTTTGGAGCCAGCTCTCCTCAGAAACCCTGATTCAATTTTATATTCTGAGGTTAACGCACTGTATTGGGACTGAAAATAGGAATGCACAAAAAAAGCTTTTATATTTATTCAGTTCAGTAAGCATGGCAAACTCATCAACAGCTATTTGTAAACTGTAGAATGGTGGGACTTATTTTGATGTACTGATCTATGCTTGCTGTTTTTCCTGCAGCATTACTTTAGAGTAGAAATGGACAAAAAGAAAAAAGGAGACATGCTCTCAACATAATAGCAAATGACATTATCATAAACAAAGCAACATGAGAAAATAAAGGAATGACATAATTACAGAGATTGTGGCCTCTTAACCTCATGTAGAAATGAAATCTGCTATATAGAGATCAAGGAATACATATCCTATGCATAAATAAAGAGCTAAGATATTAAAATAGTTGTTTTATTTATTAGTTAAAATAGTTGTTTTATTTATTAGTTATGGAGAAATAAGTAGTCTGTAAAGCAAGTTATATGTATACACAGATAAGAGAAAAAAATTAGTGGCCCAAAAATAAGATTGATTAAAATTAATATTTCATCAACCCATCCACACTGAAAGGTATATCCAAATTATGTCTAGATATACATTTACTGATCAGCTAAGTACTTGGAATGGAAACCAAATTTATTTCAGAAACATGGAAAAATTATTCTCTAAGTCTATGAAAACAGTTTCAGAACTTTTATCTAACCTTACTATATACATTACATAACACATGTATTTTCTACAAGGAACTACATGACATGGCAACATAGAGAACGCACATGTATTATTCACAAGCCTATCTTCCAGGAAAGGTGTTTTGACCTTGACAGTGCTAGAAAAGTAACTTCAGCTTTTCCTCTTACGTTAGAAAATTTGAGGTCAGAACCTTTAATAATTGGAAAAAATCACTAGAAAATTCTGAAAATTGAAAAAAAAAATCAAGCCTATTAATAAACTTACGAACACCAATTATATTCACATCTTATATACAGTTCCAGAATGAGAAATATATATATTTGGATTTAAAGGTTACTTTACTAGAGAGTGTCTAGAGACTTAGTAAAGAACCTATGTACTTAACTAATACTTTAGAACTGCAGCTAGGAAAGACTCAAAGGGTAAAAGGTGTAAAGGCTGTTTCTTTTCCTTTTTATGTTTTTAAGGGGATGAAATTCTGAGAGCCAAAGCCGATTTTCAGTGCTTCAGATTTGCAAATTCATGTTCATTATTATCTGTGTCAAATTTCATTTGCTTGTTTTGCATAACTGATCATTTTCTTGAAAAACTTTACATTAAATTCTCCATCTACTCAAATAGAAAATAGGCCAAAGTGCTTGTCTCAGTTAGCAATATCTCCCATGTTTCCACATTATTGCCATGTAAGAAAAGATTCCATAACTAAAGGCTGATTTTTTAATAAGACAATAGTTCATAAAATTTTCTACCAGTACAGTTAATATGTCCATTCAGTGAATATATGCTTATTTGCATGTACACAGATATGCCGGCATGCATTTATCTTTGCAACTCTATGCAAATAGGCTAGTACATTATACAGGCACGGAAGTCTCTATTGTGAAAATGTTAAATTAATGTAAAGGTAAAGTAAAATAAGAAAATATTACAAGTGCTGCAGCTTTAGTCCTTACAGGAGCATTAATTTAGCCATCTTGCACAGATGGCTAAATACATACTGGGAGCTGTATTTTCAGTGCATGTACAATACTTGCCAGTCTTTATCACAAGACAGTGAGAGTGCAGCATGATCCAAATAATACTGTCAAGAAGAACCTCAGTCACATAATTTCTTGACTTTTATTTCACTCATGTAGGTTTCTTTGCAAATTAATATGACTTCATTTCAGTGTGATCTCTGGTTATAGAGAGGATCCTTTCAGGGGGACTGGGAGAAGGAAGATCTCTAGTTAAGAATGACATCATAACCATGATGTCTGTATCAGTTTTGCAGCTTGTGTGTTGTACATAAGCTACCTCTCTTGCCATTGTCCTTGGTGTCACTTCTGCCTCATAGTTGCTATGCACAGAAAACTGTAGCATCAGTGTGGCAGTTGGTATGTGGCTGAGAAAACAGGTCAAGTGGAGAAAAAAATTAAAACTACCACCCAAAAAGAGAATGTTTCTGTGTCGTTTCTGAGAACTGTCCCTTCTTCCATTCAAACATCTCCTTATCTGTAAGAGATAGTGATGGCTTAGCTCAGCATATGGGGTCAGATCATCCTTTCATGTTAGGGGCAATTCTGTTCCAACACATCAAATTCAGGACAGCAGCATGGGATTTCACACACCCAAGCAGGTGTCACTTTCCAGAGACTATTCCCAAACAGTGGAATAAATGTCAGCAGCATGAGAAGCAGAGAATGAAAGTGAAGATGTAGCAGCTTAACACAGGGCAGTTATATACAGGTTTGGTGTCAAATGAGGAGATTGACCTTGAGCTCTCTAAGTGGAGCCGTATAGACACAGATGTTGGCTATGACCTCCTAAAAAGAAAAAAAAATATGAGAAACTGGCACCTATGCGCAGATACACCTGCACCAAGTATCCAGCTCTAATATTAAATATCTCAACAGGAAAATTTTGCTTTTCCACCTGCTCTTGTCCAGGAGAAGTCTTATGCACCCTACTTCAGGTTGCCTGGAGTCACAAGCTACACAGGAACTATTTTTTATCTCTGAAGTGAACATTTCTCAACTTTTCAGACTTTACATGAATTGAGCAAATCCTACCAGGAGACATACAGAAAGCTTCAGAAGATTTCTCAATAGCCTTCTACTAGAAGAAAGGTACATTTGTTTCAGATTTTTTCATCTGTAAAGGTGAGTCACAGCATGCTTCAGCCTTCAGTCAGATATTGTATTGATCTTTCCCATCCAGCCAGAGTTAAGTATTTAGCAGTAAATTCGAGTTTTAAGGCAGGGAACAGTAATTGGACACATATGTCGTGATCTTTGGAGAATGAGATAAAGTGGAGAAGTCTTTTAACGAGCTTGGAGAAGGAAAGGGGAACTCAGAGAAATAAAGGGTGTTATTACAGTTCAACAGTAAACCCTTTTCATGCTCAGAATCCTAATAAAATCTGCATGCCATTTATCCAAATGCAAAACAAAGAAACATGTAAGCTGTGGAAAGAGGAGAGCCAAACCAACAAAACAGTTTCTAACCTTGTATGTATATTTCTCCATAAGTCAGCATCCAAAAACTAACAAAGAAGAAAAGTCAGGAAATTCTCTTGTTCTGAGACAGGAAATTCTAAGAGTATCTTCTCATGAAATTATATGTTAGAAAAAGCGGAAATGCTGCCTAATATTAATATATTTAGAAGAACCAGGAAGGCTTACATAGAAATTTTTGTTTTGATATATGCCAATGTGTGTGCATACATGTTTGTCTATATTTACGTACATATAAACATATACATGTGCATTTAATTTGTTAGGCAGAATTCTTCTAAATTTTGGATAATACCTAAATCTAGTAATTTAATTTTTTTTACATGTGGCAATTTCTGATGCCTGTTAAACCTTGAAATTATATTTTTTTCTCCTTTCTGGAAGTTGTAACTAGGATATCGTTTGGTCTGCATTCCTTGAATTGAAATCATTAATAGACACAGAAGTTTTTTGCAAAGCTTCATCTATTTTCTCCCAGAACAATTAACAAAGAAAAATCCTTGAATAATGCAAGACAGACCCTCCTAAAGAAGCTTAAACAAGGGTCAGTGAAAAACTCATTTATTTAGCATTGAAAGCATGCTTCATAGCAACCCACACATATTTTATTGCTTCTGCTTTATGGCTAACTAATTCCATAAATAATGAATTTAAATTAAACAATTAATTAGCAAGGCCTAGGGTTCAATATGGGATCAATAACAACCTTTCTTCGGTAATGTTTTAGGTTAACATTTAATATAAGTTTTCATAAGGGACTTATTGTGTATATACCAAATTATTCAATGCTTTTACAGAACAAGAGATAAACTATATAACAGATGAAACACTTGTTAAGCAGATCCTAATTCTAATATCATTTCAAGGTATTAAATTTGTTTTACAGGAGCTGTATTAATATATTTTACTTTGTATGTAATTTTTAAAAATTACTGTTTTCTATTTGCATTGTGAGAGAAAGAAATGTTTCTGTGGATTTCTTTCACTTTCCCTGAAGCATCAGATAGCCATTTTCCAATGTATAACACAGGGTAGGATGGAAACAATAATCTTGTTACATATGGGTATTTTTTCTCTACTAATTGAAATTATCTTCTAAATAAAATTCATTTCAATCCTTTACCTCTGTCTGCACACAAATATTTCTCAGCTTTACTGAAAAGTTCCATAAAGGCTAGTGCTAGATGTAGAAATCTTTGTAGCATTTTGGGTAAACAAATTACTAGCATGAATATTTCTAGCAATCTAGACTGTTATCTAACTTTGTATGGTAGGGAAATGTATCTCATTCTTAATGCATCTGTGGAAACATAAAATCTTGATCTAGCTGAACCCAGTGTATTTCACCACCTACTTCATCACAAGATACATTTAAGATTTACCCAGGGAAAACAAACATGTCCTGAAGACATAGAAGTGAGGCCATGACAGACACACAAATGGTGCACAGTTATACAAAGTCTCAGAGCAATGCCTGAATGGCAAGGACATATTTACTAGGGCAGCTGCTCCCTGGCTCTGGGTAAAGTCCTGGTGCTCTAGGTTTTCTCTTCTTTTTCCTGAATCATCAAGATGCACCTGCCTTTCAAAGGCTTGATGGACTTAATTAACGAATGTTCATAAAACACCTCAAATGTCTTTGAAGGAAGACATTGGAGTAGTATGAAGAATACTGTTTCCCACATGCATTGTGAATTAATAGAAATGCTTTTGTAGAAACTGACATTTTCACACATGTGCTGAATTGGTGAAAAAATATAGACAACCCAATTACATTGTATTAAATATTTAGTAGGCATTCCTTTTTTCCCCCCCAGGAATTCAGTAGACGCAAGAAAATATCAGCTTCTACAAAAGCATTTCTATTGATTTCTGACAGATGCACATAGTAATAAAAGACAATGGAAAGGGTCAAAGTTCAAGAAAAAAATCTTTCTCTGAGATGAGCCCTGTTATCTATAATATTCTAATACTAAAAAGAGTTGCCATCTTTAGTGAGGCTCATGAGTTCATCTCTATGTTACATACTGACAAGATTTTATGTAAATCACATCTCAAATCTAAATTTAGCCACCCAAATCCTATGGGAATAAGGACTTGCAATGGTTGTGACTTCAAACCTGTTTATATCTGTTTGGCACTATAATAATAAAGGCATATAAATGGTCTATAAATTACCTCATAATATGCAAGTGGTCCTAAGAGTTTGTCTGTGCTGAGATACATTGTTACTGGTTTTTTTCATGAGAAATTCTTAGCCTGTGGTTAGCATTTCCTATATTGAAAATTTTACTTAAGTATAACTCCAGTAGGGATTTGGGGAGAGGATAGGAAGAGGGTCATTGGAGTGTCTCTGGTATTCAGTTCTGCTTCTAGCATGCTCTTTTTGATTCACAACATAAGTTTTCTTTTCTTTATTACCATACTCCATCTACATGAAGTAAGATCTTCAGAGCAACCATGCAAATGTTTACACTCATGTAAAGTAACTGGGAAAAATAATTTGTTTGTACACTGTCCTTCACTGTGAAGTTTTACTTTTTGCCAGCGTTCTCAGTTATAGCCAAATACAGAGTATATACTCAGAAGACATTTAAAAGCTATATGCCAGCACAAATTCTGCACTGGGGGTTGTGGATTTCTTCTTTCTCTTCAGGGAGCAGTTCATTTTAAGTTGTCTTCAGCTTTAGCATATTTTGAGGGTTTCACTTTGGTGATACATCTGCGTCATGAAATTACCTATGATATATTCCACATTAATATGTATTTTACAAAATACAGAATAGGTAAAAAATACAGGTTAAAATCCCTTATCCCTTATAAAATTTACATGTTCAAAATAACATACACTGAAAGGGCAGTAGGCATCAGAAATATCTCTGGTGACATGGCTCTATTTGCATCAAATTCAATATGGTGACCAGAAACATTTGTGACTCAGTGGATGCTTGCTACCTTCAGGCATCATGATGCTTGAGTTGTTGTGGATATACCATATTTTAGATGAAGGTACATAAACCAAATTATATCATCCAGACCAGCAAGTTAAAAAATTGAGTTAGGGCAATGTCCTAGGAAAAGGTAAGTATAGTGAAAATACGCTTCTCATGTTGGTTCAAATGTTGCTGTCATTTTTTCATTCTTATTTAAATGTCCAACTTCATCTGTTTGCTAATAATTTGGGGATATCTAAGCCAACTCCTTTTATCTTTCAACTTGGTGTATAAAAGAAAAAGGGCTCTGCTAGCTTTATCATACCTACAGAGCCCTTCCTTAGCCATCCTCACAGTGGTTATTAAGTGCGGTTGAGGAGTTAGAGCTAATTGTAAAGGACCTCACACCCAAAAAGAAACATGCCAAGGTGAGGGTGGGGCCACAAAGAAACCTAACCACAATTGCAGCTGTCAATACTTTTGTATTCTATGGTTCTTTTACTGACTGCCTTGACAAGCTGGCATCTAAAAAGTAAGATACATAAATTTATTTCTTAAATAGAATAAATTGCATTCACCTAAAATATTCTTATCCAGAATGCTTTGAAACTTCTCTTTCCAAAAAAGTAAAGCTCTATAGGCTGAGCTGGGGCTAAATGTATCACTGTGGCTTATCCAGAACATCTTAATTTGTGTATATGGAGAAAGATAGCTTGACCTAATAAAATCAAGAAAATGTGTGGAGCCTTAGAAAGTATATTTGTGCAGAAGAGTAAGAAAGCTGATGCCAAGAAATGAAGATGTGTAAATTTTTTAACATGATGGGTAGAGATGTGGAGAAGATCCATGAAAGAGAATTCAAGCTTTTCTCACATGGTCACTTTAAAAATATTTAAGGTCACTTTAAAAATATTTTAATAGAGGACCCAATAGGTGACACAATGAAGACAAGAGCTCAGGAAAAAAATTGAGAATCATTAAAAAAAATTCTTAGAAATGTCCATGGTATTTTAAACCACTAAATTCACCACAAGTGAGAATCTGAAATCTTTAATCCAAACAAATTGGAAAGCCACCAAAGAGACCTATAATATCCAGCAAGGATGAGTAAAGCAAAAGTAAGGTTCTGCTCACTATACATAAGGGACAGGATTTGATAGATACACTGTATTCCTATTATATTATTTTCTCTCATCAAAGTACTTCAAGGCTCATCATGGCTCTTTTCATGCTAAAATAATAACAATAAACAAAAAGCATGATCAGCTACAGTGGCATTTCACACCATCCATCACTTACAGAGCTTGAAACAGGAAGCACCATTTTCCAAATTGAAAATGTTTGAATGGGCTGTCAAAAAGCCTCTCAGTAAATGTGTTCCATCCAACAGAAACAAGCCCTCTGCAAACAAATCAAGTGGTGCAGAAATCCTTTGCACAAGATGATAGGCAAGGCCTCCATGCTGACACTGTATGCAAGCCAAGTTTTCATGTACTTTGATGGCTGACCTCCAACTCCTGACATATTCATTATATTCCAGCATGTTGGGCACAGATTGCATTGAAGTGATGACAGCTACAAGACAGCCAACAAGGAATATGGGCATTCTGGCAACAGGTGGCCTTTCATTTGTACTGGGAAAGTTAATCTAGTTTATCATCAAAGTATATTATGTTCAAGGAGTGTCATGTTTTGAGAAATATAGTGACAGATCAAACAGAGGAAGCAGTCTTCCATAGACTGTGACATTTTTCGTAGACCAAACCTTTCAAGCTGCTCTATTGTTTATGCTTGATTTAGGTCAGTTAAAAATTATTCCATTGTCTCAGGCTTTACACTGCTGGCTCCAAATTATACTTTCTGCCCTATGTCAAAGTCTGATGGAGGTATGCCAAAAAGTATGCAGCCCTGGGACCACCATCAGCCACACACTGGGGAATACTTGATTACCCTGAAAGAGGTGATTTTAGAAAGATGTTACTTCTGAAGGAAAAACATCAGATAGAATACTTCTGGGAATGTGCGTATCTTTAGCTCTGACAAGCACATTAGCTGCAAATTCAGTCCTGAAAATTCTTACTCCCTTGCCCACTTTGCTTATCTTTTTCAACAGACTGTGGAAAAATTGTGTAAAATTGAAATCATGTCAGAGTCTCATAACTCAAGTGGTTGATGCGAACCCTTGGTTTAATTTCACTCCTGCTTTTGAAGATAGGTCAGAGAAATACTGTGCCACAGTTAAAGTAAATCATTGATTTTTACATGGGAGAATATAGTTACAGAGCTGATGCCAGTCTTTTTATTGAAACTGTTTTGTAGTAACAAAGTATTTTTTAACTAAACAGATTTTTTTAAAATAAATCCACTTGCTGTGGAAATGACAAATAAATATACTCAACAGATATAAATGAGCAGAAAATGCCCAAATCTAAAATATTAAAACTGGAAATGGACATCTGGAAATCCTGGTGTAGTCCCCAAATATTGCAGCATTAATAACATAAATCATTTCTCTTCTTTAGTGACCACTCCCTGGAATCCTGACTTAGCTGATGATGTTGGATTGGAAGTAAAACTGGACACTTCAAGAAAAATGTGATCTATATGAGGGAAATTAAGTCACCAACAGAACCAGCAGAATAGCAGGGCTCAAACTACAGCCTGCACAGAATACCATGGCAACATCTCCAAATCAAAATATCAGGAATTCAAATGACATACTTTTGTATGAATTTCTATCAAAAGAGATTAATGGAAAATGTAGATAAGCGGCTTCACTTCATAAAATAAAGTTTGCCAAATAAAGGGACAAATAACCCCCATCTCTTTTTCTAGCATTTGTTACTTATGGTATAGTTAATATTAAACAGTTACTGAAGAAGGATCCAAATACATTTTGACAGAAGAGTGGTCTGAAAACTACAGGGGTGTATGTCAATATAATTTTTGTAGAGGGCAATATTGACAAAGAATCTCATGAGAATATTTGCCTTTTGTATCAATTGAACATAATGTTTTTAAAATGTTGAGCTATACAGATGCATTGATGCTTTAGCAGGTGAAAAATGTATTCCCTGAAGCCATCACCACCTCTAGCACCATGGCATTCATCACAGAGTTGCCTTTGAGCACATGAACCAAATTAATTCAAGATGCAAATAATGAAAAAAATGTCTTCCAGAAGAACACAGATCAGTTACATCCTTTAGTCCTTTCAACCAGACCAGATTTAATCCAAAGACGTTTCCAATCAGCTTCTAGCTTTCCAAGCAAAGAATTTACTTTTTTATTATTTTGTTTGAAAGATGCTGAGGAGATAATTTCTCAGGTAACGGTACAATTAAAACATGTCAGAAACCTCTAGAAACTGTGGCAAAAGTACATAATATTTCTGACAGGACCAGTAAGAAATCTAAATCATTTTGTCATACAACCTTTATACATGTACTTGTTAATAAAGTTAAATATTTTAGAATGAGTCCTGAGAAAATTTTGGAGTTTGATGAGCAAAGTCTCTTTCATTTTGGGAAAAGCAGGAACACATCATCATGAAGAATGATGCCAGATAGGACAAAACATAGAGTGGGAAACAAATCACACAAGTTTTTAAAATGTGACAGATGAAATGAAGCTCTCAGCATTATCTAATAAAGAAAAGCAGATAAACAAGTATACTGCTTTTCATGGATGAATACGCCTAGATCACCACCTCTCACTGCTACAAAGGCCATTGACTTCATTAATTAACAGCTGTGAGTACCCTCACTTCTCTAAGTCCTTTCCTGAAAAGTTGCTCCTGGTTCATCAGTTGTTTGCCCTAACCTGTCCAGTGGATTTATGACTTCGGATTATGTTCTTCTTTATAACGCTGTGCAGTTAATTAAGATATATGAGCATTCTACTCCTCATGTGACTGAGAGCACAATTATACCCACAGGCTGTAATTTCTTTCACATTACAAAAAAACATGTTTCTGTTGTTTTTCAGCAGAGATGTTTATGTTTGCCTTGTGTGACTTTACAAATTACTTTTAATTAAAAATTATATTATGCCGTTCCTTATGCTCCACTCTTATCTTTTCCCCATGATCTTAGCTGTCAGAGACAGAATGTTTTGGAGTTTTAATTTAATTTTTCTGCAAAGTTGTTCCCATGTTGTCCTTAATTCCTGAAACTTGAATTCCTTGAGTAGTTGGAAGTTGAAAATCACACATTATTTGGATAACCAGGCAACTTAGCAAGTTTTCTGCAAAAAAAAACCACGTGGCAGAATTATGCCATGTAGTGTCGACCAAGCTAGAAGTTAAATAATAGCCATTTGAAATCATTTCACCTGCTGCATTATGAAGAAACTTTCTCTTTTCTGTTCTTAGGGTGTTGCAGTTAGCCTGTGAAATCAGATCTATGGAAGGTAGGCTCTGTAATGGCATCCTCACTCCAGAAAAGGGGGAAAGAGTGGGTTCTGCTAGTAACTTTTAATGTCTCAAGCCCTGAGTGACACACTTCTGCCAAAGGACAAAGATAGAAATAAGCTTAATTTGGATCATTCCTCCAGATGAAATGGGGGTTTGACCCAAAGTATTTTAAGACACAATTTAAATGCTAAATTCACTTCCTTCCTCATGGCCACTCTTCATCTGAATCCCTAGGTGCTAAGCACAAGGTGAGAGAAAATTACACCACGAAATTTTAAAGCCTTGCAAAATCTAGGAGCAGTGCTGCATGGCTTTCAGTGCTGCATACAAGCATGTTAGCCTCCTGTCCACACCTGAGCTCTGCAGAGTACTTATTTTGGCAGGGTGTTCCACCAGGAGAAACAAGGCTGAAAAAAGCACATTTTGTTATACACATCACACAATTTTATGATTTCTAATGCTTTTATACATGGTCTAGCAGTATGGGGTTCTAATCCACAAAGGAGGTTTATTGACACTATTGTAATACAACTGGTAAGCAACAGTATTAAAAGGTAGACAGACAAAATAAGCGTGAGAAGATCCCAAGAGAAGAGACACTCAGTATTGTTACTGTTTCTGCCACATTTGAGTGAAAACCTCTAATTCTCACCATCCCAGTTTATAATTGCCATAGCTTAATTCATCATTAAAATCTCTTTTTCCTGATTACAACTTCTAATAATAATGGTTAAACACGCAGTAGATCAGCGCTATTCACTCAGAATACCTAGAGACTGAGATATCCTTGTAAACAGGACAGAGAGGTGTCACGGTTTTTACTTATGGCAAGTAACACTTAGACACGGGTTTCTAGTAAAACCTCTCTGAACTGGCAATTAGGTTTCTCAGTGCTCTTTTTCCTTTTTTTATTTTAAGAACAATTATTTCATTTGCTTTAAAATCACTTTTGCAGCAAACATTTCAACAAGCAAATTCTTCAGAGGGAGAATTTGTAAAAGAAAACACTAAGCAAACACTAAAGCCTTCTCGGTACTGATTAAAAGCCATTGTTTTTCTCTAATGAGATTTCAAAAACCAACAGTGCCATTTATTTCACTCAGAAATCCTAGCAGCAGACAAAGTGTGTTCACTGTTTCCTATGAAGTATCCAGGTAAGGTCAAATCTGTAGCATATCCCTGTAACTCACTTGATTTGATTGACCTTGTGCTAACTCTGGAAGTGCTCTGTTAATACTACAGTTTTGCCTCAGTTATCAGGATGTAAAACACTTCCTTCCCATGTTAGAAAAACAGAGAAAAAAGAACTTATACAACTCTTCCACTTATGGGTGCTATCAGACTGCTCCAAAAGCAAATACAGTTAGACAATTCTATTTGTCTGTCTCATTTTGTTGTTGCCATACAGAAGGCGTCAACAGAACCGTAACTATTGTTGCAAGACTGTGCACTGGTACAAATAAATACAAACTCCTGTGACTACACTGCACACTGACTTCAGTACGGGGAAAGGGTCCAAAGTGAATTGCCTTTTCTAGTCACCCAGAGAAGCACAATGTGAATTATGAAGAAATTTTATATTTCCCCCACAGAAATTTGTGATGTTTGGCTGACAGCACCACTGATTTACATCCTCACACTGCTAAACTTCCTGTCCTGCATTTGGCCAGATAGACATTCATTCTGTAGAACAGTGTTTCATATCCTTGTGCATCTGTAGCACACACCCTGAAAGCTTACATGGCAGCCTGCTGCTGATGCTGTCACACAAAGAAATAGTCAAGATGTTGAACACATTAACAAAAGATATATCATATAATTAAATGTATTATAAATATCATATTTTATAGAAAAATGGCTCAGAAAAAGAGGACCAATGTGTTTTCACCCAAAGGTTTATGTAGATACTGTTTATACTAAGCAATGAAAGAATCAAAATGCAAGCGAATGTGGCAAACATCTGCAGTAATTTCATGGCATGAGCTTCCAATGACCTTCTGGGACATTGCCACTGATTTTTCTTATTAAGAAAAATTATTTCCACATTCCATCATGTTAGTTTCTGGAGGTATGCAATAAGGAGCTAGTGTACAGTAAGTCAAATTAGATACAGCATGTCTCTACTTAATTTACTTCATGCTGTTAGTTACCCATCTAGAGAGATTTTAATGATGCCACATTTAATAAACTGGATCTTTCTATGTACAAGCACGTGTTTAAACTGAGTGGAACTTATTTTATTTTGGTGTATGGCTGGCAACCTGGCAATTTCATGCAAGAGGATGTTGAATAAGCTGATTTTTACTAGTCCTCCTGCCAATTACAGGTTGATAGTCTAGAAGGCTTCCCTAAAAGGCAATTTTCCTGACAAGACACTTCTGTGGAGAGCAAAGTAATTTAATCCCTTCCTCCTCTTTGTTTGCATTCAGAACAAAGGACCCAGCCACATAGGGTCATAGATTTAATATGTATCCTGCAAAGAGCTGTGCTGAGGAGGCAAATCTTCCACTTTTCTCATAGCCCACCCTTGACTCTAGTGGTCATAGATGTCCTTTCCTGGAAAATAACATTGATTGATCAGAATAAAATGTACCTCCTAGCAAAGAAGTACTTGTAAGTTACAAGGTGTTTGGCTGTGGTGTGAATCTCTCTAAACACCAGGGCAGAAATAGGGCAGACGCTAACATTTTCAAACCTTGTTTTGAGGGGCTAATGCAGTTTTAAATGGACTGTTCCTTTGGATCAAGTTAAATATGTATTCTGGTACTTGCCGAGTTTGAGAAATGAGCCTAGACTGTCTATAAGCTATCTCAAAAATTCCCATTTTTAACAATTAATTAATTTTTTACTATATTTATCTACATCTGGTGTTCTACTGCCAGTAGTGTGGATGCAACAAGGATTCATGCTTCAGTCTATGCTCTCCATGCCCAAGTACTGTAGGTCATGGCCTGTGGCCCTCCATAATTGTCCTGTAAACCAAGGTCACTTGGGTAAGTAATCATTCCTGCTGCTTTCAGGAATTGCAAATTGTCCCATTGAAAATTTCAACCTGTAGGGCTATTTATAAAAAATAAAGAAATATATTATAAGGAGATAAAATATCCTATTTAAATGAAGAAAATATGCACCTGTGCTTTTAGATGTTTAGCCTGCCAAAGGCAGAAAACTTGACTTCCTTTAGAACATCTCATAAGTCATGAAGATGAAGTCTATGCAGAGAGCAGTATTTTAAATACTGTATAAGGAAATGTGCTTAGTTTCTTATTTAAATGTAAATAAGCAAGCAGTATGCAGTAAATAAGCAAGCTTGCAAATGATTTTACAAATTTCACAAATAATTAATATTGTCTTCTAAGTCTCATGAACAATTAGATTTCTCAGATTCTTACATATATGCTAGGGAAAACTGTGCCTGTATTATTAAGTAATATTCAACAGCTTTGGTTTATATTTCTAAGGTTACAATTCAGCTTACATTAGTTTGAAGGCTTTCAATTTTTCCTTTTACCTGACTTCTTTCCAGTTATTCTATTATAACTTTTTTTGCCATATGAGAACATACACATTTTTCATTGTATACTTCCTCTTTTGAAAAAAATACTGTTCATGTTTCTTACCTGTGAACACTCTGTAACATGTTTTTAGCAACTTGCCTCAGTCTCACATGTACCAATAATCTATTGCTTTGCCTACTGAATCTTGACCTTGCCTACTGAAATGTCCCTTAAAGATGCAAATAAAATTTAACTAGACAAAGAATAAGGTGCTGTTCTGTCATTCATATTATTTTTTTAACTTAGATCTAAATTAGGTACTCATTCCAGAGCCCCTTTGGCCAGAATGTTCACAAATTCTGCTTTTTCAGTTGTTCACTTGCATTTGATCAATAAAGAAGTCCTCTTATAAATTGCACTACTCATAGTCAAGTAGTTCTCTGGAGGTTAGTCAAAGTTCATTGTCCATCATCAGTGTTTAGATGACTGTGAATTGTCAAGGCTGGGAGTGTCCCACTTCAGGGACTGAAAGATGAGGCTCCACACAGCAGCAGTTCAAGGGAACAACTCTTTAATTCAAAAATCTGACTCCATTTATATATATATTTGTACAAAGGTCAAGAGATTGGCTACTTCAGGTTGCCACCTCTCTAACCTGGATGGTGGACATCACCATCAATCAGTTTTTCTCTCAGAGGAGAAGTATGTAAACATTCTAAAAATACACATTGTTTAGATGAAGCTGTGAGAATCTCAAGCAACAAAGACAGAAGGCAGAAAATTCAGGCCAACAGATGACCTTTCTCCTTTTTCTTTTTTTTTTTTTTTAAATCAAACATAGACCAAAAAACCCAAATCACTCTTTAGGAAATTATGTGACAATTTTTAGACTTGGAAAAGATTAAACTGCGGGTCTTGATATTTTATAATTAGGCTTCTGCAGAGTAATGATAAAAAGTGAAGTTCCGGGAAAGACCAAAATATATACAAACATTTCCATAATTTAATTTAACAAACCAAATATGTCAAATTGTGTTTCTAATCCTTGCAGTAGCTTGCTGTTATGATTTCTTCCTAAGCATAAAGATAGGACTCAGGGATATTACAGAATTGTAAAGATGGTGAACAGATCGAAAGTTTATTGATGTGACAGAGATGGACATATCACTTCACTTTAAATTCATCACATTTCATTATACAACCAAAACCACTTCTGTATCATTATCCCAGCTGGGGAACCTACTTCAGAATCTCATTCTCTGGTAAACAGTTCAAATCGAGCAATCAGGGAGGGATGTTTGGTTTAAATATTTCTTCAGAAGTATCTTACACATTATTATTTTTAACACTATTAAGCACAACTTAGTCAAATTTCCTTTAAATTTGGTACGGGCATATTTTCACATAAAAGGGCCACCTACAAAAACTCCTAATTTTTGCAGTTGTTTGTTTTATATGCAGACTATGCTTAACTAATAGGAGCAGGCTTTCACCAAGTCTCTGAAATTGTCACAGTCTTAAACGTTTATACTTCACCATCCAAAGGACTTGACTAAGATATAAACATTCTAGACATCATCCAAAAGCATGTTTAAAGAGTCCCTGTCAAAAAGAACTTAGCCTTGTTCATTACACTTATAAAAGATCCTGCAACTTTGTATATTCTGGGATTTGTACAACTCTCAGCTAAACATTTCTGATTCTGTATGGACCCAAGGGACTGGAGATGCCTCTGTCAAGCTGTCAGGAAATAATTTATTCTGATAAATGCAGAAACATTTTCTTTTTAAGTCTTCAAGGCTATACCACTATCAGGACATTTGCCTTTGATCCAATATAAATGAAGATACTTGTTCTGAGGAGTAGCCACTAAAGGATGGTTAACAAAATATGAGATTAAAAAATACATTAAATATAATCAGTCTTTTTGAAAAAGGGCTTACTTACTTAGAATATGGTGAAACATCATTCATGGTTCTTCTGAAAGTCTTCATCTTTATGTGAGAGAGAGAGAGGCTGTAGTAATGAGAAGCCACACCAGTAAAAATTGATAGACTAACCTGAATGATGGGAGACTCTTGACGTCTGGCAGTTTCAGGACATATGAGAAACACTTCAGAAAGGTATCTGTGCCTAATTAAGTTGTTTGTCATGACAGGAGATAAAGAAAGGTGGACCAGTTCCAGCCCTGGGAATATGAGGAAGAGATCACTTCCACTTTTCTGTACCTCCTTCCACATTCTGCTCAGCTGACAGACACCGCCAAATTGAGTGGTACTGATACAAAGACCAGCAAAGACCGATATTTTCTAAAGCATATGTGCTTAAGAGTGAAGTTTTGTGCTTCCTCACGTAATACTTGCTATTGCGTGAATCAGGGTTAGAATCCAAGCCCAAGAGTCATCAAATAAAGATTTCATCAAATGAAAGCCTCCTTGTACAGAAGTTTCTCTTCTAGGCACTCATAGTGTTTTTCTGTTGACACGGTGAGAGATTTTGACCTACTGGGTTTCTTTAACTCTTACAAAACAAAAAAATCTCCCACAAAAATAAAGGTTCATTATCAGGAGATGGAATTTTTTATTTCTGTTTTTTATCCTGCCAGGTGGGGGTGGGGTTGAGTGTAAAGAACAGTATACAAAAAAAATAATCTTAAAGAAACTGGTTAACATCACACAGAAAAAACATGAAAAATACTGTGTTTATAGCTTATTGCAAACTACCCAGTTGTTTCATATACAAGAGCATCTACGCTGACCCATCATTTAATGCTGACATCATAGAGATATAGCAGTTTTGTTTTCTGTGAAGGGAAGAACAGATGAAATGCAGCACTGACAGATCTAGCATTCAACACTGAAGAAATCAAAGACAATGTTTGCACCAGTTTTTGGGTCACAAAGCTTCTGACTTATGCCCAGTCTGATTTAAAGTCCATTACTTCTTTCATGTCAAGTCCACTTACAGTTTCGATTCACCACTGCTGTCACAGAGAATATGTCATTCACACATCTTTCCTTTTCAGTCAGGTATTTGAAACAGCATGCAAAATGGGTTTTGAAAATTGATGTTATCACTCAGTTCCAGCAGTCACCCCAGGCCAGGTCATTGATTTTTAGAAAATAAACAAACAAAACACTCACTAATTTTCTGGTAGTAGAGTTGGGAATGGACATCTCAACTGAATGAGTAACGCAGACTGCATGGTATTGGAGAAAATAAAGGTTGCTTTCCTCCCTGACTTCAAGATCACTTACCCCATTGTGTTAGTTTTGCATGGCATGGTTTTTGGGAAGTTGGGAAGAGGCCAGCCATGGAAGTGGTTTTCTGTGAGAAGGTGCTACCAGCTTCCTCCATACCTGGCAAAACCAATCGCTGGCTGGCTCTGAGACTAGGCATGGTACTAAGGCAATTAGAGAAGTAGCCATGCCTCTATGACAACATATTCAAGAATGACAAAAACCCAGGAGAAGCTGTCTTTCCTTCTGCTCTCTGAGGGGTGGGGAAGGGGCCATCAGGCTCCATCCCAGTGTGGTTGCTGGAGTCGTGCTGCCAGGGGCCATCCCAATGTTGTAAGCAGCCTCATGGCCGGGACCATGTGGCCTGAGCTAGCACCAGGAGTGCTCATGGCTGGAAGCGGCACAAGATCAGTGCAGCCGGGACCACACCAAGCAGCCACTGCTACCTCAAGATGGCTCACAATTAACTTTATTTGCCTAGCTGCTTTTAGCCATCCATGCTGAGAAAAGAAGGGCAGGAGCAGTGGCAGCAGTTTTTCCTTTTCAGCACCCCACATGAGGAGAGGCGCTCAGTGGGGCCAGTGGCCCATGTGGCTTGCACAGTGCAGGCTGGGACCACATGACCAGCAACTTCTCAGTGCTGTGAAACTCTATAAAATTTTTTCAGTAGATAAAACTTGAGAACCAACAAACCTAGAGACATCAATTCTCTCCCGAATCAGAGAAAAAGGAAAGGTGCAGACAGGTGAGGAGAACAACATGGCAACACTAAGGTGGATGCAAAAGTGGGAGGGGGAGGAGGAGCTGCTCTGAGTGTCAGAGCTGAGATTCTTCTACAAGCCGTGGTGAGGACTACAATGCAACTGCTTCCCTGTAATTCATGAAGTGTGTGGGGGGATGCAGAATTCACCCACAGCCGATGAAAAAATGGTGCTCACACTGGACCATGTGGATGCTGAGAAGCTATGATCTGGTGAGAGGCTTGAACGCAGAGAGGGAGAACTCTTGCTTCCAGAGGTAGAGGAAGAAGACCCTTGCTTTTTTACTAGAATAGGTCATCCTTAAAAAACTGCACCCCATGATCTAATGGCCCATGAAAAAGCAGTTGTGGGAAGACTGCTTTCCCCATGGGAGGGGCTCACACTGTAGCAGGATTGGGTGGGACTCCTACATGGAAGAATGAGGCAAAAATATTTTTGAGTATCTCAGTCTTCTCATCCATAGTCATCAATTTTCCAGCCTCGTTTATCAGGGTGGTACACTTCTTTGACCTTCCTCTTCTGGTTAAAAGCCCTCTATCTTATTCTTTACATTGTTAGACTGAGTTCAGTTCGAAACACTCTTCTTATGATGACTCTATAAACCTCTTAAACACTTAGAAGAGGAATGATGACAAATAGGTTGTCATTTCTTTAAAGAACTCTCTAATACACTTCCTTGAACTATTTCTACAGTTACAATAGTGCCATGCTTATTAAGGATCAACTGTAGTGTTTTCTTACTCCCAACATACACTGGAAAAAAAAACTATTGTTAATTTTTTTGGTCAAGCGCAGATTGTTAAACCTGTATTTCAGCACAGTATTTCAACAGCAATGTAGTTCAGATGTTTGTCATTCTTGCCAATTTTTATCACTTCATTGTATTTGAATAAAAGGATACATGATTTTTGCAGACATTCTGCAGACTTAACCTATGTCCTTAGGTCTAAAACCATCATAAATTTAGAATAGGGAATTTTATATAATTGTAAATAAATTTAACAGTCTGACAAACAGGCAGGATTTTGTGATTTAGATCAAGACCCTCTTTGGAATCCATAAAAATCATACTACATCAGTATGAAGTACAAAGAAACCCAAGCCATCATTCATCATACTTAATTATAAAGAATAACTGGTTTTCGGCAATATGTTGTTAGACCTTGCACTGAAATGTGTCTTTGCTCTCTCTTCAGTCATCTATCCCTTTGTATTCTGGAGCACTCTCTTTAACTCTACACCCTTGGAAGTTGCATTTTCTGAAAGAAAATGCAGCATGTTGGTTCTCTGCATCATGGGAGAGGTTCTTCACAGCTGGGAATTGACAGATTTTTTTACTTGATTAATTCTTTGACCTGGTGGCAAGTGTTAAGTGTGAACATTACCATTTCTCTCTGCTCTGAGGCCCTCAAGGTCAAGGCACAAATCTATCTTCACCCCTCTGATCATCTTGGTGGCCCAAGATGAGTGAGCCGCCAAGATGATCAGAGGGGTGAAGAACCTCTCCTGTCAGGAAAGGCTGAGAGGATTGGGACTGTTCATCCTGAAGAAGAGAAGCCTTTGGGGTGACCCAGTTACAACCTTCCAGTGCCTGAAGGGTGCCTACAAGAAAGATGGGGAGTGATTGTTTACAAGAACATGTAGTGACAGGACAAGGGACAGTGGCTTCATGCTGGAAGAATGCAGGGTTTAGGTTAGATGTTAGGGAAAAATCTATGGTGTGAGGGTGGTGAGGCTCTGGGGCAGGTTGCCCAGAGAAGCTGTGGATGTCCCATCCCTAGAAGTGTTTAAGACCAGGTTGGATGGAGCTCTGAACAACCTGGTCGAGTGAAAGGTGTCCCTGCCCATAGTAGATGGGTTGATAGATGATCATTAAGGTTCCTTCCAACCCAAACCATTCTATGATTCTATGACTCTATGACTGTGACACATTTTAATTAAACATCTGATAATATATAATCTTCATTATTGTTAATATTTTCCTTTCTTTGATATAAGTATGCAACATAAAAATATTTTTTATTTACAGGTATAAATCACAAACACATACACTGATGTTTCAAGGTGCTTTTACACTTTTCAATAACAAATATTTATCTCCTAAAATGAAATGACATGTTTTCAATATCAATAAGAAGGAAATTATTTTTGTTTATTCCAATCACGAAAGCTAGATCTTGTGCTCATTTTCCTGGAAATATAATACTTATTTTGTTTTGTGAGAAGCAATTATAATATATATATATTTAAAAAAATAATACATGAATACAATGTTTTCCCTGTGTAGTACTAGCATTTACAGCAAAATGACACAGGCCCATATTTTTCTTGATTTCTGCATCTACTTACAGCCTGGCAGAGATTACCTGAAAGCTTAGAAATAAAATAACTTTCACACAAATACAGAAATTATAATGGAAGGCTAGGAGGCATATAAAAGTACTTTATTCAAACCTGAATTAAACCCAAGATTAATATTTTGATCTGATGTATAGTAATAACTCAGTTTTCTAGAAAACCCTAAGGTTTTGCTACAGAGATGGCAAATACAACCTTTGGAAGTCATACAGGAACTGGACAGTGTTGTCTGTTTGAGAGGCTTTGGGGGATGTATGACCAGCATAAGGGATAAGCAGCCAAAAGAGAGGAACTGCAGAGTGCACTGGCTCAAGTCACACCGTGGCATCCTCAGCTGGCTCCCTTAGCTGTGCTATTGACTGTTCATCTGCGAAGCCAGCTCTGGTGCAGTCATCCTGCCCTTCTTGCCCGCTTCCCTGCAGCCCTGATGGGGACCACAGCCTTTGAACGGTGAAGTGGTGGCTTCCCTCTTTCCCTCTCCACATCTGGACACCCTGGTTGGATAGACCTGGAGAGACCACGGTCAGCACCAGGCAATATACAGCTAGTTCTGTTTGCAGTCACAGACTGCAGTTCTGTCTGGAATCTACAGCCCATTTAACAGCAGGGCTCCCACCCCAGCCACCTACCCTACCTCTGGTACACAGGACCAGAAAGGGGACTTGGGTCATGTGCCCCTATGAAGTCTGTTGACCACTGCTTTTAGGAGAGCCTCTAAAGATTTGTATGTGATGAGAATTTCTGTGTAAATAAGATCATATAGATGAAATGTATATTTCCATGACTGATAGAGTACTGACAACCTGATAGAAAATGGTTGTTATTTATACCTGTTTAAAATTAGGATTTTTAATTTCAAAACAGAATAACATTTATCTTGCAGCAGTTTGCCTATTGAGTACAAAGTCATGCAATTAGTTGTGATGTTTATAATTACAATTTATCTTTTGCTCTAGGATCATCTTTATATCCAATATATCTATAAACTCAGCTTTTACTGGATGTGAGTTAAAATAAAAAGATTGAAAATCTGGCAACGTTGCAAATGCTCCAAAATATTCTGAGACCGAAACCAAATTCTTACAAGTCACAATATGAGAAAAGGCTCTAACCCTCCTGAAACAGAGGGAAAAACACAAGCGCTTAATAGAGGGAACCAAAATGAAGGAGACTTAATGAGCTACAGAATGCAAAACAGGCATTAAAAAAGATTATTCATTAAATAAAGTACTTATCGGTGTGTATCATGAACCAGATTCAATAAACCCTAGGGCACATGTTCGAATTTAAGTAGTGACTGCAGTGTCTTAGGTGGATGCTTAGGTGCTATGCTGAACAGAGATTTTGCAAGAAAAGTTATGTTTGTCTGCTCCATTGCCATACAACCTGTTATGTTTTCTGTAAAGGACATCTTACCAATGTTTTAAACTGAGGTAGCTTTCTCATTGCAGTCATTTCTTTTTAACAGTGAAAATGAATTATTATAAAGAGAACATTCTTGAGATATATAAAATATTGGGCCCAAGCATCCCTTAAAATCATCCTCTCATGCTGTTTGGAAAAGAAATGGGGACAGTCACAGTAGCACTACACAGCTCTTCAATTATTAAAAAGGCTAAAAGGATTAACACTGAGTATTTTTTTTATGAGACACAATGGTATTTTGAAAGATCACATAGAGAAATCACTTGCAAAAAAATCTGGATTTTTTACAAATTATGGTTTCTGTTAGAACTGTTTGTCATTGCAGAGCATATGGCTGCTGGCAACCATTGGAAAATGACATCATCTTTGACCCCAGAAATCCGAGTGATAAGTATAAGAGGATTATAAACCTTTTTCCACAGTGCTTTAATGCTACTTCCTAGCATGTCAGAAATGACTGCCTTAGAAGTAAAGTAGTAAATATTTAAAAGTCTTCGTTGTTAGCAGATTTAGCTTGTTAACTGTGAAGGCAACATTAGCATAAATATCTTCTAAATAGTACCATTATCTCTCTCTGGCTGTTCATATGACCAGACCAGAGTTGAACTGAGCTCATTACCACCCACCACTGTCAAAGGGCTTACTACACCTTTTGGAAACTACTTCTTTTCCCTGGTCATGGCTTACCCTTGCAGCTTCTCTTTTCTCTAGGATTCCATTCCCAGCCCTGTGTTTTCAAAGTTCCACAGCTGTGATCCAGATGTCAATCAAGCACAGGTTCCCTTTCTTTGAGGGCCATGCCCTTCCTGCCCCTGGAGGCATGACTCCATCACAGAGTTACCCTTTGCACACATCAGCTCGCTGATGCACAGGGTTTTAGCTCCCCAGATAACAAGTGTTAAGGAACAGAATATCTCCATATTCTGTCTCAGAGCATTTCGAGGGGGTAGTTGTGGGGTTTTATACACTGTCCAGAATGACTTTTTGTCCACTTCGTACAAGCTGCAGAGGGCAAACACCAAGAGCACTAGAAGACAGCAGTTGCCTGTCACAGTTTGATTTTATTAGTGTATGGCAATATTGTCACATGGACCATTATGTCGAACTATCTGTCAGATAGAAACACCAAAAGCATGATTTAAAAAGCATAGAACTTAACAATATATTTTTATAAAATATATTTCATATATATATATGTAAAGTATGTATGTGTATGTAAAGTATATATATAGAGAGGTATAAAATATATGAATTAAATATAATATTGAAATTTTCTTTTTCATCGATTGATAGAATTAAAATCGAGATATACTAGAAATTTAGCAGCAGAGTATTTACATTAAGGCACATTTTCTGCTGGAGAAAAGGAAAAAATATGCTAATACTTTTTTTTTTTTGCCATGTATATCTATTTTTTGACCTGTTTATCTATTCTTGTATCGTATTTATTTTACATATCTGATCAAGCAAGCTAGTTTCTGTTATCACGCAGTGTTGAGGACTTAAAATTTCAAGTGCATAACATTTTGTGCTGCAGTCCTACATGTAACATAAGGGCTGTAGAATGAAACCTCAGGGTTCTTTACTGTTCTTGACTACTGTATATTTCACTAGATATATGGTTGCAATAAGACAGATATAGGGAATATGACTGAAACCAGGATGTCTGTTACACACTCCAAGTATGGAGACCTGAAAATACTTACTGTTACAAGGAGCTCTTACTCATTTTTAAGGGGACCTATAACAAAGATGAAGACAAACTTTTTAGCAGGGCCCCTTGCTAAAAGGGTTATTGTTTTTCAACTGAAGGAGGGTCAGTTTAGATTAGATGTAGGAAGAACTTGTTCAGCAATGAGGGTAGTGAATCACTAGCACAGGTTGCCTCAAGGTATGATGGAAGCCCCATGCCAGGAAAGATTCCAGGTCAGGTTGGATGAGGATCTGAACAACCTGATGTAGTTGAAATTGTCTTTTCTCATTGCAGCATGGTTGGCCTAGATGATTTTTAAAGGCTTTCTGGCCCAAACTCTTCTGTGATTCTACAATGTTATGATTTGGAGCTTGAAAAGAGCCTTATAACATTGCACTACTGAAATGAAAGTCACAGTAGAATCAAACTTCATATCAGGTGTGCACTTGCTCAGGCAAGCACACAGTGCCCCTCAATTCAAAACCAAAATATGACGTATTGTCATGGGTTGACGCTGGGCAAATGCCAGTGCACCCATGAGTGTATGGTTTTTGATAAACTACTGTGAGATGTGGTCGGAACAGAGCAGAAGCAGGCCTATCACTTGGAATAGAAAAAGACATTTATTAAACTACATGACAATAGACAACAAACACAAGAAAACAACCCAATCACCCAAAGGCAGAATAAGAAACCTCTCACAACACTTTTCCTCCTCCCCCCAATTTCCATCCTTTACAATGCTCGACAGCTGACACCAGCATGTACCCACATATCTACTTGCTTAAACCTTCCACAACCCTGGGTTCCTAGCAAGCCGTTATCCCTTAAAAAGACAATCCTTAATCCATCCAGAGAGAGGAGTCTCTCTTGCAACCACAGACACCCCCCCCACAGGAAAAACACAGGTCCATCTTCCCGTGCTCCCATGTCACCCATGGCACCACCCAGAAAATTCTACCATGGTGACCCTCTCCCTCCCTGTCACAGTGCTCTCACCACCGTACAGGGACTAAGACTAGATAGGGCTCCTTTAAGGACGTTTGGCCCAGTACCAAAAACCAGCCATCTCTTCCACTGGGACTAGCAGTCCCCCCCAAATTCACCCCTGGGGCGGAGGGCTCCAAAAACAGGCCACAGAGTCTTTGGCTTTGGACCAAAAAACATCCACCCAAAATACAGTCTCATTTATACTCAGAAGAGTCAGGGTCTGTCTATGGCTCCCATTACGCAAGAGACGTCCAACTCAAAGGCCACTCGTCTTCATCTCTGGCAATCGGGAGAGATTCTTTTCATCTTCCTTTATCATCTTGGTCCCAGGCTATTCTCTCTCGACTAAAAAACCACCAGCCATGAGGAACAGTGTATGAGACAGTTCTCTTCTGCCTTAGAAAGAGTTAAAAGCTTTCATTCTCCCGGCGAGGTCAG
>VZDJ01000184.1:448414-565642 GCA_008694505.1 Cyanoderma ruficeps | reverse complement strand
ACTGCTTCCATCACCCGGATCAGGTTGTATTCTGACTCTGTCAGTGGTCTTTTGTATGATTGGATTTATTTTTATTCTACCTTTTTTTTTTCCTTTCTTCTTATTAAATCATATTTTCTGACTTGGAGCCTCTCACTTGGTTTGTTTTCGAACCACTACAATAAGTCATTATCAATTACTCAGCACATGATGTTTTAGGTCTAGCTTATTAATTTCATTAATCATTGAGAAAACCAATGCACTATTTTTTATCTAAATCGAGTTTTAAATGCCTTTTTTTAGTTGCTTTAATTTCAAAGAATTTTGGAAATTACCAAAGTGATAAATAATAATTCTGCTTGGATTATGTGGTTTTTTCTTAGAAGATAAATGATGAAATTATAGGCAGGGTCCAAGACCCACCCACACAGAAGCAAAAGTCACCATGCTCAACTTCCCCTGGCTGATCTTCTCTTTCTCCCATTGAAAGTCAGCATGCCTTCAAACTTACCATCTGAGCTTCCAAACATTTCATTTCCAAATGAATCCAACTGTGTCCTTTTTAGTTACTCTTGGCACTTTTTTAGCTAACCTGATGCATTTGGACCCAAATAGTTTACAGAACATACACATAGACAGCTTTTCTAACAATATGGGAGACTATAAAAACCCCAGACAGAGGGTAAAGGAAGATGCCAGCCTAAGTACAGGCAGGAGGGCAACTGTGTCCTCTTACTCTTAGAACTGCATATAAAGCCGTCACATTTGTCCTCCTCTGTGTTTCATTCTTAGTGCACTCTGTATACATCTCACAGAGAAATAAAATTCCATTCCTCTTTTTTTATTTGGATTACCATTTCTATAAATAATAAATATAGTAAAACAATAGAGTAATTTTTAAGTATTTTGTTTCAAGGCTCTGAAATAATATGTGGGGTGAAAATAACTTGCATTAGTACCTGCCAAGTTAGTTACTAATCAGGAAAATATATACAGATATGATCCTTTAGATAACTGAAAATTATTAAGTACTATTGATTTAACTATTTGAACTGGAAAAGATCCACCTCTAGGTCTGGCTGTGGTGTACACAGTTCAAGATTGTACACCTGAGTACATGTTTGCATCTCCATGATCAACCACTGGGATATAAACAAACTGCTGACTAGAGTAGATGGGAACCAACCAGATAAAGATAAATAGATAAGAGACCTGAAATTTGCATGTGGTACTTCACATAAAGGTTTGGAAACTTCACATAGAACACCAAATGATGCAAAATATAATAATACACTTCAAGAAATGAAAATAAAAATTTATTTCCTTAAATTTAAGAAAGGCAGTGTGCATATATATTTGTACATCACTGTTGGGTGTAAATTGTGAAAGGGAGTAAGTGCTAGCAAGATCAATTGACAATATAATCTCAACAAAACCAAACTCCAACAGCAAAAAGTATATTGAGACAAGTGGGAAAGATCTGATGCAGCAGTCTCATCTAAACCAAAAACCTTAAGTGAAAATGTACATCAGCACTTCCCTGTCAACATTAAAACCAGGTATGGAGTAAAATGCAGAGATAATTAGACACTTTCAATACCTGTTGCCTAAAGATGGTTTTTAATTATCAATACCAAAAATGCTGTGGTGATAGTCAACCAGGCCTGTGTACAGATCACCATCTGGAATGCTAAGACTGGTGGAAAACTTGAGAGCAGATGACTAAGCTCAGATCTTACATAGCAACTTTATAAGCGAGAAGCAAGAACATTACCAACCTTGCCTGTTATAAGCAATCCTTAAAGCAATTCCCGCAAAGGAATGAGGGGGGAATGAGATGGCAAACAAAAGGAATGAAAGAAGCCAAGAGCATAATTTTTGAGCCCACACCTTCTAGAAATCTACCACTTAGTTTAATTTCTCATTTCAAAGGCTAATGATACAAGTAAGAATGTAAATGGAGATCTACATGAAGAGCAGATCCTAAATCTGAGCATAACTAAACAAGGACTGGTTTTAGGTTGGTGTCCCACATGCTGCATTCAACTTTCTGGACATTTGAAAATGTGATTGTGCAAACTTGTGCGGCTCCCAAATATATTTTCTGTATAATTACATTTTTAAAATGGTCAGATAGAAAGTTAGTAAGACTGAAAATGCAGTATTACTGACTTGGAAAATGGTTTTGCAGCTTCAGTGGTGAAAATAAAATTCTAGCATTTCTGACTTTTTGCAAGGGTTCAGTTTGTTTTGATTGACTGACAAATAAATTCGTATAACTTCTAAGCAGAAAACTATATGTATGCTTTTGAGCTACAAAATATTCTTGCAAAATGTTCAAAAATGGGAGGCATTCGACTCTGCTGAAATCTCAGTTGTCCACATATAATGTGTATCTTAAACAAACAAACAAAAGAATCTCATCTAAATGTAAGGGATAAAATAAAAATCTCATAAAGGCAACAAAAAAAGTAAGACTGGTTCACTCACCTAATGACAGACCAAACACTTGAAAAGAAAGCATGACAGACATTCCTGTAGTTGTACTATTTGCAGATCTTTTTACAAAGACCTGCACTGTGTGTGCCAAGAAATCTCAGGGAGAAGTCACGACTGCTAGAGAGTTGATGATGAGAGTTGATAGCTTGAACCAATTCACCTGGCAGAAATGCATTACAAAGAGGGTGTATTTCTACAGAAGAAAAATACTTGTTTTGGGAAGCTGACAATGCAAGTGCACGATGTACAAAGAGAGGGATCCAAAAACGTTTGTATTTTTCCTCAGTTTTTAGATGAGAACTTAAGTAGCAGTGGAATTTTTCTCTGTTCCATGAAACACATCTTGCAATCAGTGGGACATAAATCTGTGCTCAAACCTTTTGCCAAAATGTGAGCTGAAAAATCTGGTTGAGGTCATTCCTGGCATCAGTAAGAGTTGATGCTGTGTCCCCAATTTCAGTCAAGTCTCTTACTAGAAACGCAGACTTCCTCTCACCAAAGTAGTAGGTGAGCATGATGTCATGATGACAGACAAAATGTCTGTCAATTTGACTATTCATATTCAAGCTCCTGTTACCTGCCAACAACTCCAGTACTGAACTTTATCATCCTTTAAAAATGTTGACATCCTTTAGAAATACTTTTAACTGATCCACACTTGGAAAAACTAGAGGACTATTTATTTTAGGAAAAGCATTGCAGTATTTATTACAGGATATCCCTCTCCCCTCCTCCTCAGCATTCACTTCTGGAATGGTAAAGGTATATTTATCCTTATACTGGAAATACTATGATTTTCATGAAACAGATACACTTGCCACAGGAGGAGCTATTTTCCAAAAGCTACTCTGGTACTCAGTATTTTGAGGGCATGTTAATTGACAAGGAATATGCCTATCTGAATCTGTACTAAGAATTACAAAGTCCATTTATTTATCTATATATTTAAAAGTATTTTGTCAAGATCCAATCCACAGCCTTTCCATTCAGAAAAACTGCATTATCTGTGGGAATAAGAGAGAGATGTATAGCCAATTCTTGGTCTGGCAGGTTAAAGTGATACCTGTTTCATGCCCAAACTTTTTGTTCTTGTTTTAACTGTTGTGAACACTCATGAAACTGAAAAAGAACAGAGCTGCAATTCCAATAAATTAAGATTTCTCATCTCTGAAAATGCACTTAGAATTCTTCACCAAAGAAGAAGAGAATTGATTTTGTTCATGGAATGTCACACTCTGTACAAGCATTATACAAAGTTTTCAGCAGTTTTGCTTATTCAGTTGCTTTTGAGTTTTGCAATCCAAAGAACACTAGAGATGGCAAGCATTCAGGACCATGAAGTTTAATCACCTCAGATGTCTGTGCCCCATAAATACTCAAAAAATGTTGAAAACCAAGAAGTCTTCATAGTAAGAAAACCAGAAATAGTAATTTGATGATACCTTGAGAGTAGAGCACCTTTGGGAAATTAACCTACTCCTGAATACATCTTCACGTCATACTCACATTGTGGAATATCATAAATTAATACATTTCCAAATACAAAGGAACTGAGTATAATCTTTCTTTTCAGTTTCAGGGGACTATTTATCTCATGTTCTCCCACTCTGAGAAAGAAATTACATAAATATTTACATGGAGTATGCAAGTACTAAAATACACTAACAAGGAACAAATACAAATGCCAGGTAAATAAAGTGTTATATAAAAGGATGAGTTCTATTGACAATATAAAACCATCTTTCACATATAAGTACAGATTTTCCTTGGACAGAAACAAAAGAGAAAAAAAGAAGGGGGGGAAAAAAAAGGAAGACAGACTCTAAAATCTTTCAATATAAAGAATTTTCCTCTTATCCTTTATCCAAGATAATATAAAAGTTCTGATACTCTAAAAATTCTCTTTAAGATCAGACTTTTGTTTTAAGAGCTGTAATCACTTCAGACTCACCTTTAAGTGCAACTGTATTTCAGAACTTAAGATATCTAAGAAACAATGGTGCAGGAAGAGTGCACCAGAAAATCAGGCAAAAGTCCTAGGAAATCGACAAGTGTTCAAAGATACGCACAAATACACAGGCTTGCATGCACAAGCAAAGACACACTCTTTCAGTCAACAACACTAGCTAAACTGCCTCATACAAACAATAGCAAGGAAAACAATAGTAAAATGAAAAGGGGAAGCAATAACATTTACTGAATAAAACCAATACAGACTAGATATCTGCCAGTCTAGAATGCATCCTGTAGTGGACCTCTTTAAGAGACTAAAGGTTTCAGGTGGTAGCTAGATTGGAAACTGCAGTCTGAGTGAGAGGGATGAACAGAAATCCATCCCAGTTCCATCTGCATCTTCACAAGGCTCCAGTTTACCTGCTGTAGATTAATCTAAGTTTCAAACTTGAATCAGACTTTTGATAAAGTTCTTACAAAATTAATATACGATCACCATTCCTGCTTCTATCTATTTAACATAGCCTGTTTGAATATCAGATGTTCTGAGGCATTAAAAACATTCATCAAGGAGTCAGGAGTAATCTGAAGTTATTTCACTGTTACATCAGACTCATAGAATGGTTTGGGTTGGAAGGAACCTTAAAGATCATCTAGTTTCAACCCATCTGCTGTGGACAGGGACACCTTTCACTCGACCAGGTTGTTCAGAGCTCCATCCAGCCTGGTCTTAAACACCTCTAGGGATGGGACATCCACAGCTTCTCTGGGCAACCTGCCCCAGACCCTCACCACCCTCACACCATAGATTTTTCCCTAACATCTAACCTAAACCTGCTTTCTTCCAGCTGAAGGCGCTGTCCCTTGTCCTGTCACTACATGTTCTTGTAAACAGTCACTCTCAATCTTTCTCGTAGCCACCCTTCAGGTACTGGAAGGTTGCAACTGGGTCACCCCAAAGGCTTCTCTTCTTCAGGATGAACAGTCCCAATCCTCTCAGCCTTTCCTGACAGAAGAGGTTCTCCATCCCTCTGATCAACTTGGTGACCTCCTCTGGACTTTCCCAACAGGTCCATGTCCTTCCTGTGCTAGGACACCAGAGCTGGATGCAGCAGGTGGGGTCTCACCAGAGCAGAGCAGAGGGGCAGAATCTCTTTCCTTGACCTGTTGCCCAGGGTGCTCTGGATGCATCCCAGGACACGTTTGGCTTTCTGGGCTGTGAGTGCTCATGGCTGGGTCATGTCCAGCCTCCCATACACCAGCACCCCCAAGTCCTTCTCAGCAGGGTTGCTCTCCATCTGTTCATCTCACATCCTTTATTGATGCCACAGGTTGCCCCAACACAGGTACAGCACCATGCATTTGGTCTTGTTAAACCTCATGAGGTTTCCATGGGCCCAGTTCTTGAGGTTGTCCTGATCCCTCTGGACAGCATCCTGCCCTTCAGGTATGGCTACTGCATCACTCAGCTTGATGCCATTGGCAAATTCACTGAAGGAGTACTTGGTTCCTTTATCTGTGTCATTAATGAAGATATTAAATAACACTGGTCTGAATGCAGATCCTTGAGGGACACCACTTGTCACTAATGTCCTCCAGGACTGTGAGCCATTGACCACTACCCTCTGGATGTGACTGTCTAACCACTTCCTTATGCATTTAAGAGTCTACGTATCAGTTCTGTCTTTTCCAGTTTAAAGAGAAGGATGTTGTAGGGGACTGTGTTAAAGACTTTACAGAAGTCCAGATATTCCCTATTCAGCCATGCCAGTCTCTTGCCTTTCTTGCTGATTTCTTGCTTCTGGGGTTTGCTGACTCTTGTTTAATCTGTCAGCTCTGTTCCACTTTCTCCTCCCGCAGGGCAGTCTGTCAGGGGATCCCACTGACTATCTCCCTGAAGATCTGGAAGCTTGCTTTCTTAAAGTTCAGGAGCCTAATTTTAGGCACTTCTTACCTGACCCATATCCATGAGGAATGCAAAGTCCACCAACGCAGGGTCACTGCAGCCTGGGCTGCCTCTAGTCTTGATGTCTCCAGTGAGGTCACCTCTGTTGATGACCAACAGATCCAGTAACACATTCCTCTGATAGACCTGTCTATTACCTGGATCATGAATCATCAAATCATAGAATCTTCAAGGTTGGAAGAGACCTTCAGGATCATTGAGTCCAACCATCCACCATCTTACCACAGCAAGCCCTTAACCACTAAACCACATCACCCAGCGACAGATCCAGACTTCTGCTGAGCACCTCCAGGGATGGTGACTCCACCACCTCCTTGGGCAACCTATTCCAATGCCTGACAACCCTATCAATAAAAAATATTTTCTAATATGTAATCTGAATCTCACCTTAGTTTCAGCCTAAGGCCATTTCCTCTGGTCCTCTCACTGCAGGCACAGTAAAGGAGACCAGCCCCCATCTCACTGAACCCTCCTTTCAGGGAGTTGTAGAGATCACTGAGGTCGCCCCTGAGCCTCCTCTTCTCCAGACCAAACAAACCCAGACCCCTTAGCCATTCCTCATATTACATGCTTTCCAGTCCTTTCATGAGCCTTGTTGCCCTTCTCTGGACACTCTCCAGCACCTCAAAGTCCTTTTTAAAGTGAGGGGCCTAGAACTGAACACAGGATGCAAGGTATGGCCTCACTAGTGCTGAGTAGAGAAGGATGACTTCTCTTCCTGATACACATCAGGATGCCATTGGCCTTCTTGGCTATGTGGGCACACAGCTGGCTCGTGTTTGGTCTGCCATCAAACAGTACCCCCAGGTATGATAAGAAAAAGGGAAAAACAAGGGATGCACAATAGAATTGCTCCCCACCTACTCACTGATATCAGACCTGGGTAACTCTCCAGAGTTACTGGGAATGATGTTCTGTGGTGCGGTTTGGTCAGTTCACACCTTTCTCCTTCAAAACACAGCTGATGAGAAGAAATTAACTTCATCCTAAATGAAACTAGGACACCGTCTTAGAGGAGCACCCTTCAATTCCTTTCATATACTTTCCTGGTGTTTCTCTGTTGGCTTCTCTTACCTCAGGAGTCCCTGGTTAATCTCTGTAAGACTGGAGGTCTGCAGCAGTGTGGCCTGTACAGCTCAGAGTCACCACCTGAGGGCCCTTGCCTGCAGCCTGTCCCTCCAACCTTTGCCTCTCATCCCAGAGCTGGGACGAGGCAAAGCAGACAAGCCTTTCCCCCATTTTATCTAATTTGAAGCTCTGCCAGTGTGCCCTGCTAGCTCCCAGCAGACACTCCTCCTTTGCTAAGAAAGGTGGGTCCCACCTGATGGCAGCACATTCAGCGCTGTGTAAGCCTTTCCATTGTCAAACACCACAGATTTTGGCAGTGACACCCACCACAGGGCCTTAAAGTCTCAGAAGATTCAAAGGGAGAAATGGGATGGAGGGAGACAAATAAACAGTTGTTTCATAAACATAGCATATGGCTTGTATGATATAGAGAACTCACAAGGCAACAAAACCATACCAATTGCATACACAAGCTGGACAAACAAGATCAAGATGGCAGAGATGACTCATATTAACAAATTCATGTCTTTAAAAAGCCTTTGATAATTTCTAAAAATGGCTGAAAAAACCACAAAGCAGCCATTAGAAAGACTGAAAAACATATGTAATCTGTAAGAAAAAAAATAAAATCTAAATCTTTTAGTCAGTCACAGCAGACTGGGGACATACCTGGCATAAAGAGTCCCCAAAACACTCTCATCCTTCTATAGTGTGAGAAGTCCATGCTATCTAAACTAGAGTATCACAGCCATCAAGGATAGCAGACAGTTGTATTTACCTACATACAGCCTGTATCCGTAATACACCCAGTTTGACAACTCTGCCAAATCTTTAAAAACACTTACAAACATTTAATGGAAACAATTTCAGATTACACAACCGGCCTGGTGCAGTTCAGCTTTCCAAAGAAAGAAATGCCAATGTCTCTCAAGTTTATGCAAATGTCTAATAATCCTCTTTGAAACTGCAGGAAAATTTCAACATTGTAAAACAGTAATGCAGCAATGCAGCACACAGCTCTGGGGAAAACCAACCAACCAACCAACAAACAAAATCAAACAACCAACCAACCAAACAACCACCAAAACAAACCCCAACCATACTAAATACAGAAATCTATTCCCTCAATGGAGTCAACCCCGTAAGGCACACTGGAAGTCTGTCCAGCCTAGGTTGTTTCAGTTCCTTAAGGCTGCAAATGTTTCAAATGTTCAAGCTAAGCCATCCACTCTGTTGCTTTTACTCTGGTATGGAAAAGGAACAAGGGAGAGGATTCACAGTATAATTTAGCAAGCTAAAATCTATCTGCCAAATTTTCCATTTTAAGCAGATGAAATGGGGGGGGTTGGGTGCTTTTGAAAGTATCCCCTCTAATTTCTTTCTTTTGATTTAATCTTATAGTGAGTAATCTTTTTTATATTTTATAAGTGATTACTACTCATCATTAAACTCCTAATTATCTAAGCTCAGGTAAAGGACTGCTTTCTTTATTTCACTTCCAGAGAATATTGTAAATAATTTTACACAACGTGAAGTGCATAAAATAGTGTGTGACATACACTAAGTCTGAAGAATCTCATTATTTCATACTAGCAAAAATAATGTTTCTACACTTTGAAATGCTGTTAATGTAATTCATGCAAATAAAATAAAATAAAGGAAAACACTAAAAGTATTCAATGACTGTATTTAATTGGTTTTCCACAAACCAGGATATATTTTCAGAGGCAAGTCTTTCTTGTGGTAACAGACTTTCTTTTGTGGATCCTTTTCCTGAGCTGCCAAAAATATTTGTCCCTTGGCAGGCAGCCAGCACTGATTTTAAGCCCATAGCAGGAGCTATTCTCTAACATGGTTGCTTTCACTGAGAGGAGCTTTCTCAGCGTTGTTCTGGTGGTTTCTGCAACAGTCAGCGCATTCTTGGAAACATGTTCTAGCTCTAAATTAGGGATGAAATGCAGTAATACATTGCTCTAAATTTTGCACACCTGTCAGCAGCAGCGTTTGAAGCTTGAAAGTGCTGCAAGATGATCCTCCTTCTCCAGTGCCTTCCTACAATTCAAGGTCTCCTTGAAATCAGCAGCAAATGGCATGAGGGTTAGGTACTGACTCACCCAGTCCATCTTCTTGGTGGACTGGCTCTTTCTGCTCTCACATTGCATTTTTCCCTAACAGTCTCTACAGGCAGGAATACTGGGAGAGATTTTTCTCAACCACATTAAGAAACAGACTTCAGTATTTAATTATTTTTTTTAATGGAGAAAACACGTGAGGTAGTAGCATTTGAGCTGGGTAAAAGATTCTTTTGCTGGTGATTAAAAGCAATTTGAGGTAGAAAATAGATTTTGCATATTTTTATTACTCTTACAATGGGCAGATTTCTGCAACAACACATAACTCAGTGCTTGGTAGCATCTGGTGAGAGTCATATACTCATATTCTGAGGTTTTGAGAAGAGAGATTACCAGGATTCCAGTATGATTTTTTAATAAAAAGTTTAGTTTGGATTTTTGTTTGGTTTGGGATTTTTGATGGTTCACATTGGAATTCAAAGAAGGCACTTTTCAAAAGCATATTCATACCTGAGGTACTAGTTGCAAAGATGTATAAACAAAGTTTTTAAAAGGTGCAATTACAAAGCCTAACTATGTACCCTACTCTAAGTTCTAAACATGAGACTTTCTCCCAAAGAAAATATACATAGAAGTAAAAGGTAATTTACCCCAGTGAGACTAGATGAAAATCAAAAGGCTGTCCCTTCAAGAAAAATATATCATCCTTTATCACTCTGAATGGTTGCATTATTCCTCTGCTGCTTTTGTGCTTCAGTTGAGCAAGTTAAAGTATTAAACAGAATTGCACATCACAAAAGGATATCAAATGAATTGTATCATAATGAATGAACACATCTACTGTATTCTTATACACAGACACCTTTTATATAATATGTAAAAGAACACAACTTGAGAGATCTAGCTGATTTTTCATTTCAAAAATGTTTTGTAGAGAACAGTTATAGTGTCAGTCACTTCAGTATTAAATACCAGATCTTTTGAAAACTGTAAGGTGGAGAAAGGCCAAACAGATAGAAGTACATCACCAGTCATTAGGGCAGCACTGATCTTACCATTTCAGCCATGAAAAGCAGAAAGAACAAATTTCAATCCTGTTTTGCTATTCAGCACATAAATGCTCTGCTTGGGATAAATCTCAGGCACATGGTGTGACTCTTGGGGATGGTGCTGTGCAGGGCCAGGAGCTGGACTCAATGATCCTTATGGGTTCCTTCCAACTCAGCTTATTCTGTGATTCTGTGATATTCTGTGATTCTGTGATTCTGTAAAATGACAGTGCAGTGTCAGAACTCCGACAGGCTACACAGAGGTCACACCAGTCTCTTGGGCAGACCTTCACAGTTATGCTCACCATCCTATTTTACAGGTAGCTGCCTATACTGCTGAGTGATTTTATTCAGTAAAACTAATGCCCTGTGGAAAATTAAGAAAAGTAAAGTGGAACAAAAAACATTCCTCTTCAGGAGGAAGTACCATTCCCAGCAGTAGATTGCAAAAATAAAGTTCCCTGCAGCAAAGAGAGAGGCAGGTTAAAATTGATTGCATCTTTAAAAAGATATGACCATTTTCAGGGTTTTATTGCTTCTTTTCAGAACAAAGGAGCATCACATCTTTGGCTGTTGGACACATGCTCAAAGCTAATGACTAAACCACCCATATACATTCTTGAACCAGCTTCATTCCAAATTTTGATGTCTATCAAAATTTAAGATGCTTATACAGAAGAAAATATTTTACCTTAATCACTTGAATGGCAATGTCTTATGACCTAGTGATGCTTCAATTACCAAAAAAAAAAAAGGCCATAAAAAAGCCATCAGAAAAATGTTAACAAAAATTAGAACCTGTATACTATATATGGTGTCTCCAAGTAATAATGATAGCTTTTCTCTTGTTTAAGATAAAATATTTGGCTAATGCATACCATTCTCTGGTAGCTTATCTGCATGCAACCAAAAGGACCATTGGATAGGTGAAACACTTAAATAGGCTAACAACTTTTATACAGCTCATAGTGATTTAACAACTTCAAGAAACAGTTCTCTTCAGAGGAATAATCTTTTACCTACTGAGAGCTTAATGCATTTTTTAAAAACTTATAAATTTTTTTTTTATCTTACCATGATAAAGAGGTTTACTGCAAACATTAACATACCTAGTCACCACACATTATTTATAACAGAGGAGGAAGAGTTTTAAATGCTTTTATGTAAACAATCTTAGGTTTTCCTAAAAGGTTGTTTAAAACTCTTTAATAACAGGGGACCTTGGAAAAACACTGTTTCTAGCAAATCTCCACGTTTTCCTTTAGTTTTTGTGCAATATTTACCCTGATGACACCATTTTTGTCTCAAATCCTTACATAAACAATGTCTGTAATAAAAGCAAATATATTTTTATCAGTCTCATGTAAAGTAGATCTTGAAATAGAAATGCAAAGATACCGGTGTAAAGTAATGGAAGTATCTCATCAAATACCTTCAAGCATCTCCACTCACAGAAAATGCCACATTTATCATAACTGACAGAATGGAAAATATACAGGATTCCAAATATTAAACAACCAGACTTCCATAAATACTACCACCTGTTGTTATAACTGATGAGTGAGGATGTACTCAAAAGGGAGAGACAGTTACACACTTGCTCTCTGCCCCTTATTTACATAACAATGCCCGGAGAAGGCTTTCAACTGCAATGCAGTCTTTTGTCAAAGTTCACCCATCCAGAATCTCGGCCCAGAAAAGGAGAAATGAGACTTCAGTTGCGATAATCTATTCATTAGCAAGATGTTTAGAGGCTCAGAGTAAGCTTACTGTTTTGAAATTCTGGTCTGTCTGGGAAAATACCACAACTAACCCCCACCGCCCAACACGAAATCTTCATAAGGGACTCATAAGAGCAACATTACAGTGCTCAGCAAACACCAACTGGCAGTCATTACGATATCCCTTAGGAGGTACCTCATTTTATACATGATTCTCCATAATGAGACAACATGCAAGCATTCTGGGTTTTGGAATATCTACAGGTGTGTCAGGTTTTCACACTAGACTGTGTTCTGATCTCAGATTTCCTGAAGCAACATGTTAAAAATATGTTTCTGTCCTTTAGGTAATCTTTCATGGAATAAATATTAAGTAGGTTATACATGAATCTCTAAGTAAAACATACTAGTTACACTCCCACTTCTAATCTACAGATAACAAAATGTCTCCCAGAGAAGCATGTTTATCAACTCTGTTTTACCAAGTGATAAAAGCTAAGTTAGAGCAGCATCATACAATAATTTCCATAGATATCAATGGAGTACACTATCGAAATACTGGACCAGGAGCCACTGTGGAAAAACAGATCTGCTACTCATTACAGAAAAGAAAAAATATGATTTACATCTGAGTCTAATATCTGATACTCAAAATGAAGTCAGTGTCATCCACAATGTAACAGAAAATAACAGCAAACAGGCTTTTCAGCGTGGTCAGAAAAGGATTTTAGGAGTTGATATTATACCTGCTAACCCCAAAGGCAGCAAAAAAGAATCCAAGACTCACCACAATGAATTGATGTTCATTAAAAATATTAACTATTAAACAGATCAAAAAATAGCAATTTGTTCAGAGAAACCTTTGGGCCCACAATTCAGTCTGCATCTCTAGAATATATTCATCTACATCTCTAGCAACAACACAACTTTATTTGTGTTCCACAAGTGCACAAATATCTCAGAGAGGCTCAGCCACTGTACTGGCAGGAGAGAAAGCAATCCTGTATCCAGATAGGCTACAACCAAGGAAACAAGACAGGAGACACAGACACACGGCTATGTATCCAATAGCTAAAGTGAATAGCCTGCAATATTGGCAACAGCCAACACACAAGCATTTGCTGTGAATCCAGAAGAGCAGGCGACTGAACATGGGCTCCCCACTTCACCTGTAGCTATGCCCAGGATGTTCTCATGCATGAAGGGAGCTCATAATTTTGGCAGAACCAGAGTTCTAAGTCATGAAAGAGCTTCCATACAAAAAGTAATCAGAAATGTAAATCTCAATTTGAAAAGTGAATAAGTATCAATTATCTTAGATCTTCCATGAAAGAACATATTTTTGATTATTTTTTGGGTTGTTTGGAGGCTTTCCTTTTTATTTTTTTCTTTAGATTTTAACTGTCTCTAATTAATAATCAGAGAATCCCATGGGTTGGAAGGGACCTGTGTAACCGAAGAATTAAACCTTGTATCTAAGAGCATTGTCCAAAAGCATCATGAAAACTTACAGGCTTGGGGCAATGACAACTTCCCTAGGGAGCCTGCTCTCACTGCTCAACCACCCTCTCAGTGAAAAACTGTTTCCTAATATCCAATCTGAACTTCCCTTGATTAGATTTAAGCCATTCCCATAAATCCTGTCATCAAACAACAGGGAGAAAATCAGTCTCTACCACTCTACTTCCCAAGCCGAAGGATAAGTTTTGAGAGCACTGAGGTCATTCCTCAGTATCCGCTTTTAGTATCCTCAGCCACTCCTCCTAAGTCATGCCCTTTCACACTCTTGGGTACTCTCCTTTGGACACAAAACCTCCCATTAATCAAGGAAGGGTTGCAAAATGAAGCAAAAGACCAACAGAAAAGCAATGATTCATGCAGTTAGGCTAGTAAATGGGACTATGCAGCATACACAGTGGGACTGAGCAGGTCAAATAGCTAATCTGGAACAAAAGTGCTTTTTCTTTTCCTAAGAAATATCTTGCCACAAACCAACACCGAGCACCAAGCAGAGATGCAGGGTAAAAGGCAGAAAAATTAAGTATTTTCCTTTAGCTTCAAACCTGTATCTTTTGAAATTCAGTAACATTCTTAAGGAAATTAACTGTCTTATACTTTGTTGTTTAATTATACCACAGAAAGAAAAAGCAATAATGAAGGATTACAACCTTCTGCTGAGCTGCAAGTACAGGAAAACCAGAAATTGTAAGTCTGCAAGGAGACTTTGCATGGAATGCAGAGAGTTGTCCCGAGAAGATGAAGGGCCTACATCACACATTTTTTGTAGTTTTTTTTAATAGGAAAATGATTGTCAAGAAGCACTATAAAAGACAAAATTCTTTTCTGAAAGATTCATTGAGTGAGACTCATAGAAAGTGTCAATTGTCATTGACTCATAAAATCATAGAATGTTTTGGGTCGGAGCAGATCTTGAAGATCATCCAGTTCAAACCCCTTTCCCCTAGATACCTTCGAGATACCTTCCCCTAGAGCTGCTCCATCTAGCCTGGTCTCACACTGAAATGTTAATGACTCAAAAAACCAGCCATTTGCAGAAGCAGCAGGTGCTCTGTTGAGGCAAAGTCTGTGCCCCCAGCTGANGGGTGGGGTGAGACCTCTGGCTTACAACAGAATAGCCCCAGTGCAGCAGGACAAACTGGCCTCTGTTTATAAATAAGCTGGGTTTTGAGTCAGATAGGGAAGAAAGCCAGTAAGAAGCAGATCCTGATAGGTGGGATAGTACTTTTTATCATGCTAATTTCTTTCTTTACACAATTGACTCAGGTGTAAAAATCCCCAAGGTGTCAGGTCATCTACATTCACACACAGGCCTGAGGGCATTCATCCCTTCTGAGGGGCACAACTGGCTTAACTATGAGGCAGAGGCAGCAGTCATGTCTTAGGAGGGGCTCGTTGGCCACTAAGGAACCCAGAAGCATTCCAAGAGTAATTTCTGGGGCCTTTGAAGAGAGGACTGCTCATGATGTACAGTGTAACATCAGAGAGTGTACCTGTCTCCCCCCAGGGGGTGGTACCAGGATGTTCCCACCTCAGCCTGGTACCTGAACCTGGTATATGAACCTCGTGGGCTTCCCCCACCCCCCACAGATCTAGACTGTGACCATCACTTTGACCAATATAATTTGCAACAATCAAGTCTCATCCCTGGATCCACAGGTAGTGATATCTTTCCTCTCTGTGATCTACTCTTAGCCTTTCTTTCTTTTCCTTACATATTTTCTTAAGTGATATGTTTTTTACTTTTTTTGTTATTTCATTTCTATAGATAATAACCAAAATGGCTACATATCTCCTTTCATTTGCAACCAAATTGTTCTAAAATAAACATGCCATATATACTTCTCTCTCTCACTCTCTCTAAAAGCACTAGTTATTCAGTGTTCTCTCATGCTACTCTGCCCCAAAGGATCTATCAACAAGAACCTCAATTATGCTTGCATTTGTGGGGGGTTTTAATGTGGCCACTCTTCCAACAGTTAAAATTTTCAGGGATGGGACATCCACAGCTTCTCTGGGCAATCTGTGCCAGTGCATGCCTCACCACCCTCATGGTAAAGGATTTTTTTCCAAGTATCTAATCTAAATCTACCCTTTTTCAGTTTGAAGCCACTGCTCCTTTTCCTGACACCACATGATCTTCTAAAGAGTCTCTCTCTCCATCTTTCTTGCAGGCTGCCTTCAGGTACTGTATGATCTCCCCAGTCTCCTTTCAAGGCTGAATAAAACTGATTCTCTTAGTCCTCAGAGGAGAGTTGCTCAATCCCTCTAATAATTTTGGTGGACTCCTCTGGACTTGCTCCAACAGGTTGATGTCCTTCATTGCTAAGGTGCCCAGAGCTGGATACAGCATTATAGCTCAGAGAAAGGGCATATATTTAGATGATGTGGAGGTGTCTGAGAAAATAATGTTGCAAGGACTCAAAATTGCTTCTGTTTAACAACTGCTCAGAATATTTTAGATTCTTAAGGGTAAAGAGATTTCCTTGCTTCTCATGCCATTACCATAGTCATGGGAATGCTCCTGTAAGTCATAAAACTACAGGAGAGATGCAGGGAGAATAGATCACCAGATCATGTGAAAACCATACAGTTATGTCCCGTAGCTAGAGTTCCTCTGTACCCAGACCGTTAGGACTGCCCGCCAGGAAAGAAGGATGTTCCATAAGTCTCTAATATTTCAGTGCCACCAAGGTGGCTCAGTATTTCAGTGAGAGGTAACAAGAGAACCTAAAATGTTCCATGATAATTTCATGTCTTTTCTTCTCAAGAAACCTTACTTCCACAATATAAACAAGGGGCTTGGGAAACAGATGACAATCATGATTAATTCAAAGTGTAGGAAAACAGAAGATTGTCCTTTGAATTTCTGAGGGATTGTCTGGGTTTTTTTAATGTGGCAGGTAAAGTTAGCCTTTTCAGTTTTCTATAGACAAAATTCAGCCAGCCATTTGTTGCACTCCTTCTGTACGTTCCTTTACCAATCTGCTACAATCCAGCTGGGTACCATTTTAGGTACCTAACTTTAATTATATCAGACTCTTTTCCTTCCTGCTTGAAACTGACATGAAGCCAGAGAAAATTAAGTTCACAATCTCCTCACATTGTTAAAATTGCACATTGATTCTTTAAACAAGTTCTTCGAAAAGCTATGCAGGATGGTCAACAACGATTTCTATGATGGACTGAAATCCAGCTTCACAAAATACTACGTTTGAAAAGGGGAAAAAAAGTGGAAAAACTTCAAAAGAAAATAAGGTAGTTGATATGAAATAACTCTCACGGTCATCCATCAAGCGTGTACATACATCCCTGTTCACATTCTTCCAGCTGCAGACATGCCCAGAATGAAATATACAAACACTTGTTTCAGGATCAGAAATCTTCCTTCTACTAGGCATTGAGAAAATAAATGCCTGGTCTAGAGGCCAAGGCTAGTAAAATTCAGCCTGATGAGAGAAGGCTGCCCAAGTCTCACACAGAACAATTTAGTTTTTGATACCATTTTCCTCTATGCTTCCTGACAGGTAAGTGAAGGAACCCTCAGCAATCTTTGTCCTCAAGCCACATCTCTCACAGCAGTGCACAGTAGCAGTCAGTATAACTGACTACACAGAGCTGTAATTATCCTGCCTCCCTCCTGTGTAGGCAAGATCATCTTTCCTCTCTTCCCCTTGAGGTTATTCCAAGCAGCTTACAGCTATCAGTCCTCACAGCTGCAGTCTGGAACACTCCACTGAACCCAAGTGCTATGGACATGACCTGCAACAGACCTGCAGGAAAAGCACCTGCTGAATCTCCAAGCTCAAAATCCAAATGCTTTTGACTTATAAGAGAAACCAGATCACCTATCTGGGCTGATGGAGTACAGACCAGTGAGTCTAAGTAGGCCACAGCACACTGCATTGTTATGCTTGCATCATGTGCAGTTTTCTTTTCTACTGTTGTTTTCAGAGAAGCAGTGTCATAATAAATAGACCTAGGGAGAACTGCTCATTTTTCAGCTGCATGAAAACACTCCAAAGCGCATGTTTTCTGTTTGACAGCCCTTCTCAACTTTCTTGGCCCATCAAGCTTCTTTCCAAAATAAACCCCCCTTCATTCCATGACAATAATACATTCCTTTTATATGCAGATCAAGCATCTAAGAAGGACTGGGAGACTCATGAGCTATGGACACAAATATTCTCCAATCACACACACATCTCCATAAATGTATCAAAAATGTACCATTCTCTGTCTTAAAAGCAGTCTGCTTTTCCCTGGTCATCTCTCCTATTGGAAAGCCATTGCAGGGCAGCCTGCTCTTTACAGAGCCTCATTAATTCCATGTTACACTGTTTTCTTCACTTTTTTTTTTTTTGGGCTAGATTTATCTTTCAGTGGTAATGTCGTCACCCTTGATGAATAGACATTTGAGGTATTTTTAGATGCCATTTGTATCTGCTCTTGGTCTGCCACCCTGAAAGATTAGAAGGACACAGGCTTTCCTTACATGACACGTTCTCCATCCTCTTGTTTTTCCAGTCTGCCTGGTAAGGTACACTCTTCTCCCTACCAGTCCCATTTTCAATTAAGATCTTTGAACATGAGTTACCAGGTCTGTACTCACTATTCTAGGCAAGGTCTCACCAGTGCCTTGTATAATGAATGGTAACAATACTTCCCTATTTATGCAGCAAATGCCTCTCCAGACACATCCTATATCACATTTGTCTTTTTCATGGCTGTCTCCCACTGGCACATTGAGCCTACCTAGAACTCCTAGCTGTTTCTCCTCCTCTGTCATTTCCAGATGATGAGCACCTGTGAAAGCAGGTAAAGCAGAAGGGTCAGCTGCACAGAGGACTGCTCCTACTGCATCTCTTTATTTAAGACTGCTCAGAGAAAGGAGGAGGCATAAGTGAGTCTGTAACAGCTGTCACAACAGTTGTTACAGCCAGCAAAATCCTGTGAATGCTTCCCATTCCCATTCACTGAGCAACCCCTGAGACCAAGACCAAGCCACAAGCAAGAGCATCTTTGGAGCACTGGATATCTGCTTCAGGAAGGTTCTCAGCATGGGAGGAAAAAATATCATTGGAGTCACACACAACCTGCAAGAAACCCTAAAACTGATATGATGTAGAAAAGCTATTCTAATTATTCTTAAAAGCTTGGATGAAATAAGCTAATTTGCAATGGAGGTAGGAATTTTTTTTATTCAGGCAAACACGTGCATAGGTAAATGGGAGGATGGCATTAACATTGCTTTAAAATAATTAATTTTCACTGAAATATTAACATCACTTCTTACATGAAGTTATAAAATAAGCAGGGTTTTTTTTTGATAATATTGCTTCCTGTGTTGGAGATGAGAAAGTCTGGTAACTATCCTCATTCTTTCAGCCACTGTTTTTTTATTAGGTGGCCAGACACATCATCATTAGTATCACAAGCGGATTCATGCTTATTTATTCTAAAATGAGTGCAAATTGGACTTCATACCTAATACCTTAAAGCCATGCTGAAACACAAGATAGTCTATTATCTTTGTATCATATATTTTAGGGTGTTTTCTCCCCTCTCTAGCAGAAGACTGACAGTTTATAACACAGCAGTGTGACTGCCTCATTTGCACATTTACAGTGCTTGATAAGGAGCTGAAATGCTTGATTCCCCAGAGGTCCCCCTTGTTCTTTTCCCAACAGAAAATGCCTCCCTATATTTCAATACAGCTGTGACAAATTTTTCAAAATAATGGATAGCTAGCCTTTAGATAATGCTTTTCGTGAAGAAGAACATAAAAACACTTTACACAGGACTCTTGCAAATCATTTCACTAGGTGTCAGGCAGCACAGAGCACAGGCTGGAATCAGAAGCACAGCAACCCATTCCATGTACCACCTCTTGCCCATAGTCCTGGGACTAGAGTTTTCCTTAATTACCATTTTTTTCATCAAATGTGTCCTAAATTACAGTAAAAAAAAAAATCAAGACAGAATTACTGAAACCCTTAAAGTTGAACCCCTAAGCCATACTGGACATTAAAACATGCAGCTAAAATTCCATATTGCTTTCGCTTAGGAAATGAGGCAACACCTTTGTCCACCAAATCAAACTGTTTTCCCCCAGTGTTAACAGCATTCTCTAAACGCAAACCTCTAATAGCAGCTGTATCACCTATTCTCATTTATGGCATTACTGTGGATTGTGCTACAGGACATTCGTTATAAAATTCTTCATATAATGACAATAAACCCAAGAAAATTACTTCTTCAAGCACTAGCATTGGGGTATTTTCTAAAGACAGATTTAATTGAAAGGTAAAGATTTACTCAAAATTCTTCCACCTCTTTCCTTTATTTGAATATGAAAAGAAAGTGGAATACAGATGCTTACCTTGATATGACATGAAAAGACAGTTTGGGTCAATATAATTACTATAGAACAGCCTATTTTTTTTTTTTTAAATCCTTAAATATTTGTACTTACTGATTTTAACCTTCAAATACATTTTCGCATTCTGGGGTAATCAGTTAGGTCCAAACCACAGACACAGAAGTAACCACTAGACTGTTCCTCCCCTTAATTTGTACACTGTGCATATGATACAACAGGTTAATCTTTCCCAAAACAAGGAAAAAATTATTTCTGCAATGTTTTAGAACATAACCACTTGAGTCAAAGTGACCCCACAGAAAAGCTTCTTTGCACTCCATGGCAGGTTTATGGACATGTTGTAAATGTCAGACTACACCATTTTTAATAATTAAAAAAGACACTATAATACTGTTTCCTTGTAACTGGGACAGAAAATCATTTGGTAAAAGTAAGAACATTTATTAGTTTTGACATAAAAATTTCTTGCTGTGCAGTAGAAATGCTGTAGTCCAAATACTGGAAGAAACGTGAAATCTCAAGGGCTATGTTCAGTAACTCTTGGTTCAAAAGCAGACGTGGCAGGTGCATTATTTAAGAGCTTGTCAGAGATGATCTTCTACAGCACACCACTCCAGGATTCATCTCCTGTTACGTCTGGGACGGGGATTCTCATGTAAGTGTATGGCAGAACTGGCTGGCTGCACATCAAACTCAAACTGCTCAACCCTCATCAACACCACCGTGGTCACTGTTAACGTTAGCATCAGAAAACCTCTCCAGTACTGAAGGCAACTACCCTCCTACATACCATGTGAGAACAGCTCTTTGGATGAGCTATTCAGAGTGCATTTGCTCTGAAAAATTCAAAGTGGCACTTTTCTCACTAGCCATGCTTGGTGTTCTAAAGTGTTTTTGTATTGCTGTACGCAGTGTTAATTTGGTCCCACAAAGATGCAGTATATTCAACGTAAATGAGAAACAGTGCAGCACAAGTTCTGCTTTGAATTTCTTGACTCCTGCACATACAGAAACTGTAATTAATTTAATTCTATTGTATTCTATTTTATACTTTTATTTTGCTTTAATTTTCTTTCACAACACAAATCCTTGAGTAGAAGCTAGCCACATCAGGGTTTCAGTTGGAATGATCAGAAATAAATAGGGCAGTAACAGAAGAAGCATTTATTTGTGCCAAGGTCCTATCATGTTTTTGTAGAATATAGTCCAGGCATATATAGACCTGCATGGCTACTTTCCTGTTTCTCCCACACACCTATCAATCTTTCAGGAAGAAGAAATTTTGTATGTTCTTCAGGTGTCAGAGTTCAATGCAATTCACAAAATCCAATTTGAACTATTCCAATACAGACTTAAAATCCCTTATACATGAAAATCATGGCTAGTAAAGTAAATCTTATTTTCTTTTTATGTAATGGAGGTGCTTAAGAAACAGGAGAGAGAAATCACTTCTGGGTAAAAACAGAGAAATATAATTGAAAATTGTGTATCTTTAGAAAACACTGGTTTGATAAGAAGTGTTCCCTTTAAATGTATCTATACTGGCCAGTCAGAAAAGATATAAAAATAAAAAGTAATTTCTTTCTTAATCAATTAGTGCACTAAGTAAGATTTGAGAAGGGAAGAATACAGAAAAAGAGATGGTTGCACCTTGAATTTGGATTACGTTTGCCACACGTTTGCAGCACAAAACACATCAGCATCAAAACACTTTACAAAAACTAGTGCTGTGCAATTGCAAACAAAACTAATGAATGAAAAAAGAAGGTGACCCTATGTACGCATAACTGAAAAACATAAAGTAGCTTTGTACCAGCTCTCACTTGCACTCAGCCTTGAAGGGAAAAAAATCAGGATGACTACACATTTAACTGCAGTAATCCTGGATTAAGGCATTTGATTCCTACACTGCTTACAAGTCACCAATACAAACACTAATAAGCAGGCAGGCTGCTTCAGAAGTATATTACCTTGCTATCAAAACTAGCTCTGTTACAAAATTCAGGTGTATGCAATGTTTTATTCTTTTTCAAGGAATGCTTTATCTTAGATGTTTTAAGTAATCTCATGCCTGAACTACTATATAAAAATACAACATCCTCTCCAAGTGTTAAGCAGCTGGTTTCTCTTTTTTTAGTAAATGGTGTACACTGTAGCCTCTTCTATTTTTGAATGGCTTTGAAAAGATAAGGTTTCTCCAATACATTTGTAGTCAGTAAATTCTATTTCTTCAGATAAGAGTAAGTATTAATAGAAGGTATCTGCACCATGTTTACTTTCATGGAGCATCATTGTATTAAGTAGCACAGAACCTTAGTTCAAGTGAAACACTACATTATTCTGGGGGACACCTGGAAAACTCTTCACCATTAACTCTAAGGAACTGATAGCTCTGAGAGAAACTTGCCTGTACACTCTCCTCCATCAAGCATCAACAATCACTCAGAGTACAAGTGAATGACTTCAACTTGTCTTGTTTTGACGTTTCAAGAAAACCCAAAATTTTTCTAAGCTTGGGTTCATGTACCAGCAGTCACCACAAGCTGCCATATCAGGACAGACTTGCATGCTTGAGGTGGGGATTTCCACCATGCACTGCATCATTTCAGAAATGCGTTATAGAACAACAAAATTCAAATTTTTCCTCAGATTTTTTCATTTTCTTTTTTTCTATTACAGACAGCATAAATCCTCCCTCTTCCACCCCCCTCAGCAGTACATTAATTAATTTTCCCTAGCTGACTTTAACTTGTATTCCTTAACTACATGGAAGCTGGGCTAAATCCTTGATCTACACCCAAACATCAGTGAGAGAAGTCTGCCTGTGAGTGCGAACAGACTTTAGACCTGGATGAAGAAACCCTGGTGTGATGCTGCAGAGCAACAGCCCTCCCAAATCCTGCTGAGCTCTACATACTCACTAGGCATGTGAGCAGTAATGGTCCTCAACTTCACTCTCTCCCAAGGTGTGGTATAACATAGGTATGTCAAATGGAAAACCACAAAACTGGGAAGCGGCAAACTCTTAGGTGACAAGCGAAGTCTGATGCCTCCAAGTGTTCAGAATCAGCGCAGTCAGGTAACTTGAGAAACTATTAAATTCACAGGTTTCTCAGCTGAAACTCTACATTGTGTTTCAGTGGCAAAAACACAAGTATCTGTAGTGGTATGTTCCATGAGTGAACAGCTGCACACGTGACCGAGATCATCACGCACACAATNAAAAAAAGAAAAATGCATCTTAGAAGTTACTTATGTTTAATGCTTAAAAGTCTGAATGCACAAACAATAATCTACCATTATAGAAGTACTGATGGTCAATACAATGCATTAGAACTATGTACAATGACACAGTTTAGTATCAAAATCTTTCTACAATGTAGAGTATTACGAAACTGTTAATGACATCAAACACTAAGCACTTAAGACACCATTTTTTGCTACCACATTTGGAACTTCAATAAACAGTCCATTTTAACTTGCAGCATCAATCCATTTCTAGTATGAAATTAAGTAATTTTCTACTTATACAATAAGATTTATCTACACGGGTCTCTTGATTTTGATCCATAGCAGCAAAGGCACTGTACATCAGCAGATCCACAGACTTAAAGATTTTTTTTTTAAAGCATTCAAAAAAAAAAAAAGTCACAGATCATAGTTTAACAGCAACAACAACAACATAAAAAGATAACACGTTGTCTCTGGCACAATGGCTCAGTCTGCGTCCATTTTAGGGACATCCAATCAAGACTTGGATTGAACTGCTGGCGAACAAAGCAAGTCCTTATCTCAGTGAGAATCCATTCCTTTTCGTATGCTGGAATGAGTACTCTCCTAAATCCTACCTCAGAGGTCATTGCTTTTGTAGTTTGTATATTGGTAGGCATCCATTCTTATTTCAGTGCAGTTTCCAAAGAACATATCAAATATTTTTCATAATCTCTTGTAATTGAAAAATTGCCCAAAGACACATATCCCCATTTTCAAGGAAACATTGCAAAAGTTTCCAGAAGTAACAAAGGTGATTCTTTGAGGCAACTTATTGTACTCTCTACAATATAACAAAGAGAGGTGTTTATATTAAAAAACCTAGCTTGACACCTAAAATGCTTTATGTTTATCAACGGAAAAGCATTGAGAACAAATCTGTACACAAGATGCTATATTAACATTGCAAATATATAAATTAGCACATTCTTACTTAAAGTGAATTTAATTTAGATGTGAACTGAATTTGCCATTCATCACAGGCATGTAGATCACTGGCTACAGTTTGCAATTTCCTAAGTTGCCAAGACTGTCTAAAATAGTTAAGATACAGCATCTTCCCACCAAATAATTATACTGTAATAACACTTAGAGGTCTCATCCAAGAACAGGACTAAAAAATATAACAAAGTTTATTTTTTTAAATAGAAACTACAAGTCTATTTAGTGTAATTTTAACTATCTCCTGAACATCCTTCTCCAAGATCCCCAATTTATCCACCTGCAAAAACACAAGTATATGATGAAACTTTCAAACTAAAGCCGGGCCAGACAGCTTTATTTAGTCAGTTCATTGTTAGAAAGCCTTCTTTAAACAAAATAAATACATTACAGCTATAATACATAATTAAAGAGTCAAGGTCACTGTTAAGTTTGCTTATTCCATCTTCTTCCAAGTAGGTATCTGACAATTTGGTACCACAAGTTCTTAATGAACATTCACAAATCAATAGCAAGTTAAGAAGGTAAAAATAAATCCTACAATTGTGATGAGCATTTAAGTTTTCAGTTTAGAACGAAAAGAAAAAAACAAAAAGGAATATACAGCAAAGTGCTAGGAGAAGGAGTTCTGTCTGCATTCAGATTTGTCTCTAATAAATAACTTCATAGACTGTAGCTTTCTTGTCCCCAGAGCCAGTGACAATGTACTTGTCATCCACAGAGATATCACAACTAAGCACAGATGAGGATTCTTTGGACTACAAGAAAAAAGAAAAGGAAAGAGAAAATTACATCTTTCCAATCCTTCAATCCTGAAGGGCTTGAAGATTAATTGGAAGAATTTATAGATAGGGAATACATGAAAAGCTCATTAAAGTATCAGTACCATAGTGGCAATTTTTTTAAAATACTTTTGTTCCACAGCAATATCTATTCTAAAATAAAACAGTGGTAGAAAGAGAAGTGAATATTATGGACCTAGAGGTAATCTATCAATCTAACAAACAGAAGTAGTCCTTTCTATATACTTTACAGGAAATGAGCATTTATTAATATTTTATGCATTTGATTTGCATAAAAATGAATGAAAACCCATCTTGTTCTTTTGTTGTAAACAAACAATTCACACAGAGGAACACTTCAAAGCCCTACCTACCCACAGGTATGAAACAAAGAGACTCCACAGAAATAACTGTATCTCCTCTCTCTACTTCCCCAACACAAGAAGACAAAAGCTTTGCACCAAGGAATTTACATTATCACAGAGGATGCAAGCAGGAAAAGACACCTTGGTCGAACGGGGGAACAAGATACACAAGTGTGTAGGAGCTGGATAGGACACAGGATACAGCAGGTTGCAGCAGTTCAGTCTCTTCTGGTTTTGCTGCCTGTTCTAAGATGGAGTGTACGCACTGTCAAATTTACCTTGCTGCTTCAGTACATGTTTTCTTAATATATGTCCACATCATTTTCTGCCTGTTACCACAGGAGCTAAACACTTCCCAGACATGCTGTATTTTGGCAAAGACATCTCTGTTCACTGCACTACAAGTTTCCTTATCTACCCCTCCATAGAAAGCCATACTGGAATTATCAACATCACTTTTAAGGGGGATCTACTCTTGTCAGGACAGTTTGGGCTGTCTGTGGGGGTTGGTTCTAGAAATGAATAGTTTCTACTACAAAAACTTAGACCCTACCTTTCTCAAAGTAATAGATCCCTACCATATCAAGGCAAACTGCACTGTCTCCAAAAGTGGAGACATGGCAGGCATTAGTACACATGAGACTGGTCATTTAAACCAAAGCCTGTTAAACAGTTAAATTTAATAAAAAAATTCCCAACCTAAAGGTGCCTGCAGGTGAAAGAACGGAGAGACATGCCAAAAATCCCACTTTTCTATAGTGTACTTAAATGCAATTAAAACTGGGCACAGAGGGACTATAGACAGGTTACAGCTTCCAGTTATACTTCAGTGGGCCCCTCCATATTGTCTCAGTTTTCAGCTCACGAGTCTGCTGGTCCAATCCCTCAAAACATCTCATCCAAGAAAAATACACATGTTGAATATGACTTTATGGTTTAGCTACATTTTGGACCTCCAGTGACTGTTCATCTAACGACATGACTTGGGTACTGTATTTCACCAATATGCAGAAGAAGATGAGAAAGAAAGGTATTTGGATTAAAGGGCTAGTTACTGTTAGAGCTGAATTAGTGATATAGTAGAAAGGACTAAAGCATTTCTTTCTCTAATTACAGACAAACTCTTTAAGGACTACAGTAACTAGCCGCATTTCCACCTGAAAACTCCTTAGGCTAGTGACAGACCCTAAGATGTGCAGCTCTACTGCACTGTAATGTATGTGGAAAATAGCTTTTAGGAGATTATTACCTGGAATATACTGGCTCCATAAGGTGTTCTCCAAGCATTAAGAAGATTATCTTTTCCAGTGCTTACAAACCATTTGCCTGCAACAGATTGTTTAAATGTTATTGCTGCATTTTGTTTTCAAGGAATACACCTCAAGAAACAGATGATCATAACAACAAAGCATTCACACATATCCAAGGAATAGTAACATTTTCATCCGGTTGCACTATGATGTTCCATCACAAAATAAGCATTACATAGAAAAAAGCAGCCAGACAGCAGGTTTAAATAACCTTAATACTTAAATTTAATACCTAATTTTTTAACTATACTTCTGTAGCTTAATAACTATTGTGCTTTCATTTAAAGGTAACCTTGAATGAATTTTTTGTGACGAAAACACTGATACAGAAAGGTTTGCTTACCACAGTGAGCAAACTTGAGTGACAACACACAGCTCTCATGAAGATGCAGCTGATACTTGTCTGGCTTAGTAACATGCAGCACCTCGACATTGCTGTTCTCCATCCCTACTGCCAACCACTCACCAGTTGGACAATAGCCCAGTGAGAAGATCTGTAATTAGCACAGCACATGCCTCAATCAGGAAAGGAATGAGCTTAAGATATTCAAAACTGACCCTTGCTACACTGTTAGCACTATGCAAACTCACATTTTTGGTCTACTGCAGTTTTAAAAACATGATAATCCAATTACTACAGTAATCAAGATAAATTAGTTCATGCAAACACAGCTGCAAAACTATGCTATTAAATGTTATTAAAATTTCAATAGTGAAGTACTGAATCAAACTATAAAAGTTAATGTCCAAGCTTATCTGACAGCATTTAAAAATACTTTCATAAAATATTTTTGAACTTGAATCTACAGAAATGGGAACAGATTGCAGAGAGGAACATTTTAATCTGGCACTTGTTTTATAAAACCAATTCTCCCTTACTCTCATGGGAGAGGTACTAATCTGTCAAACAGTCATAATCCAGATAGACATCTAGCTGCCACAAGAGAAAAAAAATAAACAAAAATGAGAGTATGGAATATCAGACTAAGTGAGAAATTCTTTGGAGTTCTCTTTGAGACTGCTTTTTTTGCTTATAAAGGAGAAAAAAAATTAAAAGTGCTTGTTTAAAAAAACTATGAGAAAAATTTTGTTAACATGCCAAAGGTTCTGAGATTGAACCTGTGATGTGAAGTCATGCTGCTGTAGTTGTCTCCCTTCTCTGAGATCCCAGGATCTGACTGTATTGTCCAGACCTCCTGTCCATAATTTGGTGCCATCATTAGAAATATCAATACAGCTTGCTCCATCTGTGTGGCCCTGAAATTGCCTGAAAATATTAAAAGATCAGCATATTCTGAGCAAAAATACAAAATAACTTCTTTCAGTCCCTGAGTTGTAACTTAGATTCCAACAGCAACCTCAGATTGTTCCACATACTCTGGGACAATCGTGAGTTTTGTGATGAATGGATGATGCAATCAGGCCAGACAGCTAATTTGATTTCAAAAAGAACACTTTAAGAGTCAGGTACTCTGGAAATGTTTGCTGCTGGCTGCATGATACCCACTACTCAACTTAAAATAGTCATTTCCCCCAGAAGACTGTAGCATGATCAGCAAAATTACCTTAGTTTAAGAAAAATGTGCAGGTCACTGAAGTTGAAAAAAAAAAAAGAGAAGTCTAAATGGTAACATCAGGTAGTAAAAGCTTGACTTTACATGCAACACTGATGTTATATAATTTACACCTATCTTTACCCAAGACATATTTGCTGGATCTGTGATTGAAGAGATTAGAGAGAGAGCAATGTATCTCACAGAAATAAAAAAAGCATCTGTTCAAGGAATCTACAGCACTATTGACATCAGCTGATATTTAGGGAACTATAGTTATGGGCTGATCAAAAGGAACGATGAAACTCTCAAAACCTATAAAAATACCTTTTGTCAAGGTATTACCATAACTATGATGAACAACAAAATACTAGAAGAATCTATATGTAGAGAAAATAGAATATACATGCAAAAGAACGTTTATGGTTGTATCTAAATAATTCTTCACTACCTGATGATCCATTTTGGTCAACCTACCTTACTAAAGTCTGGTTATGCAGATCCCACACTGCAATGTTGCCATCACTACAGCAAGAGAAGCAGACCTTAGAATCAGGGCTGATAGCTAGAGCATAGCAAGCTGGAGCAGAAGATGTCAGCTCTGCCTTGATGCGAGGAGTCGGAGCTGCCAGGTCCCAAATGGATAACGTGCTGGCTTCCCCGCCAACAATCAGGGTGCGGCCGTCAGGGAGCAATCTGCAGGAACGGATGTAGTTGTCTCTGTTCTGTGGAGACAGAAGCCATCAAGAGATTACTCATGAGGAAAGAAAACAGCATTAACATGAGAGCAGAAATCCATAAAAGTATTGTGTTCCCTCCTGGTTTTAATGAGCCATTTATACGTATGACAATGATAAAGTGTATTAATGCCAGAAAATTACATGACATTAGGGAAGTACTTCAACTTGATCTACAAAATTCAGTAGTGAGAGATATTTAATCTTAATTAGCATCAAAATGCAAAGACCTGAACCCAGCCCAAAACAATTCAAGATAGCTGAATTTGACAGCTGGTGTAGAAAGTTGTATTTTCATACTCTGTTTATTTCAGCACATTACCCTCTCAGCATGGGGGAGTACCAAATTCCCTGCACACTTTCCCCCTTCCCATTCCAGTGAGACTTGCTGCCACCATCTAGGAGATGTCAGAGGAAAATATTTGGGCAATTTTCCTCATTTGTGTAGCAACTTGTGTAGCAATTCACTATAAGTCTACACGTGGTGCACAGTTCTCATTTTACTGCCTCTGTAACAAGCAGCATCTCACCAAGAACTGGTAAATGACAAGAGAAAAGCTGCTAACAATAGTTCATCTTGTTAGCACGTTCAAATAATTTGTGAATAACACTCAGGGATATTTTTAATTGCCACATTAAGACAGGTCAGTGCGTTCATACACATACACAGACACAAAATACGTGACACAATCCCCAAGCATTCTCAGAGAATACAGCTGCAAGACAGCAATTTTTAGCATGATAGGGTATCAACAAGCTGTAAAATTGCCAGCAAATGTCAAAGTTTATAAACAGTATTTGCTGTGCTTTGATCTTTCCTCCTACCACAATTTAAGGATATTAAAAATGTTTTGACTCGTGGGGGAAAAAACCCCACAAGTATGGTGAAGAACACACTTAAACCTCAGTTCTAGCAGAAACAACAAAATTACAAATGGAATACCAACCTGTGATACCACAACAGAAATGAAATACCTGCTTGCCTTTTACACCTTAGTGGTATCACTGCAATCTTAACACAACATCCTATCTTCTTTCACCTACCAGGCAGTCCAGCTGGGAGACAGGGCTCTTGTTGCCAGGGTGGCTGATGTCCCAGACCTTGACACAGCCTTTCCCACCCGTGTACACGTGTCTCGTGGGGTTGCTGATGGTAACTGCACACACAACTTCCCCGTGGTTCAGGGTGTTGATCTGACGGGCATGGCGAGGGATTCCTGGACCGATGAGGGCATCAGGAGGGAAAGGAACTGGCTGCATCTGACCATCTGCACTTACATGAAATGAGTAAGCTCTGAGGGGAAAAAATTAAGGGGGTGATTTAAAGAGTTTCACTTCAAGCCTGTTTAGGAAAACAGAATCAAAGATGTGCTTACAGTTCAGGCACTCAGGTTGTACGCTCAGCTCAATTTTTTCACAGATATTTCACAGAATATTCTGAGCTGGAAGGGACCCTCAAGGATTGTGGGGTCTGACCCTTAAGTGAATGGCCATATGGGGACTGAACACGTGACTTTGGTGTTATTAGCACCACGCTCTACTCAACTGGGCTAATAGCAGCTATTTTAATCACCTAAGGAAAAAACATTTATTTATCTATAGCATGGCCCTCAAAGCACAAACATGCTCAGCTTTTAATGTGAAAAGTCAAGCACCAATCAAATGAGCTTTTACAACTCACATTATGATGATTCCTAGCATGAGTGAGGCTATATGACACCATCCTTAATTTTGGATGGGGATATCACTGCATGCAGAGAAGGGAAGGAAGGTTGGGTCAGGGGCCCCTGGAAGACAGAAATCGTTGGCTGGTTGCTGCCAGAACATGGTGGGTAGCTGCGTGCCAGGGGAGATTTGGCTGCTCGCTTTACTGACTCTTACGTCTAGCTTCAGCTGGATTGCTGCCAACCTGTCCTGAATGTACTGTGGGCCCCAAGCCCCTTGAGCAAAACTGCTCAGCACTGTACCTAAGGGTGCAGTGAAACTTCCACCAACACTGAGGATTTAAGGCCTCAAGGCACAGTTTCTGACAGCTGACATGACAGACCAGCAAAAATGCACTGCAATGGAATTTTTTGTTTCAAGCATTGTTTTGGGTTTGGGTTTTTTGGGGTTTTTTTTGTGGACTTGACACAAGTGCTACAGATCCCAATTTCTCTTGCCAAAATCAGGGCTCTCACTGAGAAGGAATCTGTTCTGTGATTGCCACTTATGCCACCTGTGAATAACCTATCAACAGCTTTATCTCAAAGTATTTTCCAGGAAGAACAGTTAGGTTGTGAAATTGCCGTGCTCTAAGATGCTACCTGATACATAACATCTATTACAAGAACACAACATTTTTAATAGGGTTTACCTATACATACCAAGGTATGCTTAATGGAAGGCTTTAATTTTCTTAGACCTAAAAAATCACTGTAGTGCTCATGAAAAATCCATTGTCACAATGGTGGGATGACAAGCACTCACAAAAAATTGTTTAATGAGAATACTTTCTAAGTTCACTTCCTTAATTGATACTTTGAAGTGACTAAAGAAGGCAGTATTCACAATTAAACTACTGAATTTGTCATTTCAGATTCATAATGCATTAACACTTGATCAGTAATTTTCAGTGGGACAAAATGGATTAGCTATCTTTCCTATCTATAAATACTATACAATACTCAAGAGTCGATACAATACCAAAGTGAAAAGAGGGTTATTAGAGGCCAGACCCTGAATGTACCATATACTGCCCACTCCATTTCAGGACACTTAATAGTGCTAAGAATTTACACAAATTTCCCTCTAAGGTAAAAAAGGAGCAAATGAGAAAATAGAAATCCTGGAAGATGTGACAACTATCACACCCAAGATGAAGTCACCACAATCATGCTAGAAGATTTTAAAAGTTTTCAGCCCTCTGGTAGACAAATGACAGTTATATTTAAATGTTTAAAAAAAGACATCAACAGAGCAACAACATCTAAAAATCTTGGAAATATACTAGAATTGAAGTGATTTGATTTCAGTTTGCCTCATGTTTTATTCCTCTCAATTTTAATAGAAGTAAGATGTGAGCAGGGAAGTCTCTGAACCCCACAACTGCCATTTCTCTCACCAGAACAAACCAAGCCTAGTAGATCCAGAGACACTTCTTTCCAGGTGACTGACTCCATCAGGGATGAACTTAAATCCAGCAAGCATTTGAACATTACATCAAGACATTTCTCAGAGCCCACTGTATATAATGGATGAAGATCTGTGCCCCATAGAGTTTTTAACACAAGCAGCTGGTCTACAAGCTGCTGTACATCAATTTCCATAGCTGCCTTATGCATTCACCTAACAGGGTGGCACGACTAGCAGAAATTAAGCTGGTTACCAGTGTGCGACACGTGAGAGATCTGGACCTGGCCCGTGATTTGTGTGATGTGTGTACATGAGAAGTTACAGGCACTAGGCCTGATCACTTGTCACCATATGTTGTCAATCCTGTGTGTCTGTAAGCTCACTGGCAGGTAAGCATGTGCATTTACTCACACAAATCCAAATGCGCAACTAACCCTAACCACTCCTACACAAACATGTTCACAAATAAAACAGCTTGAGAAGGACTGGCACAAACACCTCTTGACCATCAAACTCTCCAGTATGAACTGGTCAAAATCTCCCAGAAGTGTCACAAGGAAGTGGAACTGGATGAACCTTAAAGAAAATCTGGATCAATATGGTTTGTATAGTTTGCTTTAGTTTTTCTCCTCTCTACCTCAAGAGGAATGTGAGCAGAGGATTCTTCATCTCTGTAATTCTTCCAAGGCTCACAACACGAAAAGCCTGGTAAAGCAGGTCACATTATACAGGTCAGTTCCATCAAGGATGAATCGGAATATTATCATAAAATAATTCTTTCCAGTATTTTCAATCAAACAAAACATTTCAGTATTCCTTTTTCTGCACACAGCTGCTAAGCCTGCAAATAATTGCAAGACTTTTGTGAACAAAGAAATAATTTTTTTCAACTGAGAAGCAGAGTACAGTGGAGACAGAAAGCTGACATCCCATTCCAGCTTGTATTTCCATAAACAACCAAGCTCATCTCCTTTTGAAGTTCATCTCCTTTTCCCATTTATTTCTGTCTCCTTTACTTTGTATCACCCAGTCCATGTCAACCGCTATTAGTCTTTGAAACAAATTTACAAATGCAACTTTAAGATTACACAGCGATTCTCCTGCTCTTGCTGAATATCTATACTTATTTCCATTCACACAATAGTTTTCAGTAGCTAAGGGGAATTCCAACCAGCAAGGGAACATGACTTCCAACAGATGATTGACTTTTAAAGCTAAATGTTTGATACTCACGGTTTTCCTCCTGGGATGCCTGTGAGATTAGGAGGGATGCCTGGGACTCGCATGTGATGATGTGGATCAAAACCAACCTATAGTTTTCCCCAAGCAAAACAAAAAGGTGTATTAAAGTAAGAGTTAGGCAAAGGAAGACTGTTTAATTCATGTTCTCCACAGCATACTCCCCAAACCACAAAGTGAGTGAACTAGAGTTAACCCCACAGGCCTTATATTTAATACAAACAGCTCTCAAAACTAAATGCACAAACGGCAAACACTTACCACTGGAGATCGCCCGTAAGCTGCTGCTGCTGCCGCCGCAGCTGCTGCACTCATCTGAGGAGAAATGTTGTGCAGACCAGCATAGGCTGCTCCAGGGCTGGTCAGCTCCCCGTTCATACCAGCATGGGGCACAATACCAAATGGAGTAGGGTAAGGACACGGTACTGCCATAGGTGTCCTTAAACCTGAAGCTATAAGAAGGGGGGGGAGGAAGAAGCCACAGAGGTAGTCTAGAGCCACCTGATGAAAAACGAGTTTGGAAAACTGCAAAAAACCCCCACAAATAACCCAAACCAACCAGCCAGTCAGCCAAGGAAAGCCACACAACACTCTATTACAGTGCTGAAGAACCAGCTCAGCACCTGGTTTAAGCATCTGTAACATACTGACTTGTCATTACAGATTTAAAGGGAGCCTGACCAGGGACAAACCGTCACACCACCAAAATACATGGACACTAACCTATTGGATCCACACCTGGGGGTTTGCCGGGCACTGGCCTCAGTCCGGGCGTGGAGTTGCTGCCTGGAGTTGGGGCATCAGTCCGTGGAGTTGGGGTATTTGATTTAGACACAGGAGTGGTAGATTTCTCATTCTAATCACCAAGAAGTAAAAAGATAAGGACAAAAGACTATTTTATTTTAAAGATAAAAACCTATTTTATCTTTATAACTAGGGATTACTGATACTAGTGATATTTAGCTTTTGAGTTTGGGTTTCAACAGTCCCTGGCAATGAAGAGAAGATGCAAAGACACCGAAAAACATAGAATGGCTTTGGTAATTAACTACAGCCTTCACAGCTTTTCCCATCAGGCGAATCTGTATGATTCAGAATGAGGTAAATGACTGAAAATCATTGCCATCTGACAACTGGTAGCATATGTGAAATCTGTCAGTGGTCTCACTATGCTCATGGACCTGCTCCCATTATAATTTTCTGTGAGGGATGGACAAGAAGAGCCAAAAAAAAAAATCTCTGAACTGACCAACTACTCATACCCAAGTGCGGTGCTAGAAATGCAGGATGAAGACAGTGACAGGTATAGAGTCAGGAAATGTGCAGTGCTGCTCTTGTGACAGGCTTGTTCATCAGACACACCACTGATTCCCAGGTCTGAACCTGTCATTCCATCACCCTTCCTGAGCACTACATTCACTTTAAGCTTTCTTTTTGTTTATTTTATTTCTTTAAATAATTGCATACCCTGCCCTGTGAAGAATCGAGAGGGGAATTACTGTGCAGCTCAGGTAGGTGATTAACTGTGGCCACAAACAGGAAAGGAAAGAACACCCCTTGCAGGCAGCTCTTTTCTTTTGCATTATGATTTGTGATGCAAGTCAAGGAAGGCTCTTGTAAATGACAGATTACTTTTTAGATAGAAAATAAAAATTATTGTTGTTGTATATAGCCTGGTAATTCAAACAAAGCTAACAACCAAATCACATCCAAGCAGGGAACTGAATTTGCTATAAACCACAGCACAGGAAAACAGCTCAAGAAACCCCTGTGTACTTTTATTTATTCTCAGAATAACAGTTCTTCATATGGGGGAGGAGAAAAATATCTCTCCGAACACCACATCTATCATCTACTCACACCACCAGTGAAAATAACCTCTTCCTATCCCAAAAAAAGACTGTGGACTTTCTATTATTTCATTTGACTCCCTTGAAAAAATAAATTAAACTAATATAAAATTGATGCTTCACAGTGCTTTATTGACAGCTGTGAAAATACAAATTGTGTCCAGACAGAAATTCCATAAGCATGTATTTTAGCCTATTATTAGGGGTAAGAAGCATTTTGTAGCACTTACAAGGCTAAGTTCTTTGGATTTGGAGGAAGGAGTACTGCTAGAGGATGCAATAGATGCTGGACTAATTGGTGCATCTTTTTTCAGCATTCGAGTCTTGTCCAAGCCATTTTCCCGTGGAGAGTGTGCTGGGCTCCCACGGGGAGAAGAAGGATCCTAAATATCAGGAATATGGGTTAGCATAAAAACTTCATACTAGCCACTAGTTCTTGCCTTGAGCAGTCCTCAATTTGGAACAAAGATCTGTCATAGAAACTGACATATTCCTTCCATTTTTAATTGATTTAGCTGGTACAATTTTAAAATTGAGAGGGATAGTGAAGGACAATTTGTTTTGGTTTTTTTTAAGTCTTAAAATTTGATGTCATTAAACCATGAAAAATAATGCCAAAAAATATGGATATTGAAATAGGCAAGTAAATATCTTTTTTTGAGTGATATATTAAAAAGATTTGATGCATTTGGCAGACCTGATAAGGTTCACACATGAAGCCATGGCCAAAGTGAAAGAAAAGACAAACACCCTTACAAGCTGCACCCCCTCTGTTGCACGGGGCTGGCTCCAAATATCTCAAGAGAACTTTTTGTTCATAGGAGAAACAAGAAGTACTTTGTAGAAGTAAGTGTTTCAGATCTGATTTGCATTCTAAAGAAAAAGGCTATGACCAGACTCCCTCAGGCATTTCATGCTCCTTTATGAAGGCAAATGCCATAATCCTATTCATAAAACCAATATGCACGGAAAGCACTACCATTTCTGTAAGGTGGAAAAAACACCATTGTGTATACCTCATTGGAAACATCAACTACTAAGTTGTCATCGCTCTTTTCACCATCACTGTCCTGCAATGACAAATCGCAATTTGTTAAAAAACTTTTATTTAATATCCCAATGTCTCCTAATAACTATGAAAACAGAGGAAGGCTGCTCACAAATCTGTAGTGTACCATCCACTTTTAATGTGGTAATAAAATTAAAGTTTTTCAGCCACCTATAGGGCTTCTGCTTAGCAGGTTGCCACAACTACAGCATTCTTCCCAGTTTTCACACTGGTGTAGGAGGACATAGGATGAATATCTTCATCTGGAGTGGCATTGTACTACAAAGAGTCGTCAAAATAGACCTCACTAGCAAATCCCTGCTTAACTAAAGCTTAGCACTATTATCGCACAACTTCCAGGTGCTCTGTATTTATATTGTTAAAAACAGTATCAGTTATATGCACCAAAACGTTTAATCCAGCAGAGACACTAGAGGTAGGCGGCAAAAACCAGTTAAAATTTGACCCTCATTTTAAAATTAGTTATGCAGCAGAAATCAGGCGAAATTACAAAGGAACTCTGAAGTTCAACAATGCACAGTGTAGACAATCTACTCACGTAACGAGCTGCTATTTCCTTCTCTTCTGTTTTCTGTTTTTTACTATCTGAAGAATAATCTGTTGAATTTCTGTGCTTTTCTGCTGTTCTGAAACTGGCTGAGGGAGATACAGAAGAGCTCTGTAGGCCAAAAAGAGAAGAAAGCATCATCAGGCCCTCATTCACAACAGTGGTTCATTTGTCACTACACCTCAACATATCTTACACTGATAGTGTGATCTGGAGCTGTTCTCACAGACACCACGTTGGGTTTTAACCAGTGACAGCTACCCAGAAAGCATCTCATATTAAAAACTGCACTGTGTATTGCAAGAGATAGAAACAGGTGATCCACTGACACATCATAGTGGCTATCTGCACTGCCAATGGGATGAATTCTATGAATACTGTGCACTGGTCTTGTTTTGGTTTGTTTCCTCTACAAATATGCAGGGTTAAGTCAACAGTCCCAGAAGAGGGGTGTGTGTTTGCACATGTGTGTGTGTTTGCCTGTGTAAACCAAAAAGAACAAAGAGGCTCAAGGCAAGTCACACTTCAGCAAACATTTGAATGAAGATTTCTACCAAAGAAAGAAGCAAGCTTCTGAACAGTTCTGAAGCAGGCAAGAACAGGAGGAAACACCGAAACTCATTTTATTTTGCTGCCTTTTGCAATTAGAGGCTATGCCTGCAGCAGACAGAAACAAAACACAGACTGACTCAGTGATTCCCTTGCTATCCTACAGTTCTCACCTGGTAATGATTGCTAACGAGCACACATAGGGACAGGAGAGAAAGGAAGATAACATGTACTTTATGCACTATCACCCAACAACTCCACTCCACTACTTTAAACAAGGCAGGCAACATTTATCAAATTTTACCGTATTTCCAAAGCTTTGTGGAGCCTGTATCTTTGTATACAAAAAAGGAAGCAATGAAAGATGCAACGTTCCCTCTGGGACTGATTTTGGTAGCAGCAGCAGCTTTTGGCCCTAGTTCAAGAAAGCATTTAAGCATGCACTAAATTTTATCTCACTCTGAAGTCAGTAGTTGAACGTACATAAGTAGGGACGTGTTCAGGCTTTTTGCAGAATTGGAAATGACAGCAACGGAGACAAAAATAATTGTCAGTTGAAATCCTGCTGACTGCTTCCATGTCTGTCCTCCTTTTTTTACTGGAGTGGTGAGGAACAACCAAAGAAGTCCTGACTGATGGATTTTAGTTCCTCCTATTCCTCCAGAAACACTTGTTTGGGCTTTTTTCCTCCGTGCTTGATGGACAGCTGTTGTTCCACATAAAACTGTACAACATAGCAAATTGGTTTGGGGCTTTTCAGTGCAGCTATTAACACTAATACAAACCAAGAAATTAGCATTTACATTGAGTAACTTCTGTTCCATCACTATTACAGAATTTCTTATTTTCCTTATTATATCATAAGCTTCTGGCAAAGATTAAGAAAACTTAACCACAGAAATTAAGCTGTGGTTATTGTCCAAGTTCCATAAGAGAATATTACTGCCTACTGGGACACAGGTCCTCCTCTCCATTTTGCTGAACCTTCCAGTTCTTGAGAACAGCAGCTCAGATTAATGAGTGGTAGGATTTGTAAAAATCTTCCATATTTTTGACTGGTAATTGTTAATTACCCTCTAAGAACATTGAGTGGAAATAAAAATTTTAGAACAAAGCTACTGCTGAAGGCACAGCCTATGCCTTTCCTATACTGTGCAAATACATCTTAAAATACTAATTCAGTTTTAAAGCAGATCATTAATCAATGATTATAGCAAATAATGCAAACTAACAAAGTTATTTTTTGCTCTGAAGCAACAACACATGTTAAGACATTTGGAGACAGCAGTGCCAGGGTACAGAAGCCCTTAAAATAAAGGCCAAGTAGAAACACAACATTAAATGAAGTGACGACTTGAAAAATGTATTTGTTTCTGCAATGATACAGCATAGCCTTTTGCAAAAGATTTTTATACTAAGCTCCTACTACATTTATATTCATTTACAATTTGGAAGGCAGTAGCTTCTAATGCGAATTCAATTCATTATTTCTCAGCTTCACCCCACAGAAAGCAATTTGCTTTAAAACGAAGAAAAAATAATCACCAATAAACTACAAATTAAAATGGTGTCTAAAGAATTAAACTACTGCACTTATTTAAATAGAAGTATTTATTTTCATATATTTGAAACCATACAGTTCCATTTTTCACAGTCTGGTTAGCTATGTGCTATAGATACCGTTTTAATCTTTGATTTCACTACTTAATAAAGTAATAAATTGAAGGTCCCTTCTAGAAAGATAAAGTAGCTAATTATCACTAGCACATTAAAGGATGAGCACCACATTGGGCATTGAGGCAATGCACACTGCTTAATGCTTTTATTGCTTGATGGATCTGACCTTATACCAATACGAAAAGATTCTCCTGCAGTATTCTCACCTGACATTACCAGAAAAAAATGGAGACAACTCACCTACTGACAGCAGGCGGAATCTCATTTCCCAGTCTGAAATTAGGCCAGTGTACTAGGACTGACATTATTTTGCCTCACGAGTCAATTACTACAGAACAAATCTAGACACTCCCACTTTTAACTGTCACACCCATTTCCTTGCACAGAGCCAGCCTACCAATACCCCTGCAGAACTGTCTTCTTTTTCCTTCAACATGAAATGCACCTGCCACATAAAGATCAGTGACTTCATGGGATGGATCTCTGGTACTTTTGCTGACAGATCTAAATTTATCTCTTATGCTAACTAACAAAGAAATGTCACATATATAGACAGTGAGCTACGGTCTAGATCTTCCTATGGATCTAATGCCTAGTATGTTCACCATGTGAGAGACAACAGTATTACTCATACTGAGCTCCCTCTATTTCTTGTAACAGCTTTTCAGCCTATAAACACTGGTAAGGACCTACCTTCATTGAGAAATACTGGGGTGTAACAATGTCATCATGGTTTTCACTGACTTCAGATTCCTGCAAATAATCCTGTACTCACCCAAACCTTAGTTCCTGAGTGTGCAAGCCCACAAACTCCAAGAGAGGTCCCTTACATTTGCAGACTGTGAAAGAAAACCCACTAAAACACATTGTTCAGCAGACAGACTCTGCCCTGTTCCTTGATTAAAACACCAGTGCTCTTCTAACAGCTGCCTTTAAGAAGTTGGAATAGGATAGTTACTTAGAGAAATTAAGTGATTCAGCATTATGACTTGGCAGGCTGTAACTTAATGGGCTAGAGTCCTTGTTTTAGTAACTATTAAAATTTATAGAGAAATAAAGCCTTTTTACACTGCTGTTTTCTTCAATAAAATGCATTAATCTACTAGAAGAGTAGCATTTTCCTCCTGAGCAATGCTGAGTTTGCTCACACGCAATAATTATATCAGACATAGGAAAAAATACTCTTTGGTGAAAGTAGGTTACACTTAGTTTGTGTTTGAGCAAAACGTACCAGTTTTTCATTTTCTGCTTTGGTTGAACATTTTTATTCATGGTAAATACACCACAAAATGCTGACAAAAAACAATAAACGTACACATTTACAGAAAGGCTGAGCACACTGCCACGTTCACATAATTTGCTTAAGAAGTGGAACAGTGTCTTTCTAGTGCTGGACTCACAGTAATTTTTGCACTGGGCTACAGAGCATTGCATGCTATGATTCAGTCTCCGTTTTGGGTAGTGTTAAGCACAGTGCTATCTGAAATGGTCTCCCACCAGAAGGACGGTGCTGTTTTCTCTCCACCACCATCAGGGTGCAGCTCCTGGTGGAGTATCAGTGCCATACAGGAGCAAATTAAATCAATACCAAGAGAGACATGCAAGCCTCCTATGCAGCCATAAAATTCTCACCAGCATACTCACTGTTTATTTGGGATAATTAACAGTTCCAATTTCTAGGGAAAAAAAACCCCACTGTTTTACCCCCACCTTCCACTGGAATTTAGCTGCATCAACATAGATAGCTGACACTGGAATGTGGCAGAAATCAACGTGGAAATCATAAATCAAACTGTACAGCTATCCAGCTGCAGGCCCCAACTCCCCATATGCTAACTTCTCCAGATAAGAACTGGCCTGAGCACAGTAAGTGATAATTAAATGAAATCAGTGCTAAAGGTAATGACTAGAGATGACAAGATGAAAAGCCCTCCTACATGTTAAAACTGGTAACCCTTTAAAGCGTTCACGAGTATGACCATTCCCCAGTGTACCCTTACTACTATGCCAAAATGATGTATTTGGAGTGGAATAATTAAAACTATAATTCCCAACAAAGTGGGAATTACAAGATAATTGACCATACTGAAGTATTAAGCAAACTGCAGTAAAAACCAAGGATGCTCAACGCTAAGGTCAATTACAGTATAATTATCTGAATGACATTATTGCTGTTATAAAGACTGTTGAAAGTATAAAAGAAACTATAAAAATGGATAAACCTGCATCGCAGGAAACAACTTGGCAGTAATGCTGCTTTGTTGGCTGCAGCACTGAGCTTGGACTCATGCACTGCCCCACCTTTGGGCTTGGAGCACTAAGGTGCCTAATACTGTAAACTTAAATCAGAAGTGGGAAAAAAAAATTAAAAATTAGGGTTAAGTAGGGTTAAGACTTCTGACACCATAAGGGTGAGATGACAACTGCTCTGGCATGAGATGGGAGATGTCCCACCAGATAGGTGAGAGGCAAGGGCAGAAGAAAAAGAAGCAGTGCAAATACAGTGCAGAGACCATGTGCTCAGGGAGGAAACTGCAGCCAAGTGCCCCCACAAAGCAAGCCTAAGGGCTCCAAGGTAACACCAATCTACCTGTTTAAAAAATTAATTCACTTACATATATCTGTATGCAAAGATACATTACTTTGATTAAACTCAGGAAGACGGCATGAAATGCTGTGGGTTGATCTACAGATACCATAATGGAGCACTGGCATAGAGACTCTGCCTCCTGAAGTCACCCACACTTACACAGCCTTTTTGTTGCTGGCATTGTTATTATTACTATTATTAAATTACTATTATTGTTATTACTATATCCCAGTATCTGCATGGATGGACATGGATTTTGTCCTCTTTGCTTTAATTTTTCAACACATACTCTTTGCAGCCCTTAGGCAAGCAGATTTTCTTTACCATGCCCTCAACTTAAGGTTTATATAGTGGGTTATCATCAGGCTGACACAGTCAGGCACTACAACCTCGACCACAGCTCTTCCCAAATAAATGGTTCATCAGAGAAGGCTGGCAGTCAAGTTTTGATCCCATATGTATCGCTCACTGGTCATGGTGGACTTGTTTAATACTTTCATGCTCCCCTTTTCCAACTCGTTTCTCTATTCACCCAAACTAAAGCCTAACTTTCACTCAGCCATACCATGATTTTTTTTTTTTTTCTTATTCACTGCCTTTTCCGTGTGGCTGCATTTTCAGATACCAGGAAAAGTCTCAGTAATTGTCAGTGAAGAATGCAGCTAACTAGCTAGGAAAGACACAGAACAAAGCCAGTTTTAATATCACATGACCCAGTCTGAGCTAACTGCACTGAGTTTTGTAATCAAGCGCGTGATAATTATTTCGAATACAAACTATGATTAAAATGCAAACTTTGAAGTTTTATATAGCATTTTTAACCACTAATTAACTTCACTAATTGCAAAATTAATGAAGTTAATTAGAGGATAAGACTGCTATAAAAAAACTTCAAAGTCTAGATGTGCAGTGCTGCCTGCAAGAGCAACAAGAAGGCCATAAAAAGTAGAGAATAAAGAGACTATGTAGGGTCAGCAATCTTCAAAATCCAAGTGTTCTCATAAGTGTTACGTCAAGAGAAATACAGATATATGTGTCTACTATGTATATCTTTGTGTTACTTCATAAAAAATGCCCATGTAACCGCTTACACTCATGATCTGCTTGCCATTGGTGGTACCGCTGAGTATTTAATCTGAGCTAATTGAAAGCATCAAAGTCTAGATGCTATGAAATGGGTGATAAAATGAAGCAATAAACTACTATGGTTGCACACATTAATTCCAGTTGTATTTCAGCATATACTTATCAATTTGCTGGAAAAACTGAGAGGGCCACACAGCAACAGTTGAAGATACCTAGCAATTTTGATGTATAATCCTATCAGCGTGTGTGTGATGATGCTTCTCTGGCCCCTCCTGGTGTACAGGTTCATGTTGGTGACAAGAAAAGTAGATGTTTAAAGCAATGGTGAGGTCTGCTGGCTAGTCTTTCACAGATGGATTTTTGCAATAAACCCTTTAAAATACAGCTTCTGCACTAATCACTGACTGAAGGACATAACACAAATAAGGCCTAATCACTACTTGACACTATGAGGGTCAAAGGATGAGGAGAACTAATGTAGCTTTAGAACAAACAGCGGAGCAGTAGAAGAAAACAGATGAAAGGAAAAAAAAGGAAGGCCAGGTTTAGGTTAAAGTATATCCTAGCACAGGCACATGAAGATAGTGAAATCAAATGTGCCAAGAGTAACAAGCACCCTTTGGTNAAAAAAAAAAAAAAAAAAAAAAAAAAGAAACAGATGGCAGGAAAAGGAGTTAAACTTTTCTGATAGGTTTACAGAAGCCTCAAAGTTCACATATTACATTTACTAGGAAGTCTGTTCTCACCCACATTTTGCTACTTGTTAACATTGAATTTAATTGACAGTATGACAACCTGGGCACTGTCAAACATCCTCTGCCACTCAATCTTGAGAGCAATTCACTTGATCCATTCTCTCTATTCACCACCCTGTGATTCTATCTTGTCCCTTGACCAGACCCCACAATAAGAATACATGCTTCAGAACACAGCACAGAAGGTAATTTGGATGGAGTGAAAAGATTTGCAAGAAGGTGTTAAGGCTCAAATTGCAATGGGTATAGACGATAGAGCAGGTGAGCCCCAGGGCATATGCAGGCTGCAAAGGAATATCAACCCTAATGATCCCAGAAAGAAGTCTGGAGAGGCTACAAGAGAAAAATGTCCTGCTGGCATGTTAGAAAGTAAATGTGAGAATCCAAGACACACCCGCACGTTGGTCATCAAAGATTGTAAGCTTCTAAATGCTACTTTAGCCAAAATCAGAGTCATTTAAAAGGAAGGGTCAAAGGTCATCAAGTTACAGAAATTCAGAAGAATTCAAGGTACATATCTTTGGAAACCTGAGGAACTGAGCAGTGATAAGGAAACAGGAAACTATAGTCCTCCTCTCCTCAAATATTTATTTGGGGATCCAGTTAATGATCTTTCATGCTATTTCCTTCAGCAGAGACCTGAAACAATTTGAGCAGTTCTAACAAAACAGAAACAGCGAATCGGGAGTATGGGCAGTTAACTAGGGAGAAAGAGCAAGGGAAAGCATGTAATCACAGAGTAATAAAAAAAGGTTAAATAGCTGGAGCATTCAACGCAGCAACTAAATTGTGGGCTCACCACCATTGAAAGAGAGAGAGAATAGCCATCAGCCCATATTGCACGTTTTGTGAGTCACTGACATGCCATGAAGCAAGGAAAAGCAGTAGTACTTCATGAGTGTTCTTCAAAAGCCAATGATGGACATGCATAAATATTTCCAACATCCAATACAGCTCCAGAATATCAATACTAATTATGTTTTCACAACAACTGCATTTAAACAGAATACACAAGGATACTTGGTTAGTTTTCAGAATTCTAAAGAAACACTACAGAGGGAATGTTTTATGATAGCCATTAAAGGCTTGTGTCAGTATGCTTTACACTCTGTTCCTGCAAGAATCAGGAAATCCCTCTGAAGAATAACTGGGTTGTGCTCAGAGTCCTCTTTTCAGACCAAGCACTGTAGTAGAACTGTTATCCTTCCACTTTGCAAAGTGATTAAAATGGAGTGTAAGGCACAGAGCCAAGCTGAATGCAAACACTTTTCTGCAGCGTCTCAAGGCACAAGGGTTATAAAAATCCCTTCAGTACTGGCAATTGAAGTTAGAAGGTAAAAAATACACACATCTACACCCCCTAGGTTTTTCATGTTCAAGCAGCAATGATCAGGCTTTAAATGTTGCCTTCTCCAGGGATATTTAAGTGGATTCAGTTTTCATGTGACAGGTCCTAACAACTTTCTCCTGAGATTTACATTCCCTATCTATTCTCTATTTTGACCAGAAGGATCTAACTTAGTGCTAATGAGCCTTTTTTTGTTGTTGCTTTAAAACCACAGAGATCGCATCTGAAGACAGTCCCAAAAGACGCCCAATTTAGCTCCCCTCCATCAGGTACTGTGCCCTAGTATCCTACATTTTCAGTTTTGGTTACATCTAACAAAGGCTGTATTTATGGCAAAGGCATAAGTTTTGAGTTTTCACATTCCTGCTCCGTTCCAATCTATCCATATGTATCAATCCTCCAGGGAAAAACACTTTCATTTTCTTCCCTTCTGTTTGTCTCTAAAGGATTCTAGTTGTTTTGCTGCAGAGATGACCTAAGAGATGATAAGAAAACAAAGCAAATTACTGTTTTAACTGAATAATTCACGAATAGAGCTGATGATCTCTTTCTACATGTTCAGACTAGTTATCTCCCTTATCTCTATTATTAATCCTATTTGTTCCTGACTTGATCAGTAGAAAAGTGATGGAAAAAATAGCAGCCTTCAAAATGCTAGCACGATTACAAAAAGCCACCTAAAATACAATAGAAATACTCACTCCACATCCTGGCTGTTTCTGTCAGCAGAAACATGTTCACATGTTTAGGTATTAACTAGCAATTTAGTCCTTTCTTCTCCATTAGATTTTGTGGGGGTTTTTTGTGAAGACTTTTTTAGTACCCTACATAATTTAGGAAGTCATGGCCTCTGATAAGTGTCCACTGAAAACAAAATTTCATTACCCAACCAAATTCTTAATTGGGCAGGTGAATAAAACATAACTGGGTGCTATTAAATTTTGCAGATTCCAGATCATTGCTGATTCTGAAACAAAACATTCTTTTAACCATCTATTAAAAATATCTTCCATAAAAAAATCTTTGAGTGCTACTATTCTTCTCTCTGCCCAAATAATATCCCAGCCCAGTATATCTGCCTTGCTTCATCTACCCTCACTTACTTGTGTTCCCAAGACCCTTGTTCAGGAAATTATCCCATTTCCTATTCAGGAAAGCACTTGAGCAGATGCCAGATTTGAGGCACACACTTTGATCTTACGGAAGTCACAAAGCAGAAAAAGAAATCAGAGGAATGCATATATGTGCTGAACTTTTGATACCTACTGTGCACTACTCTGAATCTGGACTTCAGCCTGCTGCAAAAATAATGGTCCCCAGTTTCATTCTTCAAATCATAGACCCTGCTAAGTGGAATGGATGGGGGAGTGGTGGGAACACAGATTCTGCAGTCAGCCTTGAAGCAGCTACATCAGTATGTAATAGCACATCATAAGTATAACACCTACTCTGAAGACCGAAAAAATAAAACACATGGTCCTTTCTGTCAGATTTTTAGATGCATTACAACTCCTCAACATTGTAGAGCTTTGCCAAGAGAAGCATTCGTAGCTTTTACTTCTCTGGGCCTTCCATTATTTATATTAGATAGGTCACACTGTTAATGTTTTAAATGTTAAAAGCACAATCAAATAGTCACTTCAGGCTAGCTGGAAATGTTTTGACGTTAGCAATGAGTAGCCATACATTTTTAATTCAGGTTAGAGAAAAGAAAAAGCAAGAATCTCCCCTCTTGTACTCCCACTGCACTCTGCCAAGTAGTTAAATGTGATTAACTTGGCATGCACGCACATGACCTTCTATTCTATTCAAATTAGTTATTTTAGGTAATTTCTGAAGACTCTTGTCTTTCATTGAAGTATTTCATAATATGATTCACCTTTCCACTTGCTTTTAAGGGAAGGCTACAGTAATATCCCTAAAACAGCATTCTGGCAAATGCTCCTGAATTATGTAATTCACTAGGTTCAACTCTACTGTTAGAATAATTTTCAAGGAAGACAGATATAATACATTATTATTGCAGCTACACAATCCTGAGTTGAATTTTCCTTTGCTCAATTACTAACACTCTAATGCTGAAATTGATCTGTTTTAAAAACCTCATGTGAAAGGTTTTTGAAATACTATACATGCCCAGGCTCTTTATTTTGAATAGTTTGGAAATGAGCTGGCAGAAAGAGGGGACTAAAAAAAAGTCTCATATTCACTAATCTAGCCTTAAGTACATGTTGAAGAACACCAAGCATGTTTCCAAGCAATACCTATGGTGTGGATTTAGATCTGCAAAGACCTGATATTTCATCAAGGTTCCAGGAAACCATTTTAGAAAATCATTTATAAAACAAAATGAAAGATGTTTATCTCCATGTGGGATGCCTCTAGAGAAGCTGGCAAGCAACAAGTTTATTAAAATGACAAGTTCAAGGTACTTTTTTTGTTGACTGTAAATAATCTCCCTGTGAGCCAATTAAGAGTGTGGAGATCAAAGACCCAAGAAGCACTATAAAAGCTGGAATTACAGGGTTAAGGGAAAGCCTCCACAGGCTCCTTCAATACATATAATTTCCTCTAGGCACCCATTGACTGGGTGAAACAGTGCAGACAAGCATTTTTTACTTGCTTTGGAGTACAGCAAAAACTAACACCCACACTTTAAAGGACACCTAAATAGACAGCTTGATCTTATGCACAGTCAGGAATGGATTTAGTTGTAAAGACTGATCCAGGTGAGAAAGTTAAAAGGGAGCTGGGATGAATGCACAGGGTGACTTATAAAATGGTCTTCTCTGTTGGGAAGTTACTAAATCTCAAATTACAACAGTTTGTCAGTGCGTTTCTTCTCTGCAACAGCTTGCCAAGATCGTTCCTTTTCAAAGCGCTAGCCAGAAGAGCTAGCAAAGTGTTTCCTAATGCAAGGCTTGACTACAATGATGATCTCTGCACACATCACGTTCAAATTTGAAGAGTGAGTGGGGCTTTACATTGAGTACACAGAGCACTGCCAGCATGTCTTTTGGCCAGAACTTCAGAGGTTGAGTTGTAAGTCACACCATTGTTTACAGACCAACATCTGGGCTGCTTGAGTTACCTTGCACTGCTACCTTGCTTACTCTCAGTAATGAGCTAAGTCCTGTTGCAAGATAGAAAATCTTGAATTTTAAAGTTGGTCTTCACTGTGGTTTCCTGTTAACATAGGGACAGATTCTGAATCTGTCCAGTCTGTCCTGCCTTATCTCACTGCCTTTCCTTGCCCCTTTTATATTGCAGGGTTTGAGTGCAGGACAAGCTTTCATTATTTCTTGTGGCAGATAAGGCCATCAGAATGCTCACTGTGCATAGCCTTGAGTTCTGACAGCAAATGCAAATTTTCATTTAAAGACACCTAGAGCACCAGATGGAGCCCTTACAGTAAAAAAGTGTAACAAACTCTTTCACAGCAGGCACGATTGTATCCAAAGCTCCAGCCTACATACGGAAATCCTTCTTCCCTGCCTGCACGTTCTCCCCACTGGGCACTTTCACTACTGACAAAAATCACATTCCCACATCCACCTCTTAGGCTGATCCCCTGTAGCAGTCTTGCAGGAAATCTGGAAGAGTCCTCCAGCTGTGCAGCAGCCCTTGCTGCGTACCTGCTAACAGTGACAGGGGAGCACTGTGGCCAAAATCCTTATCTGTGGCTGAACAACCTTGCTTCATGTACAGAAAGTGGCAGAGCCTTGCCTGTGTGGCCCAGGGCTGGAAGTAACACAATGAGGAACAGTTCAGGTACAGTGCTGGAATGTGTAGAGTCACCACTGCTGGTGGGTGGTGTGGTCCTAAGGTGGGATAACATTAACCCCGGGGCTTTGGCATTGTGTTTTGTGGCATAGTGTATTTATTTATGCTGTATGATAGCTGGTTAGCCCAGGGTGAGCAACACAACCAAACAAACTCGCCTTACCATGACCCGCCCAACAGTGCTGTGGCTTCCACTGATTCTGCTACATATCACAGAATCCCAGAATATGCTGAGTTGGAAGGCACCCACAAGGATCATCGGGTCCAACTCCTGGCCCTGTACCGGACATCCCTAAGAGTCGTTCCATGTGCCTGAGAGCATTGTCAGAATGCTTCTTGAACTCTTTCAGGCTGGTGCTGTGACTTTCGTGGAAAGCTGTTCCAGTGTCCAAATGAAACAGCTCCCACTGGGAGAAAAACCTCTTTCTAACAGCGTACAGAAACCTCTACTATCGCAGCTGCAGGCCCTTCGTTCAGGTCCTGTCACTGGTCACCACAAAGAAGAGGTCAGTGCCTGCCCCTCTTCTTCCCCTCATGAGGAAGTTGTAACTGCAATGAGTCCTCCCCTCAGTCTCCTCCAGGCTGAACAGACCAAGTGACCTCAGCCACTTCTCAAACAGCTCCCCCTCAAGGCCCTTCACCATCTTCACTGGCCTCCTTTAAATGCTCTCTTAACAGTTTAATGTCTTCCTCATATTGTGGCACCTAAACCAGCCCCCAGCCCTCAAGGTGAGGCTGCCCCAGCTCAGAGCAGAGCAGCACAATCCCCTCCCTTGCCCAGCTGGCCATGCTGTGCCTGATGCACCCCAGGACAGGGTTGGCCCTCCTGGCTGTCAGGGCACTGTTGGCTCATGTTCAACTTGCCAGGACCCCCAGGTCCCTTTCCATGGCACTGCTTTCCAGTGTCTCATTCCCTGGTCTGTCCATACATCCAGGGTTGCCCCACCCCAGATGCAGAATCCAGCACTTTCCCCTGTTGAAATTCATACTAGTGATTGCCCACACCCCTGATTTGTCAAGGTCTCTCTGCAGGGCCTCTCTCCCCTCGGGGGAGTCAACAGCCCTTCCCAGTTTTGTATCATCTGCAAACATGCTTAGTGTCCCTTTTGGTCCTGCGTCCAACAACCTGGTGTGGAAGGACCCACAGAAACACAAGAGCAATGAATTGAGCCTGAAGGAAGGATGAAAATTCAACCAAAGCCTGTCTTCTGCAAAAACATGCAGAGATTAGACAGTCAAATGAAACTGGAAGTAGCTCAAAAAGACTGAGTGGTCAAAGTAGAAGCATGCCTGTACTTGCCAAGAATAGGATGCAAAACCACGGTGAGGTTTCAAAAGGAATAATTAGGTACAGATGGATCACAAAGTAACATTGATGATTGAGCTAAAAACTAAAAGTGGGGAGGTTGAAAAACTATATATTTTGGAACTGTAGGTTTAGTAGTCTACACTTTCGTCTGATCACATTAAGTCAAAGGAGCCTCTTCATTATCTATAAAAGCAGAATAATTTCAGAAGTCTAGAGTGTTTCTTTCCCCTACAGAGCTGTTGTGAGGATTCATGGATTGAAGATTTGGAGGTACTCTGGTATCACCAAAAATGGATCTATTACATGTGCTAGACTGAAATTTAAAAATGAGGAAGGAATAACCAGTACTCCTTGTATCAGTAAAAAGCAACTAGAAGTTTAGAATGATTCAATTACTGTAACAGAATACCTGTACTAAACTCCAGAAACTATACAAACACAGAACTTCACCCAATTCTTAGTTTGCATAAATCTGTACAACACGGACATGAGAAATGTAAAAGAGGAAACATTCGTGCATTGTATGTAAAACCCATACAATGCACGAATGCAAACTATGCAGCCAAACTATGAGAACCTAAAGCCAAACTATGAGAACCTAAAGCCACCATATCTGAGATGCAACTAAATACTCTGAACACGGTTCCAGGAAGAAAATGCTACTGGTGGTTAACACTATTGTTTTTTGAATTACCCATGGGTAATAGAATTAATCAGAAAATGTGCTATCTGCAAGTCTGTCTTTGAAATTATTTTTTTTTCTCAAATTAACCTTATGTGTTCAAGATGTGTACAAAGCCAAGCCTGCAGTTACCTAATAAACTCAAACCTGTACTTCAGAATGAGTAAGACTTTCTCAAAGACAGTCAGCTGTCAGATGAACCTCCCTGATTTCTGCAGAAATGCAGAGCCAGTCTTTCCATCATCACTTCTTTTACTATAACCCACCAGGTACAGTGTCTTTTATTGCTTTTTGCTATGCACTGTTTGCACTTAAAGCACTACATAAGTATGAAAAACAAACACTGACTGTGCTTGTCTGATTAAAATCCAATATAAATTATATGGAAAATAGGTGCAGCCCACTGATTCAGGGCAAGCTGCCAGCAAAGACCTTCTGTAGCTGAAGGAAGCGCACCACTGATTTAGAGCTTCATCTATCTGCTATACTGTTACTTCTGTCTTATTTTACTGTGTCTTATTACTGAATGTTCTTTCCCATATCCACTCTTCTTCCTAACAGGCCAGCTTAGAACTCCAGTCGCATACTATCTGACACCAGACAGTGCAAAAAAATGTTGCCCCACAGTGCACAATCACTTTGTGACTTGAGTAACTCCAATCTCAGCCTACGTAGTACACCAGTTCTCTCCCTCCTTGCTTCACTCAAAACTACTGTTACTTCAGTCCAGAAGCACCTTCCTGCTTCCAGGTCTCAGCTCTCCAGGTAAAGCAAAACTTGGGGCCATTTTGCAAGCAAAGAAGATTACCCTAACGAGCTAATAACTCTATGCAGCTAAGTACAGGGAAAAGTACATTTCACATGAAAACATAAAACTATCCAAGCCTGTCTAATAAGTAAGGCAGTGCCACAGAACAATTGCAAGTTAGTTTTTCCAAATTATCACACAATTTAGGTGATCCAAAACTGGGTTTCCCAAATGCTGTTCAAACACAATTATGGAATATTTTTGTTTTGATTGGGTTTTAAGTCCCTGTATTTCAAAAAGTCCTCACTTTACCTTCAATCAAGGTTGAAATTTGCTATCATAATAACTTTAGCTCCCTTTAGAATTGTTATGCATATTTCCCAAAGAGAAAAGAATTGGGGATTCATCATGCACTAACTGATATGTACACTAACACCACTACTAGGACGTTTGGTAGAAATAGCTCGGTACTTCTACCCTTTGTCTTGATATTTGTAGGAATAGCAACAAATTTAGCCCTGATCTCACAGTATTTAACATCTGGGCAAAACACTTGCTGATGTCAACAGGGCTATGGTTTGACACAACAGGGATCCTGCATGTTACAAGAAACTTTAGCAGTGACAGCAGTAAAAGGTAATTTCTTCCTTAGCTCTTTTTGTGCTTCCCTTTTCTTATCATGATGAGAGGAGGAACAATATGGCAACCATAACAAAGGGGAATAATGACAACACTCACAGACAATTACTCAAAATGGGTCCATAAATACCATGATTAACTACTGTGGTGTTTGATTTCAGGACAACTTGAAGATTCATGAAGGTAGGTGACAAAAAATACCTGCACATCACAACCTTGGTATCCCAAAACCCTGTGGCTACCTCAGATACCAGCAGGTGCACAGGTTACAGCAGAGGCAAGGAATACCTTTGTATGCCTTCAGACAGCAATAATGAACAGCACATTCTTCTTTCAATGCAGTGCAGTCTTCACCACTGTGAACTTTATTTGCCACTTTCCAGCTGACCTGCACAACACCCTGAAGTTGAGTGCTACAAGAACACTACAGTCAGAGTAACAAACACAAAGCATCTCTCCTGCCAAGTGGCAAGACCTTCCAGATCATACACTAGCTTCCTCCAAAACCAGACAGCATAACCATATTTCACAACACGTTAGATGCATTACGGGTCCCAAGTAAACATTCAAGAATAAAACTCAAATGCTGGAGATGGCTAGAGTAAACTTGCAGCTCCTCCAGGACCAAAACTGCTTTTTCAGCAAAGATATCCTAATGTGATGCTATTCTTCTGCATCTATTCTCTGCCATCCCTCAAGACAGACTTGGAAAGAAGGACAGCCAGAAAACTATAAGCCAGAGTGAGGTAGAAAGATTACTCTCTTGGACCCAGAAACCACAAGGATAGGTATCTCAGTCATGTTTTTAAGCGCTTTCTTTCTGTCCCCTTCTTCTCTTCCTGAAGGACTTAATGTAAAATGAAATCGTCTTACAGGAGGACAGCCGCTTCCCCCTGTGCTCAATCATTCCAGTCACACCATGTTGTCCAGTAACCTGCACTGATAATTCCTCATGAATAAAATGCCAACATTATCATCCACAGCTATGTTGTTGACATGCGTTTGCTATTTCACTAAAAATACCATTAATTTTCTGGCTTGACAACAGCTGAGCTACTTCCCAATTTGAATATACAAAAGAGTATTTTGTTTAAACCAAATTAAAAGCGTTCCAGTAAATGACTTCAATTTTGCTGGCTATACTACTTAGTGTATACTGTTCTATTTAAGCCTCTCTTTTCTCATCTCTAGCCCTGCTACACCCCCGTCCTTTTCTCTCTGTTTGTTTTTTTCTCCCCTTCCCTTTATATACTTAATCCTTTCATTTCAGGAACTGGATTTACCCAGCAAGACATCCACAGTCACAGAGAGCTTCAAAAATGTAGTGCCAAGGAGTTAAGGCAATGGAGAAATTGCCTCTGCTCTCTTTTTATTCACCTGTTTGCCAAAACATATTTAGCAGTAAGCAAAGAAAGGGAAAGGGGAGGGAAAAGCACATAAATGCTGAATACACCTTACCTTACCCATCCAGACAAGTGCTGACATTCCCCATTTAAGGTGGAATGAAAACCACCATTTCTGCCAAGCCCTCCTGGCATCTCACCACTTTATTTGTTCCCATTTGTATCTAATGCTTTTGTCAACAGTTCAACAAAGTCAAAGCAAACAACCCACTACAAACACTGAGGGTAACAGCAACAAGCATGAATCCTTCACAATTATCCAGCCCAGCTGCTCAGTGCCTGTCCAGACTGCTTTCATTTACAACAGTGTCAACAAAAGGCTGAAACCCAATAACTAGGTGGGTCAATACTACCCCTGTAAAGCCTCCAGAGGAGAAAATGCTGTTCTGCTGCTTAACTGCTTCAGCAAACATGGAGAATAATTCAGTTAGATAGACAAGTGCTTGCCTAATCATTTCTTGTGTGAATTATTCAAGGCTTTCCCTTCAAACTGCTAAACGATGGCTCTTCAAATATTTCCAAGGAACCACCAGATGTCCTACAGGAGAAGAGGGAACATAAGGCACATTCTGACGTAAGAGGGCAATGGTAACCTGTGATCCTGAAAAGCATTAATGTTTAGAGGATTAACGCCTTCTTACACCATGCTTCTGGTATAAAGAACACACAGCTTTTAACATACAAGTGTTAGGCACACATCAATTTACTAGCTGCTTGATCTCTATACAGCATAATCAAGGCTGGTGCACACAATTTTTCTTCCTTTTTTCATGCGAATTGTAAAAGAGTTTTCTCCAGAGAATATGTGAAGTGTAGGTGAAAATAAACACAGTAGTTAGTCAGGTGGATGCAGAAAGGAAAAATGCACTTATTCCCATGTATCTCTCTCTTCCTCCACTGCCCCCCATATATATTTGACACAAGCCAAATGCTTACTCACCTTACTCCAGAGGTTTCACATAGGTTCATGTTTACAGTTTCAAAGAGCGGGACAACATAGTCTTACTGCACAGAACCCAGTGCTAAGCATTACATTTTTCTTCAATTGCCATTTTAGTGTGGGAAACAGCCACCTCCAGATGTCTGCTTCCCCAATTTTGTTGCCTTTTGTCACAACCGCTCCATTACATTAACATACTATTTCTAAACTTTGAGCAAACTTTAAGAAAATGGGCAAATTAGGTAACAAATGGCACTTGTTTTGATTTAATCACATTACTGGCAAGAACAATCCTGGATATGAACAAATGTTTTTCCTAGGACCAGTTTACATATATATCACAGCGCAGTGTTGGACTGCTATGTATCTTGAGCCAGAAAACAATATCAAATACACTTATGAATATTTTACTTTTGACATCTAAAGTAACAGTTGCACATGCTGAGTAACTAGTATTCCAGAGAGGATTCCTGGCACTTTAAGACTTAGAGAAAGAGTAAGAGAAATTCTCTCTGTATGTCAAATTAAAGAACATATTTTTGTTTTTATAATTAGAACCTGCAACATATTTTGTTTGCAAAACATACAGCTTTGCAGCGATTGCACTGTAGCAATCTCTGGTGTTGTGTGTTGTCAACATGAGAGACTTCTTCTATCAAATAAAGTTTTCATCCTCTTTCTGTCCAAAACAATTATGAAACATTTGTCTACTAAATACCAGCAGCTCCATCATGCTGTGATCACTGCAGCTGTTAGTACCCACTACAGCCCTACATTATTTGGTGGGAAATTTCTGTTAGATTTACTATTAAAAATCAGGTTATTGCTATTTGCAATACTAAGTTTGTTTATTAGTATTAATGCAACTTGCACAGATTAAACGGGAAAAACCTCTGATGCTAGAGACACTAGGAACAGTCTGATGACAGATACTCTAGGAAGAATATGGAAGAGAGGTAACATCAAATTTTTTGATGGGTGTCTCTTCTTTGTCATCCATCAGAACAGGAAGAAGCACCAAAAAATGACACCCCCAGCCTTTGCCACAGCTGAAGGTAACACTGTTAACCAGAAAACCTTCATAAAGCACACCAGAGTCCTACAGGTCTGGTAAATTACTGCTTTCAAATACCTGCAGTGTGATACAAAGCTTTTAGGCTACCTAGATGGTGAGCATATACTGCTTTTTCTGAGGGCAACAAACTAATCCTGGACAGATGGCTTTATGCTTAAGGTGGGATACCTTTGCTACCCTCATATCAATTATGCATACTGACATGGCACTCAGAAAATTACTATACTGCAAGGGAATGGCAGAAAAAGGTTTCTCTAACCCCACAAGGTTTACTGTAATTGATTTTAAAGAGATTATTTTTAAATTATTCAGACCCTGAATTCTTCTCATAAATTGCAGTATGGGACAGCAAGGCTCATTACAAAATAGTAGTTAGAGGTCACGACACAAAACTTCTCACAGCAGAAAAGAAAAGCAAAACATTAATTTCTTCCAGGGCTAAAATAAATTGCAGTTTGATATTTTTAAAAGAAACAGAGAGGTGGGACAGAACTAGAACATCAACAGGTATGGCTTCAACAAATATATCACGGAAAGGAGAAACAGGCACACACAGGTACAATTACTACAAGCCAGATACAATGATTCCCTAAATGCTTGGTATTGGAAGATCATAAGGAAAAGCTTTATGTTATTTAGGTCAGCACTGGCTTTTCAACTCAATGCAACCAGTGATTTCTATACAGTGTGTCCGCTTTGTTAATATAATAAAAAGAGCAAAGGACTCAGAAATACATCGCCATAGCTGAAGAGTTTTATGCTGTGTGTTGTCTGTGCCAAACACAAACAAACACAAACACAACTGGGAAAAACTCTTCTGGGGGTCACTGTAATTGGGAGACACCTCTCCTGGCCTCTTTTCCATATTCCTGCACTGCACTTCTGCAGCACATGCCAGTCTGACAAAGCAGGACCGTGCCAGCAAAATCAGTGTTATTGTTTATTTTGATCTGTCAAGATTAATATAGCAAAGAAAATACTGTATACCCTCTTTCACACAATATAGGGGCTTGAAATATGCCAGCTTTTCTGTATGGAGAATCTATGACAGACAGCTCATGCAGTTAATGGAAAAAGGAACAACCCATGTTGAATCTTTTCCTTCTCCCACCCCTCCACCCCACTTACTCATAAGTATGCATTAAGAACACTCCCACAGCTGCATTCACTGCCTCTTGAGTGGCAGAAAAAGAGAGGTGCAGCTGTGCTTGCTAATATTCGTATGCAAACAAGTAGCACTGGACTGGCTGCTATACCTCACTTAAAAGCTCCTCAGTACTCTTTGATAAGTTTGCAGATCAAAAAGAAATGATACAGAGCAATCTGCTGTCCTTTTAATGCAATTAGCAGATTAAAGTGGCATTTCACTTCCAATACTTCATTAAAACACTGATTGCATCCAGCAATTGCTGATGATACAACATTCATAGTGTTCCTCCTACAGTCCTCCCTGAGACTCAGTGGAGAGTTGGGGCAAGCCTTGAGCTGGCAGCCAGCAGTCAGAGCCAGGAGGCAGTACAGCTTCTGGAGCCAGACATGAAACCTATACCCTGGTGCACTGCAACAGGGGTGAGGGTGGCAGAAGACAAGGGAAAAGAGGCACCTTCCAGGGAACTGACAAGAAGTAAATAATCCTTTTACTAGCGGTCTCCATAATTCCTTCAGGAGGCAATGGAAAATACCATCCCCAGGATTTGTATCTCTTAACCGTGCTTGTGGCTGGGCCTCCTGCTCTGTCAGTGTCGTATTGCTGACTTTTGCCACACGTCTCCATTTTATAATTTGTGTGAGACTTTCTACCCCTCAAGTTCTGTTTCTTCTCCAGTCTTGTGAGAGTGAAGCATGTGAGTTGTGAAGTCTAGTAAAAATGCCACATGGACACAAGAGCTTATTTCAATTTTCCTCTTAGATTATTTTTTCATGTAAAACCAACAAGAAAAATCATACATCATCTTAGGAAAATATTTTTTAAATTTCTTCCCCCCACACATCCAAAAGCAAGTTAACAGCATCCCAGCAGAAGTGACATCCAGCTGAATTCCTTCAATCCCTTCATTGTGGGAAGCACTGCTGGGGAAGGACCTGGCTTCACCCTCTCTGCCAGGAGCTTGGGGCATCCCTGGGGTCCCCTCCAGCTCTGGCCCTGTCGCTACCAGCCAGCACAGCTCCACCGGTGCCAAGGAAAGAACAAACTAAAAAAGATTAATTCGCAGATGTTCATGCATTTCACACACAGGGTGCCCTGTGGTCCGTTGCCAGGGCAACGGGAGACCACCAGCGCGCGCTTTATTGGGTTTATGAAGTGCGTCTCGGGGGCTGTAGTCCGAGAAATGCTGCATGATAATCTTCAGGCTTTTCAGAAGCCTTGTTTTGTGTTTATCCACATTTAACCCTCTGAGTGTTATTAAGAGCACCACTATGTCTGGCATGACAAGGAATGTAGAGACAAGATGTGAGGAGACAAACACATCGTCTCTGTTTCCAGCCTAGAGGCCCTGGAAAGCACATCCTCAGCACCTGCCCTGCACTAAGTCTTCACCCACAGCCTGCAGGTAAGCTTTTATAAATTCACACAGAGAACTTCCCTTTCTCTCCTCACCTCAGGCCACTGTCAGGCATCTCCCCTAGTTATCCTCTCACCAGCCAAGGCAGGGCTGCAGATGGGGGGCAGGAGGGAACAGGGGTTAAAATCACAAATGACACAACATCCCAAGCAGCAGCAGCCGCCACTGACATCAAGCACTAATCCAGCAGGAGGAGAGAGGGAGAAAGCAAGGGTGGCAGAAGGGATCAGTAGAAGAAACGGGTTGCATTCAGACTTGCAAGAGAAAGAGCATGCAGAGACAATAATTTCCTGGGAAAAGCTAAAGCCTAATGAGAATTTACTCTGCCTGCTTTATTCAGACAACCAACCCCTTTGTGGCAGGGGCTTCCTGACTGACAGGAACCCAGGGCTCTTTAATAGGATTTCCATATTATTTCCAACACCTGCCTATAAGTTATTTGTTTATATTGAAGAAGGCAAGATTCTTAAATCAGGCATCTGCTTCTGGTTCAGGCATATTTTAGGAAATGATCTAGGAAGAAGCTTTGTTGCTATGGAGACATTTTTATTTTCTTCTCTTAGTTGGATGAAAAACATTAGCATTTCCAATTTTTTGTTCTTCAAAAGGCCAAATGTCGCTTAAGAAAAGACAGAACTTTTCAAATTGCTATGCAGAATAGGCTAATTGAGCTTTATATATTTAATTAATTATTCAACTCAATTAGAGCTGTACCAAGGAGAGGTAGGAAACAGTGCAACTTTACTGCAAACTTCCCTCAACGGCCGGTTCCTGCTGGCTAGTCTAATTGCTTCTTCCCTCAAAGCACAGCTAAAACTTCGCAATTCATGTTGCATTCAATAATCTCATGTAACAACTTGCATATATGTCAATTACCCATTTCCCTACTTATTCTAAATCAATCAAATCATCTTGGACTAGGAATGTGCTTCTCTCAGTGCCGGAAAAGAGACAAGAAGAGCAATACAAATACAAATATACTATTAGCATTCAGTGACTTCACCCACACAACAGAAACTTCCAATGCATGTCATACATGTCGCTGAATCCAGAAGGTGCACCTCTTCCCTCCCTTTAGCAGATAATCTGCATGCCCAAGGAGTCAACTGATTCATGTAAAAATAAGGGATGTTTCAAGTTACTTTGGACCTAAGCGTTTTAAAGACAAAATCAAAATGCTACGTGCTCAAAAAAACCAAAAAACAAACAAACAAAAAAACCCCAACAAAAAACCCCCAGTGTCAACAGAAATCTGTAAGTCAAAAACCTAGCCTGTGTCCTACTTTTTCACAAAAATTGATCTGTGTTATTTTCTCCCATTACATTGACAAACATCTAACTTGACCTGCAAACGTGCTCCTCATTCCAACTCATCCACCATGAGTAAATTAGAGTAAGATATGAATTCCAGCATCTAAAGCATGACTTTAATTGCATGCTTACAATGAGAGAAACTAGAAGAGACAGAGTAAACAAATTAATTTCCTCCCTTTACTTCTTTTCCCCCAGCTATTATATTGTCAAAGCCTTTGCGCTGGAGACCTTTCCACCCACCTCCTCATTCCAGCAAACTTCCTCTTCCTACTCTATGATGTGAAATCATAATCCTGTGTTATCAACATCACAGTCTGTTGCCATGGAAATAATTAGACATGACTGCTCAGGTTAGAAATTACAGTCCATGTATGTATTTGCCTTCTGGGTGAAGAGAGCATCTGGAGAGAGAATATTTGAGTTACCCTAAATCACCAAGTGGCAATATAAAAGTTTGACAGTGGGATGCACTGTGGGAATTTTACCAAATGTGAGCACACCACTGAGTAAGAATCACCCTGTGGAAACGTGCAAAAAGACGTAAGATAAGAGGACAGTGTGCCATTAACAGACAGAAGTGGGTACAAAGCTACTGGGTAAAAGAGGTGAAGCCATCAAAACTGGCAGAAGCAGCTGATTCTTTGATAGACTATGCTTTTACTTTTATACGAATATGAGTACATTAAATTAAACTTCCCAGATGACCTCCTGAAAAAGACTAAAGTTGTGATACCGCATGAATGAAAGAAATTTAAAACTCAGTTGGGGTGGGGGGAGAAAGAAAAAAACACAGCAGGAGATATACACCTGAGATTTAGTTTCATATTCCAGAAGTCTTTCTAAAAACCGCATTGAAGGACATACTACAGGTTTAGCCATGAAAAGGTTATTAAGAAAAAAAAAGCAGTGCCAAAAAATCAGCTCCATAAGATAGACTGAGACAACAAACAAGACCTTGCTAATTAGTATTTGCTCTGCTTCAGCAGACAGTTACTGGACGAGACTGTAACAAACAAGCATGTCTCACCCAATCACATCATTAATCCACTCACATTCACCACCTGAGGACCAGCTATGCCCCACAGATATTTATTCATCTGTTCCACAAACAAACAATTACAACACATTTTCTGGAATTAGGGCACCTGTTACATTTGGTACAGCTTACACACCCAGAGGCAGATATCAATTAATACTGAAAAAATTACTGTATCAGAAGCCAACAGAAGTTACTCATTATTATTTGGTAGTGCTACTCCCAAAACACCCATGAACATCAAACACACAACTCTTGCAGAGCAGTGTAGTTCAAATCTGCTCTGTACTGCTTCACCATAACCGAAAGCAAAATAACATGCAATGCTTCATTCCTGAATGGCAAAAGGTACAAACAGAATCCACGACATGAATCTGAAATGTGTAGATTTTAAGAAGCCTGTGAAGTGCTTTGTAGCTGAATGGTGATTAACAAATAACAAAATGATCAGGAAACAAACTCCCCAAATTTCTTTAAGTTTGTAACAGGCTTTTTTTTTGGCTTGTTTAATACACACTGAAAGTAGAGACATTTGGCAGGACACTCAAGCCTCTAGAGGAAGTCCTATCTAAAAGGAACCTGACAATTAGGACAAAGTCCACTGAATACATAACAGCTGCTTACGTGGTGCTCCTCTATCAGCAGAAGAACTAAGTCGGTAACGTAATTTCATCTGGTAATATCCAGAAGTCTTACATGTTGGGGCATTTTTATTTTAAAGTCTCTTATACTCTCTAGAAGTGTATTCACACAACTCCCACAAGAGTCAGGTTACTCACAGATTTGGGAGTAAGCAGCCTACTCTTCCTTACAACTAAATGGAAAGAGGCCTAAACACTTAGTAGTGGCTAACAGCTTGAGAAGTACTGGAGCACTTGCTACCACAAATGAAAGTGGGAATCGCATCCATCCACTTTCCCTGTATCGCCCACATGTGTAATTACTAGCTTTCACACAGATTAAGGCAAAAGTAATTTTATTTCTAAATTCACCTCAATTTGCCCTGACAGACTTCTTCCAATTCACCAGCATGTTGGCCAGAAATCCACCCTAAAGTTGAACTTGATGCTTTATTTCAGATCTTTTCTTCTAAAACTCTTTTTTCCCCCCCACACGAATCTCAAACCAGCTGTTTTATTCCTGTCACAAGACTGTAATTTTCAATTATTGGTACTTGTTGCTGCTGAAACAGATCAAAATAAAAAAAGGTTTTATCACCTTGGCAAGTCTTACTATAGGCATAGTCTCTGTCCCAAATAATTTAAAAATCAGATGAAGAAAAAAACCCCAACAACCGAAAAACAACCCAAAGAAACAAACCAACCAACTCCAAAAGAAAGGCAGTATATAACAGGCACATAAAGAACGAGAAATCTATATTAGAAGTGATAAAAAGTAACACATGTTGCATCCTGTGAGTGAATTCACATGTTTCAGACGACTCTGTGGTTCTTGAACAATCTGCTCAGGGACATCCAGGCTACCTCTGGCAGTCCCACAACCCAGCCAGCATCTGGGAGCTCCTTCATTCCATTTGCTGCACTGAGAGTTATGGGAAGAGAGTGCTACCAGTACACTACTTTCTGTCAGGCGGAGCTTTTTTACACAAGATGTTTGCATAGTTTGTTCAAAGAGAATGCATTAGAAAAGGAACTTTGTTAGGCACCAGAGAAACTTTTACCATGTTTGTCCCAGAGATGATACCAGGGCTGGAAAGAAGGACATGCCTCCTGCACTAAAAGTTCTCACAGGTGGTGGAAAAAAACTTGTGCAGTGGAATTAGCAAGGAAGAATACACTTAAAATAATAATCCTTTTTCTTTTCATTTTTTCCTCTTAAAAAAAAAAGAAGTTTTATGGCTTTGAAAATGGGACACACCGAGTCCTCTGTGAAAACCTGTTCAGCTAACTGCACAGCTGTTTGTCTTTCTGTCTAAACACATTATATTCCCTCAGAGCCCTTAAGCCAGGGCTGCACTCTGAACACAACCCTGGTGCATGCCACCCTTCCCTTCCTTTTGTCTGCTCCACAGCCTTGCCACCGCACAAAGGGCACTCCCATGACCCAGTTTACTCCATTTAGAATTTTCCCACACTTCAAACTTTGCAAAGAATTTGGAGGACTGTATCCAAGAAGAAATCAAAGAGCTCCCAAAGCTGCCCTTCTCCACAGAGCTTGCTGTGTCAATGCTGAGCTGTTATTTAGGAACAGCTCCTGGACAATCTGATGTTACCTGAAGGTGACTACTCAGTTTCAGCAGTGAACTGCCCACTCCAGAGAGCTGCTGGGGAGGATCAGGCATAACACATCACATTTGGTAGAGTGATGCAAACTGCCTGAACTAAGAGAAGAGTCAGGACCAGCACAGCTAGAGACAGCAAGTTTCAGTAAGAAAACTGCCCAGTAAATCCAAAGCACTGTAAGTAGTGGCAAGAAACGGGTCATTTCAGCCAAATTCCTTTCTTTGTAGAAATGGATACTGTATCTTTGTTATCTGAATTGCACACTAAAGCGTAAATTTACACTTCATGAGCTATTTTAAAATCCACCCTGCTTAATAATCTGTATCAGCAAGAAAACACTTTAAAGTGTCTCTCACAATTAAACTCAGGCACAACCTTATATAAATCAAAATTTTGCTACCATATCAAAACGTTACACTGGGGCTGTATAACATTGCCCATATCCTCATTACATGCTACACTAATTACTACCAGCAGATTCAGAATTTTCTGCACATTAGAGGCTTTTAGAGGAGCTATAAAAAATTTCAGGCATCATTAATTTAAATTTGTATTGAAATTTCCTTTTGACAGATGGCCAAAAATTACTTACTATTTAGAGTACCAGAGCCTGGCTGTTTGCACATTGGAATAAGAAAGGAAAAAATTAAAAAGAAGAAGGAAATTTATGTCACATTCATTACCTGTTAAATGTTAAGGAGCATTATCCTGCATGAATAAATTATTTCATATAAGCACACAGACTCCAGCTGGTTCTGGTTGACAAAGACTGTCTCAAGTCACACAGCAGACAATCACAAATACCCTCTCTTAACCAGGAACCACTTAAGGGAGGAGGGATCGATTGAACAAGCGACTAACTGCTACTCTGGGCATCACTGAAAACATTTAAGGAAATTAACAAACTATTTCACCTTGCAAAGCTGGTAGTAAGCCCCATAATGCTGACACACAAGCCAATTCACAACCTGAGGACCGTGCAAGACACACATCCACTTATCATTTCAAAGTGAACTGCACAAAGTAGATGCCCTTCTTTCCTTCTGGAAGCTGTATGAGTAACAGCACTTTTGATTCAATCCCAGACAAAATCAGCCTTTTCAGGTCAAATGCTCCCCCTAACATCTATGCCGGCATGAACACCCCAACAACTCACAAATGTTACAGAAACATGATTAGCATACATTGTTTAGAAACAGTGAAGGGCACATATTAGCAGTTCTCCTCAGTCGCTTTCTTGAATGAAATCATCATGGTTGCAACTGTATAGGTAAGCATACACACCCAAGAAGACAGCACGTGGGTTTGTGCTTTCACTGTTGGGTATCTGCCCCACTTGCATTTGCTAGTTTGAGTGCAGGAAAAAGGAAAATGGACTAAACTTATCTGTTCATTGTGCAGAGTGGGTGTTCTAGGGAAATCGTCATTAATGTGTGCTCCCGCCTCATCATGTAAAGCAGTAATAGCCGTTCCCAGCCCTCGTGACTAAGAGGCTGAAGTGAAATCCAACACGGTGTTGTCTTATGTCAGCAGATAGACAGCTTCAGTGCCTTTGCTGCTCACGGTGAAAACTGACAGTTCCTGTCAGCTCCTGGTTGTTATGCAGAGCCATGTGTGTAACAGCAAAACTGACAACTACTGGCTCAGTTGTGCTTGGCTGGGACATGTCAGGAGTGCCAGTGGCCGAATGGATGTGCTGCAATAGGCTGTGGGACATGACCCCACTGTAGCAGCCAAAGAACCAAGGTGTCAGCCCTTGTGTCAGCCCGGGATGGGCACGTCTCTGGTGGGGGCAAAGTCTGTGTCCAGAACCATGTTTCTCCCAATACCATCAAGGGCACACTAATATCTGTGTAATAACACACTAGTATCTGTCTAATATTACTAATGTAATATCTGCCTGACAAGTTCCTGCTAATCTTGTCTAATGCACACCAGCCTCAAGCTGTGAACATCTCTTCCATCACTTCCTCAACCCCAAGAACGTATGTATCTTCATTAAAAAAGCACCACTAGAAACTTGACCACCTGTTTCTAAGTGCTCAATAAAGTTGGTAAAGGTCTTCCCATTTCTAAGTGTATCTTTCTTTTCATAGTCAGCAGCACCTAATAAGGCTTGATCTTGTGTTTCTGAAAACCACGTAAACTAGGAGAGCAGACCCATCAAGGAAGAGGACAGGGCTAAGACACATCTCTCCATCTGCAGCATTAAAACCCCAGGAGTCCATAAGAGACTCTGGTGGATCTCAGTATGGAAAAGCATCACATGGCACCGAATCATACTTGTATCTATTACTGAATACTCAAAATTATACAAGTTGCAAGGTATGTTATTACATCTACTTACGAATACCCCCTTACACAGGATATACTGTCAGAGTCACTCAGAACCTGAAAATTAATTTTTGGGAAAGGAAGGTGGAATCCTCAGTGCAAGCTTCAGTACCACGTTAACTAGGGTAGAGTGAAAGGCAGCTTACTCCTCTCCATCTACAGGACAGCAGGCAGCATCCCACAGCTTCCCCTGAGAGCAACAGAGCTCTTCTTCCTCAACTTCATTATATGGAAATAATCAGAACTACAATTTACAGCCTCCAAATTACTTAGGACTACTGGTTTATTCTTTCTGTCTCAAAAGCTTGGAGAGAGAACCTGGGCAGACCTTTCTTTGCATCCAAGAACAGCCTCAATGCTGTTCCAGTGAACTCACTGGTCAGCATGCTGCTTGCAATCCTAGCTGCCCCACTACCAGCCATTGCCTAAATGACATAGGCTATGCAGGGTGCTGCCAACCAACAGAAGCATCACAACCCAGTTCCATTTTGTGATTTTTTTCCACCACTCTGTGCCACACTTCAGATAAATACAGCCTTCACACAGCTCTATCGAGCTACCCTTTACATTCACAAAGTGGAATCCTACCTTGATGGAGTCTCTGTCTGCATGTAGAGCAGCCCTCGTGCGTTAGGAGGGGGAAATATGGTGGCAGGGGATAGGTATGTGGAGGAAGAGAGAAAGAGAACAGTACTAGTTAGTTTACATAAAATTACACATTTATTATACTCCGAAGAAAGAATCCTGATGTCTGTTAAATAATAAATTGCACAGATGTTAACTTTTCTGTAAAGTTAATTATTAATGCTGTACAGCCAGATTTATGAAACTGGATTTCTAGCATTTGAACACAATTTCTGGCCACTGCTAGATAATAAACACTAAAGTAATTAGCTAGGAATCCTTCTGAAAACTCCTCCCCACTCCCTCCCCCTTGCTTGCTTCAAACAGGAGAAGTTAAAAAAGAAAAGGGAAACGAAGCCACACACTCCTCTGGCAGCGCCCACCTCTTTGGTGATCATTATCATGGTGCTTCTTCTCGTCTTTAATTGGGAGGTGAGACTGCCCCCCCAGGGCACTAGAGAGTGCCAGGAGACCAGCACTGCTGCCAATGGGAGGGATGGCTGGAGGCTGCAAGCCCGAAGGGTGCGGAGTGAGCGGCACGGGAAGACCATGTCCATGTGATAGGTGCTGGGCCTGGAGTTGTTGCTGCTGTGAAAAACAAAACACAGATATTGAATTTGTTCAAGGAGCTGGGGGTTGTCTGATTGACCACCTGCAACAACCATGACTGATCAGATCAATCAATGCATCCGACTGATCCAAGATATCAATGCTCACAAACATCTTGGTGCCTTAAAAATGTCCAGATGTTTGGACACAACATATTTGGTAAAACTCAGGCTGAACTGGAAAACAGCAATGACAAAAATTAAGAAATAAAAAAACAAAGCAAATGAATGTTACCATTTTGGGTGATTTTTTATTTTTTTGACAGAGGTAATATGCGTTTCTTGTTCTAGTAGAAACGTACCATGTACACATCTAATCAAAACATATGTAACTGTAAAAGCAGTTATATAATCAGAAAAAAAAAGCTGAAAATTGAGAAAATTAGTGTTAAACAGTTCTCCCAGCGCTACTGCACAGCATGCAGTGAAAGTTAATTTGAAAGAGAAAACCTGAATTAACAATCCAGAAAAGGAAACTGGTTGCAGCCACCGTTTTAAGTCCTTTAAGTGTCCTCAGCGGTACTTGAGCAAATTACTAAAGAAAATCTAATGTAGCAAGGCTTAGGTCCTCCTGTAGGCTTGCTCAATAATGCTGAAATAATTGGGCACTCTGTGCACGTTTAGTGATGCTCGAATGAAAAGCTAGAGGCCTGCCCTTGTACTCTTCTTTAGCTGCTGACTCTGTGTTGTGACAGGTTTATTTGAGTGGGACTGTGATGCATGCACCAGTAACTGCACTGACAAGAGTTTAAAGTCATTTTTACCAGTACACTGGCAACACATAGAGAAAGCCCTTGAGAGGTTCGAATTGGAGTGCTTGACCTCAACCAGGGCTGCATCAAGCTCTGTGCTATATTAACCACTGTGGGTTAGATAGACTGTTGCTATTCGTTGGGAAGGCAGGGGAAAAAACCCTGACAAGTCAACAATAAAAACCAAACAGGAGAAAAAGTTTAGTTAAATATATCCCAAAAGAGATCTCTTCAGGTCTAAGGCTTACACACTAATTAACCATCCAACTAATTTCTGTTCAGAGAATAACCAGATTACCCCTGAAATTTTCTTGATTTTCAGGCAGTTATAGCTCAGGATGAGTCAAATCCTAAGTCCTCTAGGATTGTTCTCTCCCACTTGCATATCTGCATCTGTGACTTTAGAAGAAATAAAAACTTAACTTGCTTCACATAAAACCATTCCACTTTAAACTTCTAAGACTTGAGACCTTACTTACATAAGGGTGAGGTGAAAGTAAAAGGCTGCAAGTCACAACACACTAGCTAACCCTTGCAGTGCACTGCACACATACCTCCCTTGACACCCTATCCTGAAAGTACAGATCCTTCTCTTCTGCTTGGAAAAGAACCTCATGCAGTGCAATCAGACTGGCCGTGGTATGCACACATCATCTAATTCACATCAGTGCCAGAGAAAGGAGAGCAATGATCTACAAGAAATTTATGGGGGAACAAAAGTACAAAAGAGGGCGGGGGGGCAGACACCAAAACCAAAACCAACCAAGTAAAAACCCAGAAAGAATGTTCTTCCAAGCAGAAGAAGTAAAGGCTAAATCCTTTTCCTGCTTGCAAACCCAAGTCATTCAGCAGGTGTTCCTTCTTGTAGAACGCATCAAACCCATTTTGCTTGCTTTGATGCTCTTATGGCAGTACGCTTCATTCTTCAGAATATTAGATTAACTACAATGAAACAAAGCAAGAGAAAATAGTGTATTGTTTAGCTTCAGGGCTTGAATGGGGCTGCCTTACAACAATCTGGCATGCCTGACTTGCAGAGGGAGGAGAACAAGCAAAAGAAAAGGGAGGAACAAAATCATCTCTGTTGTGCTACCTGGTTTTGAACAAGGAATTTTCTATTCGTATTTGAGAAATGCTACAAACCATGGCATGAAGATCTCTGTCTGAATCTGCCAGTGGCTTAAAATAAAGACTTTGAGAAGAGCTGAGAATATCAAGAGTGAGCTTTCTTCCCCTTGTTAACTATTACACTGTCAACCGAAGAGCAAAACTCATTACACACTACTGTACATTCCATACAGATCTGCCTACTCACCTATCCAATTTGCATTATATGACCTACTCTATCGATATAGGATGGTTTCCAAAGAGCTGGAAGAAAACTGCATTGTGAATGCAATACCCTTTTTTACTGCTCTTTGTTGGGAGTCTCTCTACATATCTCAGCAAGACAACAGCACAGACTGAAGCTTGGATGTACTGAACATCATTAATGACTCTCATACATAATATGGTCTTTAAGAGCAGTAGCCTAGCAGCTTGAGATCACCCTGAACAGCTGGGCTGCCCCATTCCCTACTGGCCAAGAATCGATGTGTTTTCACTGCAAGCTGAATTGCAAAGAGCTCTGAAAGTAACTGCAGAGACTAGGGAGTTACCAGAGCATTCCTGCCAGAGACAACTTTTCTGAAGAGACCAAGCTCTTCCATGTAAAGTAATGAGAACCTGAAATATGGTAAGAACATGGCCTCAGAAGTGACAAAGTGTCCTTCACTGATACAGCAGAATTGTGCCCACAGAAGGGCAATATTGTTGCGTGCTGTCAGATGGGGTGGGGGTAAAATTTCAACAACAGAAGGAGGATCATGGACTAGAACTGCATTGGTATGGGAAAGACTATGACCTTTCTCCAATACAAGGAGCAATGCTGAACACCAAAAATGAGGCACTGCTCCAAAACAGGAAGGAAGTAAATGCAAGTGAAACACAGGTAGACTTCTGCACTCAAAATATAGAAGCAGAAAAGGAAATAAAAGGATATAATCACACAATTAGTGCTGTCTGCTAATAGGCTTAGTCAAGAAGGCAAAGACAAAGCAACATCTCTGACTGCCATTTCCAAACTTGTCAAAACTATTACTGTATTCAAATATCCACACAATGGCAGCTTGGCTTTGTTTTTCACATTGCTTATGGGCACCCCTGGTGAGCATCGGGCGGCCTACCTGCAGCTATTTCTTTAAATGGAAGATTATATAAAAATGGGCAATTAAATAGCCCAATGGGCATCAGAGCAGTATTACAAAGTGGAAAAAAGGGTGATCTCCTCTAGTCATCAAAATGCCGAAGTTATGGAGGAGTAAGACAACTGATAGTTACTCTCCACACAAAGAAATACTCCAATACGGAAGAAAGTTCACACCTGTTTCTGCCTGTAGCAAGAATTTAGATCAAAATATGACACAATTTTAAAACTTGCAAGGAAAGTCTGAAAATGAGCCAACTGAGCAATCACATAATTTTTTTAAAGTTGCTGCAATGCCTTCTCTCCCCTTCTTCATCTTCTCTTTAATTTGCTATCTTTGGTCATGTTATTTATGAATGCTTAGCACATGTAGCATGTGGTTGACTTCAGACAATCCCATCACAGTTGACTACAGTATGCGTAAAGTCAAGCATACATCTTCAGCATTAATGCATAATAGGTCAAAACTTGGAAAGGCAGACTTTATGGTGCTGTAAACTTTCCAGAATTATTTGAAAATAAAAACAGCAACAGTTAAGCTACCGAGAAATATACCTTATGGAATTACAAAATAGATTGCAATGTTTTTAAGGAGCATTCAACACACACAAATATAAGAGCACGGGGTAAACACAGCAATCAGAACGAAGCCAAAAAAGAAGACTGCATTCTTTTTAGTAATAAGTTTAGGAAGATGATAATTTAAATCAGCTGAGTAGTAAAAACTGAAGTAAAGCTTTCAAAACACATTAACACATGTCAAATAAAGGTAACATCTGGCTGCTACTAATGGTATCTTCTTTTCTGTATATTCTTCTAGGCCGTCTAGAGTAAGGAATAAAGTAACTGCAAAGTCACATCTACACAAATAGGTAAAAAGGATTTGCTGAACATTTTTATCTGAGTAACACTAATTTTTAGAACCACCATTCTAAGTGCTGATGCTTAGCTAATTCTTTTCCCAACACATCTTAAGAGATCAACTTTTAAGTAATATGTGATAACAAACCCACTAACAAATTAGCTTTGAATACTCTCTTCTTATAGTCAGCACATTCAAAACCTATTTTCCTGGAAGAGGTTTAAGTTTTTACTGGATACTTTCCAAGTGTTTCTGTGTTGCAGTAATCTACCACTTTCCTTCTCACAGACCCTGAAAAGTCACAGCCATTACTCAAACAACCTGAACATACTACTCTAACCTGACAACATTTCTAATGTCAACAAACTAATGTCTCAGAAAGATATTTTCTCTTTTATATTTTTACACGTGTTCACTACTTATACCTGCAATGCTGCTGGGAGAGGACTTTAAAAAATCTCAATCTAATAGCTTCACTATCTGTTTGAAATGAGTTAAATGATGTGGTTGGTTGCTCAGAGTGAATCATTAGTAAGATAGCATACAGACAAAACAGAACCCAAGATGAAGAGGAAACAAAGACATAAAAACAATGGCTCAAGAGCAAACAGTATCAATGTCAGTGGTTTGAAAACCAGCAAAGGCAATTCTTTGGCATACACAGTTATAAGTGTACTTAAAATGATACGAATTTTTATCTATCATGCCTGTTCACATCCTTGATATGATCTGCACTGTTTGTACTTCCTTTGTACTGTTCTCTCTCTGCTGATAGATATTTTAAAAAAAACCTACTTTTCTGATGTTATGATAGAAGACAGCAAAACAGCCTACAAAGAGAGTCATATAGCAGTTCCTCCAGTGATATGTTTCTGGAGCTATATGGATATACACCATTTAACAGGTTTGCATAAAGAAACAGTGGTACTGATGTAGAGTAGAACAAGCTAGTACCCTTACTCTTTCAGGGGAGGGTGAGCATTTTGAAAATTATTACAGCACTCAGAGTAAAAAGAAATACCCTGGTGGGAGTCTTGCTATAGATCACCAAGATGAAGAGGCAGATCAAATATTCTATAAGCAGCTGGTAGAGTTCTCATAATCACAGGCCCTTCCTCTCATAAGGAATTTCAACTTACAACACGTCTGCTGGAAATACAACACAACACAGAAGAAACAGTCCAGGAGGTTCCTGGAGGACAATTTCCTGACACAGTGGGGGCAGGCGAGACAACAGGGGCTGGTGCCCCACTGGACCTGCTGTTTGTGAACAGACAAGGATTAGTGAGAGAGGTGGTGGTGGTCAGAGGACATCTTCGCCCAGCCAGCATGGGTTTATGAAAGGCATACCCTCCCCATCCTGTGTATGTTCTCTACATGGAGTTTAGTAAAACTTTTGACACCTTCCATCATAGCATTCTCTTGGAGAAACTGGCTTCCCATGGTATGGATGAGTGCATTCTTTGCTGGGTATAAACTGACTGAATGGTTGGGCCCACAGTGTTGGTGAATAGAGTTACACCAGCTGGCAGCCCAGGGCTCAGTGTTGAAGACAGCTCTGCTGAACATCTTTATTGACAGTCTGGACAAGGGAATTGAGTGTCCCCTCAGTCAGCTGGCAGATGTCACCTTGTTGGGCAGGAGGGCAGGAAGGCTCTACTGAGGTTTCTTGACTGGATCAATGAGCCAAGGCTAACAGTATAAAGTTCAACAAGACCAAGTCACAACATACAGGCTGGAGCCAAGTGGCTGAAGAGCTGACTGGTGGAAAAAGACCTGGGAATGCTGGTTGACAGCAGCTGAACATGAGCCAGCATGTGTCCAGATGGCCAGAAAGGCCAATGGCATCCTGGCCTTCATCAGCAATAGTATGGCCAGCAGGAGCACAGAAGTGATCACTGCCCTGTACTTGGCACTGGTGAGTGCACACCTGGTGTGCTGTGTCCACTTCTGGGCCCCTCAGTTCAGGAAAGACATTGAGGTGCTAGAGTGTGTCCACAAAAGGGCAAAAGAACAGGTGAAGGATCCAGAACACAAGTCCAGCAAGGAGTGGCTAAGGCAGCTAGGGCTGTTTGGACTGGAGAAAAGGAAGCTCAGGAGACATTATCACCATCTACAACAGCCTGAGAGGAAGTACTAGTGCAGCAGGAGTCAGTCTCTCCTCCCAGGCAAATAGCTATTGGATAAGAGGAAATAGTCTCAAGTTGTGCCAGGGGAGGTTTAGATTGGGTATTAGGAAAAACCTCTTCACTGAAAACACGGTCAAGCATTGGAACAGGCTGCCCAGAGAGGTGGTGGAACCACCATACCTGGAAGCACTTAGAAAAACTTCTGGATGTGGCACCTGGGAACATGGTTTAATTGTGAACACACAAGTGGTGCTGGTCTAATGGTTGGGTTCAATGATTTTAGAAATCTTTTCCAGCATTAAAAAATTCCTGTAATTCTATGAAATGTATCAGCAATTAGTGGGAACTCTAAATGCTCAGATGCAACTGATCTATTAGAAAATTTGGATGTGTCTGTTCAAAAAGGTGAATGAATACAGACCTTAAAAATCTGTGAATAAAAATGAAAAGGGATGAAAAAGGAGAGAGAACAATGAGCAGACTAGTGAGGATAATAATAATGATTATAATACTGTCTTNGAATCAAATGGCACGCTACTTGCTCTCTAAGATTCAGCAGTTTCTGTCTTTGAGGATGCTGATTCCACAGAAGGAAAGCAAGCTCTACTGAGGAAACTATGGGGGGAAGGAAAAAAAAATCAATAGCTGTCATTAATCAGAAGAGGAGCATTTAGAGCTCCTACATAAATAACAAAGAAACCATCAGAATCATATCTCTACAAATTGCTTCAAAGGTCTTTTAAGTGATCTAGGAACAAAAAGTCATCTCCCAAATCATATTGTGGGATGAAAGGCAATATATGCAGAGCACATTTCCGTTCTTAATCATATATATGGGAACATCTGTCAGGATACGTGTTTCACCATTTGTCCTCCCTTCCACTCTTACGACTATTTTTCACTCAGTGAAACAGCATAGACAAATTAATACAACCTACTAACAAATAAAAGATTCATGGCCAAAAATTGGACAATCTTAAAAAGGGAAAAACCAAGTCCTCCACAAAAGGCTAAGTTCAGTAGTTCCTCCTTCTGATTGCAGGACTTCACCTCCACTTCACACTGGACATGGAGGGAGGAAGAATTAAACTCTTCAGAATCACTTTCTATTATCATTCAATAAAGGGCAGAAATTCCTACACAAATCATACAACTTAAAACTCTCTTCTTCTTTCTCCTCCATCAATTTCTGTCTAAGGTAAAGAAAATCCACATGTGCCAGAGAAGGCAGAAAGCACAAATAGTAAGCTAAAGGTCTTGCCATGAGGAGTGCCAGTGGTGTAATATGTGCCTTGACATACCAAACCTCTACTTCAAAATCTTCTCACACTGATCAGTGGGAAAAGTAACAATGGCAGCAAATGGGTGTTTTCTGCTACACATAAACAGATGGCAAAATTAATCTCTGGCTAAGTAGGTGCACACTGGCTCAGGTACCTTATTTACCAAATACTCCACTTATGTCCCATCCATAGACACTGGGAAGAGTTTTTTTTCTCATTTGGATTAACAGTAAAAAGACAGCATCTCTGTCGGGACCTTGTAAATTCTGATCCTTTCCTTTAGAAATGAGAGCAACGTCTGTGCTTCTCCCAGCAGACTTCCAAATAATCTTGTAGGGTCACCACAGTAAGAAGTTTCTGAAACCCTAGGCTAAAAAGTGAAAAAGTTACCATCTGAGATGTAACACAAATTAAACAATAAAAGCTAGAAGTTAAACAGTGGCACTGGTAACAGAGAGATTCAAGTGGCTAAATCTATAAGCACTTCTACTACCAGAGCTTTTAAATGTGGCAACTATAATTCACTTCTAAGACTCCTCACAAGGTATGGTTTTAGAGCTACATAATACCAGCATAAAATAGATGCATGTTATGCATCTCACAGATATATTTCTCTAATGCATCTTATCAAGTCAATCCTTAACAAGTCAAATTTCTACACAGCAATTACTGAGAAACAGATGTTCCTTAACTCTAAGTGCTTAACACCACATTTCATCATGCTTACAGTACACAAGCATACACTATTTTGAATTTTGGAAAGTTGTCTTTCCTTGGGATAAAACCTGGGCTGCACAGACTGATCCATTCTTTCCAACCCATTCTGTGTCTTTAAAAATGGCCATTTCTGGTGCAGCTGTGGTCCTGTGCAAAGGACTCTTCTGAGAGGTGAGCAGCCTCTTCCCACAAGTGTTAGGACACATGGATACCAAGCAGATTTCACAGTGAGATGTGGTGTTCTGTCTATTTAATGTAGTGCCCATTAGCCAGGTAATTGAAACTTTACGTGAACTCTTTTGCTTTAGTGCAAAGCCCAGTTACAGTGGCTTTGATAAAGGAAGGTCTTGACACAGAACCAAATCACCTGAATCCGCAAACATTCCTTGGGTTAGTTCATCAGTGTTTGTGATGCATTCATATGACCAAGGACATGACTGTGAAGAATTCACAAAATAATTAGCAAGTAACTGTCTTGCTAATATAAATCAAACATTCTGAAATATCAGACAGTGCAAGAATTTAAGACCTCCTAAATTCCTTCTTCATGGATGGATTTAATATTTGGAAATAGTCTACTTCTGCAGTACTTCAGTGTCCATTCCAGTTATGTGCTAGAGCCCTTGCTCTGGTCCTACATTTAAGACTGAAGACATGAAAAGTACTATCCACCCACCCGAAGCAATGCAAACATTCTAGTGATCCATGCTATAATACAGTCCTGGTCCTCATTCATTGCTGCAACCAGCAGCCTACAAAGTGTGGCTGGGAAGAAGGGAAATATATGCTCTTGTTTAGAGGTGGTATTGGAACTCTTGCAGTATGAAACCATGATAAAATAGCACCTGTCTTTAGGCCATACAGTATAGGTAAGGTTAAGGGTAGGTACAGTACATAGGTACAGTAAGGGTATCTATTTAAATAGACAGTGTTGTCACTGAATACATAAACATTGCTGATTTTACAACCAAGTGGGTTTGGAAAACACCTGTCTTCACAATACTTTAAAGCCAAACATAGACTTTTTTTTTTCCCCCCTCAGAAAACTGGTACAAGGCTATCATTGAAGGCAATATACAGCATATAACAGACCAAGATGGAACACAGCATATCTGTATTTGGTTAGCAACAGCTCCCACTTACTGGAGTATAGACTCTGCTGGCAACAATATTTTCTGTTTTCTACAGTGTGTGAAATTAAACCATACAAATATAAGTCATAAATGAAATATTGCATATGTTCATGCTACAGAATATCACAAAAATTCTCCACAGAGCTCTTCATATCTGCACTGATTAACCCTAACTTAAAAAACAAAGAAGATACAGTGGTCACATAGCTCTGATACCAGGGCTTGTAAAACTTTGAAAAACACGGAGGCCAAAGTCAGCTCCTCTGTCTGATGAGATTGAGTGTGCGAGCCACAACACTCATGTCATATGCATTTACTTAAGCATAACAAGCAAAGACCTCTAGCACCAGCATATTGGCAGTGACGTGCCCTAAGTGGTCAGCACTTCTCACTGCAATGCTACTGACTGCTCATATAGTGATAGACCAATATAAATTCAAGTAGCTACTATAGCTACTGAAAATACAAAAAAGCAGAAGACAGTGGCAGCCCACTCTAAGTGTAGCAACAGTATTTAAAATCCCTCCTCGCAAATATGGAACCTGGAAATTATTCACATCCAATTAATTCCCTCAAAAGTCCCTAAAAAAATCATTTTCAATTTCTTTAAATGAAGATACTGCATATGGAAGAGATCTATTTAAACTAGGCCTCACCTTCAAGGCTCTCTCTGAGACTGGTACATGGAAATAAGGGAACAAGATGACAAGTTCCTCAAAAACACATCTTAGCAACCAAAAAACAGGGTGTCATTAACTTAGCCAGACTTCAGGTGAATAATTCAGACCCAAAGGTGCTCACTCAAAAGCCTTCTACAAATCCATTTCAGGCACTGGGCAGGATCAAAATATTTGCAGGACCATATCACCACTCAATAAAAAATCAGCAAACAAGAGTGAATTAAAAGAGGAGCAATGAATTTCAACATTTCTTTAGGTACACAAAAAACCAGAACTCGAAGCACATAGCTACTAAGTCAACCTCTGCCGTCCCACTTTAACAACCTGTGTACAATACACAGCAGACCACCAACTTGTCTTACAGAATTTAAGCTTCAACCACTGCGTAACACACCTTGAATGCGCAATATAGAAGGGCTGGAGAAACAAGTGACTGTTGTCCCCATGCTACAACACACTCGCTGTAACTGTCCTCACCCATACTCCCTGACATCACCATTTCTGAAAGCACACACACGGGCAGGAACAACTTTTCCACACAAACACAGTGTACTGGTTCAAGTAGAAAATCCTCGTTCCTCCTCACAGCATCCGCACACAGATGAGCCAGAAACAAGCCACCATCTGAGAGCAGCACAGGAGATGCCTCTGCACGTTAAGCAGCATTTGGCATCTGCAACCCTGGACAAGGCACCACGGCAATGATGGCAGGCACCGAGACCAACTCTTCATTTCAAGTCGTGTGTACTTATCTGCACCACACTGCTTTCAAAGGCTTCTGTGCCTGTTTTCTAAGCTGCTGTTGTTCTCCATAGCTGTAAAACAATCACGCTCTTGAAAGCAAACAAAAATTAGGGACCTTTTGAGATGGGTCAAACAAGAACCTTGGCCTCAAACACAGGGTAGAAATTGTGACAAACACTGCATTTAAGAAGAACCATTTTAACATAGTAATTGTATGTGACAAGACAGAAAGAGTCTTTTCTTCCAGAAACTGCCATTTGCTTATTTTTTAAGGAGATAATAAAAGTGGCATAAGAAAACAAAATGCTTAAAAATTAAACCAAAGCCATTATTTTTTCACTCAGATGCATAGAATGGTAAAGAAAAAGAATTATTTCAATCATTTCCTTAGTAATACACGTAATATTTAAATAGATTTAATAGTGCTGCTCCAAACCAATGAATTATGAGTTTAAAACCTATTAAAATGTAATGTTTTTTTCCTTAGCTGAGGGGAGAGAGATTTAAATTCACTGAATTTTAATATTTCAGCTTGAGCTGCAGGAGGTAGACAAAGTCCAAATGAACTATTCCATCAGCACCATTCAAGCATGAACATTTTAATCAGTTTTACTTCCTTGGAGTTCTCCAACACAGTTTACGCTGTCATTCTGAAAGCACTTAACACAGAGGGTGTGAAAAACCACCAAGGCTTGTTATTGCCTTCACAATTGATGGCAAATAATTTTGCAGACTTCCTATCATTAAAATGTCACTGCTAAAAATTGAGGTTCAGCATTTCTTGTGCTAAACTGCATTTTCTTTGAACACCATCACATACCTGTTCTTAAGTTTTTGGTACATTTATCTCTCTCCCTGTGATAAGCAGGCATACAAACCTTCATTTCTGCCTTACTGCAGTTGAAAAATCACTATTTTAAACAGATAAAATTCTTAAAAAGTTACAAGTTAATTCCCTGGTTCCCTTATTAAAATATATGCACATTCACATGTTCCATTTGTATAGTATACTGGATTAAAGGAAACAAACCCCAACATTTTGAGCAACTTAGACAACTCAATTTATTAATACAGAAAATGAAAATATCATTCCTAATTAGATTATATTGCTCATTTAAGGCTATGATTTGTGTGCTATTCCAACAGCGTGATCTTGCAGATTCTAATCTAAAACCACGGCAGCACGATGCATGACAAGATCAACTGAACATATGACACTGCTCACCCTGGAACACCCAGCCTGTAAAGTAGCTCTGGATGTGCACTACAGACTGCCCTGAGCAAGAAGGCTGCACCACACTGCCCATGACAAACACCAGAGGTAGACTCTGGATGCCTGCATATTTACAGTCCTCCTGCCGCATCCTTATGGTATACCAAGTTTTGGTTTAGTTTTTCTCACTGCATCTCTCCAGAAGATGATAGATGATATTTAACTTGTTTGAGGCCATCAACAGTTTTAAACTGAACATGACCTGTGAAAGAAGTCATTATAACTCTGTTTCATTCCATTAAACATAACTAGTTTATTGTCAGTAGAACAGGCAGCCTCTCTGGGTTCCGGGCTCACTTCAGTATTTTGCATTTAAACTGCACGGATCAGTGATTTGGTTCATTTACCAATGAAGATAGAATAATATTGCAAAGTTAAAAGGTGCTTCATCAGATTCCATTAAATCAGAGCACATTCATACAAAAATATATACATGTGAAACACAAAGAGAGATACGATCTGTGCATCTTCAATTCTTTTCTTGTGCCACACTACATTCTGGTAGCATGCACCTTTAACTCAAAGCCAGAGCTTCTCTGCTCGAACCCAGGGAGTTTAGCATGAGTGAGGTGAACCAAGCAGGATGCCCACAAAACAAAGAGAGACTTAAGTTACAATTTTTTTTCAAAAACTCAAATACTGCTTCTGTTTTTGTCTGATACACAGTTCAATGGGTTAAACAAACATTGGAAGTTTTTAAAATACCACAGGGTTAAAAGAACGCAAATCCTGTCACTTACTAGACAAAAATATAATGCAAGACAACAAAATCAGATACATTAAAAAGCCGTGATTTCCAATTATGTTTTTTATTTTAATTGGTATTCATTTTATAAAGTATGACTAGCCTTTTCTTGCCGCATGTTACATTTTCAGACTTTAAATCTAAGTGCAGACATAACACTGTTGGGGGATTCTTGCAACATAATCTTAAGCTTATTAGATGACTTGCATTCCTGTTTATTCCATTTAAAAAAAAATTAATCTCTAAAAGACTCCATAAGATTACTTCTCTTCAAACATAATGAGTACTCAATTTCAGTCCGCATTGCTCCTGTTTTTCTAAAATTAAAGACGAACACATAGTACTTCCTATGTCAACATAAAACAGCGAGTGAAAAAAGACAAGAACAAGGTAAAAATCAGGCTTGTGAGGGAGGCAAGGGCTGGCCAACTTTCACGCACAAACCCTAAGTCTGACAGTTCAGAGAAGCTTGAGACTATAAAATTTCAGTTCACATGAAAAGACAAACTCAGACATGAAGAGAAAAGAAAATTTACTTCTGTCTGGTGGGGGGAAAGCCAACAGAATTACTGCCAGGCTCCAAGACAAGTGTCTCATCTGTTATTTTTATTCTGTGTGGTTTAGTGGCTCATGAAAGCAGGATAAATTTAAATAACTAGCGCGATGGCCAGTATCTGTAACATCACACACTTTACACTTGCTTCCTTTACTAGAAATCAAATTCCTTTTAGCAGTCTCTCTAATGCAAAAAAAGGTGAACGGAAAAAACGTGCACAGGTAGACTGTGCAGTTTATATGTGTGCGCTTATATACGCAAAACCACACATGCACGTATACAACACACGCCAAAAACACACAGGCAGCACACACATATAAAAGCTTTAACAAAGAAGCCAAGCTTTAGCTACTTACTTTTATGCAAAGAATGTTAATAAAAGGCAGTATTTTTGGTTAGGTAATGAAAACTAATTGGGAAATTATTCATTTCCCACTCTCCCCACTGAAGCGTAAAAGACATACAACAAATGTTATTCATGATTCTACACGATGCGCTCTGATTCACCCCCTTCCTTCTAACAGGCACTTCAGAGGAAATAAGGGTTACTCTTTTCCATTTATAATTTCTAATTGACTATCAGTGCTTTCTTGTGGTCAGAGGTACACAAAATAGAGCTAGAAACAGCCTATTAAAAACAAGCTACAATCAGACTGCTGCTCTAAACCACTGTCAGCAATGATCAGAAAGTCCTGATTTCCTTGTTAAAAGACAGAGCCATAATTGAAGCAATATCTTCGCTTCAGATTGATTANATACACAAAAGAAAAAGCATTTGGGAGGACGCAGAAGATACGAAGTACAGTTCTAGTGTCTTCATTAGAATAACTAAAACAACCGCTTGCCTCAGCTGCATAATTATACAAGAGAATAATGTGTTATTAAGCTATGACTTCTCACCTTTATTTTATGTAGTGTGAACAGCCAGGGTTTCATTGTTATGTCTGTCTTCTCCAGTTATAAAATATAAACACTGTGGCTGCCCACACCTATAAAATCTCTGTACTGGGCTAATACCACTGTCAGTAAAGATTTTACAAAAGGGGCTCCACACACCTGTATTTGTAGGTGACTAAGAGCAGGACACCTACAAGCACAGTGAGGATGAGTTTTTCTGGTGCTCATTTTGGTTGTATGTTTCGATATTCTGGTTTCTGTGGGCATATTTTGGTTGGTTGGTTTGGTGGGTAGGTGTTTTTTGTTTTTGTTTTTGTTTTTTTAAACTATTTTTTAATGTAAAAATAAAAAGTGTGGTTAACATTCAATTAAAGAGTCTTGAACCAACATGCAGAAAAAGATGTGGGCAGCAGGGATGGGAAAAATGTCAATCATATCAAGGGTACCTGTTACCATGGCTGCAGAAGCAGACTGGCAGGTGGTATGCAAAGGAAACAATGTTACTTAGATAAAAAACACAACAAACAAACACTCCACCCCCCGCCCCCCCCAAACAAAAAACCCAAACCAAAACAAAAAAACAAACACACCACAAACCAAATACTGAACCTGCTTTGGGGAATAGATACAACACAGACATTAATTACCCCATTAGTCTTCTTGGCACAGTGCAAGCAAAAGTCTTCAGGTAGTAACCAGCTTTTATGAAGATCAAGCTACTGAACTTCACCACTGCCCACAACTTTTGCCCACCTGATGGAAATGAGTTCATGCAAGAGAGAAAGAAAAAGAAAAGCTATTTACAAACACTATCAGTGCTAATACGGAAAGACCACATACCCCAATGATTGCGTTCAGTTCTGCCATGGTCACTTGTTTGGCACGCTCCACAGCCTGCACCACTTGTTGCTGGTGCTATAAATGAAGATCAGAAACAGAATAAAATTACTTGTTTTCTAAATTATTAAGCACAAATTCTTACTTTTACTGTTTTTATAAGACATGCAGGATCTGAAATAACTGCTCTCTAATAGACAGTCACATTGTGTGTTGATAAGCAAGAATATATAGGCAGGGGGAGGATTTTTATTTTTATGCCATTACATGCTGAGAATTATACCTTTGCTTCCCAAGGAGCTCTTTCACAACCTGGCTAAATGGGAAACTGTCTTCCTTTTGTTCATCAGCACAGTGTGCTTTTGAATTTAAATGCCATCTTCAAATGTAAGCCTCTTTCCTTACAGCCATGGAAACTTTATGAATAAACCCCACCCAGTATTCTGAAAAGAAGGCTATATATTTTCAACAAGCACATGGCAAACACATCACTGAAGGATATACAGATTCTCTCCTTGCAAAGCAGCTCAACCATGAGCAAAACATTAAAATGACATTCACAAATCTGTCAAACATGTGAAAGAGAACTAATTATTTCAACCCTCAACATGTAAATTTTAATAACTTTATAAAGTCCATCAAAAACACATGGTCTAATTAACAACACCGTTTACAAGCTCCAGTGGTTGAATCAGTTTGAGTGATACTGTATTCCTGCAGTAAATTCAAAATTGCTGTATGTTGAAAGCTGCCTGGTATTTATTTGAAAACATCAACTACAAACAAAATGAGGTTCTCATCTTGCAACCAGATCCACACCTGTTCAGACCTCCACCAGTGACAAATTACTCTTCACAGGCAGCCTCCCAGAATCATGATGACACAGAACAAATAGGTGCAAGGAGGGGTCATGGAGAACTGCAAGTAGGTTGTGCGATCTGCACTGAGAGTGAAACATTGTTGATTTACAGCCACAGGTTGAACAGATAAAGGAGTCTCCTGAGTATCTGGAGAGGTGCAAAAACTCTAACAATGAAACATCAGCTTTGCATAAAAATCAACATCCAGATGTTTTCTGGCAAAAAGTTTAAGGAAAAGCTCGAGAAGTGCCCTTTAAAGCGTCAAGTTTGCCTTTCCATGGCTGTGCATATGGGCAGAGTCAAACAAAGGTACAGACCATCCTGTACGGGAACTCCTGTGCATCCTTAGCAGAAGTAAGAAGTTGCATAAAATAAAATGAGGACCCAAATCCTGAAGACCACCTCCAAAACAGGAGTTAGGTGAAAAGAATCGAGAATTCTTTTGCCGGGAGGACCCTAAGCCCCACTTTAGGAGGGGCTTAAAAGAGAGGGGCTGCAAAAAATGATGCTGCTACTTCAAGGGCTTGGCAGGCTCAGATTTCACAATTCTCAGTGCAACACTCAAACAAAAATGGCACTTTCACTTGCAAGTCCTTTTGCATAAAAGTTCTCAGTGCAAAGAAAAACAAACCTAAAAATCCACCCATAACTGTATGTCCCGGTTTTGGCCTGTACAGAGTTCATTTTTATGCAGCAGCCATGAGATTTGGGTGTGTCTGGGCTCCCCACCTCATTGCTTCAGGGTAAAAATGAGGGATTCTTGGGCTTCCAGAACAAATGGCTTTTGGTCTAGTAAAGCATGGCAGCTGGAGGGTCTGTCTTTCATTGGGTTTTGGCCCTGGGCTTGGTGAACAATTTTGCTTATACATCAGCCTCTCTCTGCACATTTTTATTATTACCATTGTTGCTATAACTGTCTGTTTTCTTATCTCATTGCTGTTTCCAGTAATCTGTTCTTATCTCAACCCATAATCTCTGACTTTTTTTCTCCCATGCAGGAAGGTGATGGGGCAAGTGGCTGCATGGCTCTCTTTTTAGTGGGAACCCTAAAGTGGGGAGTGCCATTCCTAACCTAAGAAATTCCAATCCCAACTAAGAAAAACAGATAAATGCAAATAATGAAGGTCGTAATTGAGAAACCCTCCCAGAAGGAAGAAAATGGTTTTAGAGTTTGTTGGCTTTTAAGCAAAGAATTACATGAAGGAAATGACTGGAGACCACCTAGAATACTGCTACTTTGTAGCTGTAAACAGAATCACAGAAGTTCCATTTGGAATTTTGTAAAACTACAGTGCCAATATAAACCAATCTGCCACTTATAAGAAGACAATGTAAAGACTAAAAAGCAGGCTGAACATGAGCAAATATGTTCTTGGTATTCAAGAAAAAGAATTTTAAAATTAAAAATCCAGTATATTCCTGCCACAGATACCAGAAAAAAAGGAAATCATGGTATTCAATTGAAAGCATTCAATTCATGGTTCTTGACAATATGTTATCAGCTCCAGGTTGTCACTTGCTAAGGATAGGTACAGCTTTCATAGATTATATAGCTGAAAGGCTGGTGACCCACGACTCTATATGTCAACAGTGTGATTATAAAAATTACACCACTATTTTCTGGTAAGTCATTCACACCATGGAATTTTTTTGTCAAGTTATTTAAAAAAATCCAAAAGAACAAAGCAGAGTTTTTAAAAAATTTGCTTTTTTAAATAAGAGCATTTACTAAGTTTATAGTCATCTTCTCCTTCTTATCATTTCACAAGCAATACTTTTTGCACTGAAGTAAGGAAAGCTCTTGAATATATATGTGTTTTACTCCAACATCCATTTACTTCAATCCTGTTCCCAGAAGAAGAAAAAATTTCTAAGGCATCTACAAAAGCTGGCCTAAACCTACCAAAATTACTGTAGAAATTACTTCAATTTGCATCCAGGATTTGGGAAACAAGTCAACTCCACAAGAGCTAGAGTGTTTTCTGTTTCCTTACAGCAAATACATAAAGAACAGCTCCCAGAAGAACTTGGGAAAAATGTGATTTCATTCTTAGGTCAGAGGAAGAGAAGGTGAAGGGATGGACTACCAAAACCCCACTTTCAGATTTTTGCCAGAGCAGTCACACAATCCATCTTTCATTGATTCTAACAGGTTTGGGATCAAGACTTCAGAGAGGAGAAAACCCAAGGGCCTAGTAACATTGAACCTAAATTAGGTACAGTAGAGACAATTAAAACTCTCCTATTGCTAGCTGCCTTAACATTAATCTTCAGTAGCTTTGTGTGCAAAAGACTCAAAATAGATGGTAATTAGCCTTTCCATCACTTCCAGTGCATTGCAGCAACTGAGGAGGCACCTCCTCAGCTCCCAAAAAAACCCATGGGGGGCATGCCTTGAGTGACCCTGGAGTTACTTCAAGTTACAGACAAAAACCACACACTTGAATGAAAAGAGGCACAGGAAAGCCCATGCAGGGTTTTAAGAGCTGTCTACTGGCAGCCTTTCTGAAGCTGGGGCAGGCTGGGGGTTCCATGTTACCACCCATGGCTCTGGGAACAGGTGGGGATCTCTACACGTGGGGAAGGACCCCTGTAACTCCAAACCACGGTGAGGGGCAGGGAACCCAGGAGCCTGCTGAACAGGATGGCAGCTGACTGTTCCAGCCTGAACTGGAACTCCAGGATGGATGGTTCCAATACCTGCCATGTGCCTGAACACCTCCTGGGCCAGTAGACCAGCAACAAGCAGCACTACATTAAAACCAAGCAGTACACATCTGCCTGTCCACCCAGTGATCATAGAGCAACTTAGGGCCAAGTAAAAACTGCAACAACAAAAGAGGGTTACTTCCCCCCCCCCAACCAAATATAGACACAGTGTTGCAACTTTCATACACATTTAATGCCAGCCTTCCTCTGCGCACACAAGCACATGACAGATCTGAGGTTTTTTCAGTTGTGGGAAAAGAATATTTTGTACTGCATTTAACATGCCAGAGCAATGAGCTCAATAACTTGCCCCACCTGTCATGCAGGCTAGTCTCCCCTTTCTAGTTTCTTTTCTTGTCTCTTCTCCCCTTTTTGCATTTTGCAATGAGTGGTGTGTCTGTACTTGCCTCATTTTGGAAAATCACTTCCTGTAAGTCAGTGGGTAGCAACAGCTACAGAGACCACAAGAAGAATCTAGGCTTTTTCACCATCACATTGTCTCACCACACAGTTGTCACCTAGTCCGGGCTTATGCACAGGCACTGCAACATGGTGGAAAATTCCCAGGTTCTTTATACCATGTCAGAGCTCTCCACACCTCCCAATAACAGTGGAACTGTGCTGACAGCATGTGAGTGGCCAAAATTCCCCCAGGCACGGACACAATTACACTGGTGTTAAAAACCCCTAATTACAGCCTGTCTTCAGGATCGCCACCAATACCCAAAGAAAAACTCACTGAAAAAATTGCTGTGAAGAAGCAAGCAGCCTCTGCTATTCCTTACTTTGTATTATTTTGTTGTTATATTGTATGTTTAGAGGAAGTACAGGTCTTGCTTAAGAACTGCAGCACTGCCCTTCTTGGAAGCCCTATCTAGAGACAGCATAATGAGACAAGGCCGTGCTAAAAATGCTAATGAGAATTGGAAAGCAAATACACATTTACCATGGAGTACAGCACACACTGTGAAAGCTAGAAGGGACAAGTTGGGTCACTGCATCCAGACACCATAACTCAGACAAGATACACTAACTACTTCAGAAAAATATAAGAGTATTATTAGCAATATATACATAAATTGCTAATGAGATGCATTCCTTGGCAGAAGGATTACAGATCTCTCAGAGTTTCCTTGTATTTACTGTAAAGCTCTAGTCTGGGGCAAGTCTAAGATGGAGGCAAATAATTCTGTCTTCTCAACCTCACATCTCAGACCAAAAGCTAGCTCCTCTTCTTGAGTATGTAAGAACTCCAGCTCTGCTTCTACATAATGGATCTCACACTTCTCATTCAAATTTACCAGACTTTAGAAACACCTCTAGGGAAAGTATGTACAAAGAAGAGCAAGCATATTATGGCCCACATCAATCTCTTAAAACGAAAACCATCAACTGACATCAAAATGTTTGAAAAGAGAAGACTCCAAGCAGAATTCCCTTTTGATGTTTGTTTACATGTATGCATGTCAGTGCTTGGCATTTTATTATATTAGAAAGTATATCCAACCACCTTAATGTGCATAGAGAACTGAAGATGCCTGCTAAAAAAAAAAAATCTGGCTTGTTATTAGCTAGTTCACTGACAGTTGGAAGGGAAAGTGAACCTTCCAAGAAAGTTTATTACAGCCTCCTTCAGCCTCACAAAATGCTTACGTTGAGGTGTGTAAGGTCACAGGGATCAATACTGGCTTATTAAGCAGCTTTTGCAAGCAGTGCTGAGCTCCATGTTGCCACAACTACAACATTTGCTGTACATCAGCCAGCTTACATGTGTTTCATGAATATGAACACAGACAGTACTTACTCAAGGTAACTGTGATATGTATCTCCAGACACACTGAAGAAATGCTGGAGGTCATTCAGCACTTAGCCCGCAATGACAGCCAAAGGTTGTAACCAGCCACACACACCACCTTGAGCAGACAGGAACCAGCCCTGACTTGAAAACCTCAGGGTTGTGAAAGTGTCACCTTCTGCTGAAGCTGGTAAATTCAGTTGAGAAGTGTCAATTAGCAGAGGTGCTGTATGTGGCTATAGACACAAAATTAATTGCACTGTACTGGCTAGATCGTTCAAGCATGGGAACATTGAACTATCTACCAACTGCAGCAGATCAAAACTAAATTAACTGAATGACCACAACCTACACCCTTGCAGGCATCCCTTTCATCTTATGCAACAGGAACTACTTTGAGCACACTGGTATCTCACAATATCACATAGAGGTGGAAAATGACTGTTGCAACACAGGAAGCCCAAAGCCACAGCAGAAATCGAAAAACACATTGCCCCTGAGGTCCATCTCACATTTTTGACCAAAGAATCACTCTCTCCTACAAAAATGGGAAGCTTGTGTTTCTCGGTGCTGTTTTTTACAGTCTGCCTAAATTGGAATAAATGTGAAAACAAGGCACCAGTTGACTGTGTGTTTAGACAGGTTAGAAACTTTGTTTCAAATATATAATTAGACGATGTACAGCAAAATAAAACTGACTGAGGCCTGGAGAATTTACTGAATACTTCACTGGACTTCCCCCAGAAATAAAGCAGTAGTACACAGTAGGGTGATGTATTGTAAATGCATCCTTTTCACAAGATCTCTAGTGATTTTGCCCACCATTTCTTACTTCTAAGTGAGTTATCACAAGCCATTGATTCCTTACAAAGTTAACAAGCAATAAGACAAGCTAACCTGGTGCTATTATGAGGCAATAATGTTGCCATCAGTGCATGCAACCACTGTATTTTGTTCATTTTTCTCTCAGGCACAATATAAAGAAGCCTGATTACATTTTTCAGCCACTATTCCACAATTAGACTGTATGTAAAATGCATAAACAGCAAAAGCATGCTGTAATTCAATTCTCTATTAATCTGGATGATGAAATAAAGAGACTTCCATTAAGACATTAACTTTTTAAAGACACAAATTAGAGAGAAACCAAGAGTATCAGTACACTCAAACATGAAGCTCAATTCTGTTTTGACACATCAGTGTATGCCAATATAGACTGATTTAAATATGTATTCTTGCTAGAATAGGTCAAACAATCATCAAGATTTTCCTAAACCCATTACAAAAGCAGTCACTGGAAGCTGCACTGTCAAGACACATGAAAAGCTTCACCCCTCAATCCTTCCCTGCTGTCTATATATGGTATGCTATCTCTGCACACCAAATAAAACCATGTAACTACACACCTGTAGAGACTCCGAAGCAGTCCAAGTACAAATCAGCTACTTGTTTTAGATCTGTGCAGGACTTGAATTCTAGTCCTCCAGCAATGCAGCAAGAATATTACACGTTTAGTTTCTACAAATCCAACTTAATAAGCAGAGAGTACAGTCGCACTCACAAACACTGTCAGGTTCCAGTTTTGATGACATAATTCTTGTTTCAAGCACACACAGATACATACACGTGGCATGCACAAAACTCATTAGCTGAACAACAACATGGAGCACAGAGCTACTCATTTGTAGTGGGCTGAGCAGCTCTCTTGAAAAGCATTGGCATTTTATGTAACAACTGAAAAGCCAGGAAAAAGTAACATCATGTTCTCAGGCATGACGTTTTACAGATGCAATATACAAAAATACACCTTCCAGTTCTGTCTTCACAGCTATGCATAGCATCAAAATGAAACCATGTGCTAAATAGATGCACACTAACCTGCACAACAGATCCCAGTCTGCAGTCCCTTTCTTTTAGAGGGGTGGACAAGTGAAACCATTATGCACCCAAAGTTTCCTTTCATGAACCACACTTACTATTTATTTTACACACGCCAGTTGCTCGGAAGCTTCCTCATTACCTCCCATCAACTCCCCCAAATCCCAGTGCCTCTGAAATTATCTACAACGTACTCAAAATAATACTAGCAAATCATAATTTGGAGAAAATTAATGCTTAGAGAAATTAGCTCACAGTGAGTTTCAATTTTCTGTTTATATTCCCCACATACACAAAAACATAAAAGGATTTAAGGCAGTAAATAATCAGGGATACAGAGAGAAAAAAGCCAACATAAAAACTGTGTTTCTGTGCCTGCTGTGTTGAACATCATTATTCACGTACCAAAACAGAAGTTTCTGCCGAACTTAAATGTTCATTGCCAAGGATGTAGCACAAATTACGCCTTTCTAGCATTTTTGCAAGCTGTCTTTGATTTCAGACCCACAAAATCATAACTGCAAAAAAACCTATATTGTACGTTAAAGAAAAATATTTAAACTAAAATTCTGCTTTGATGTTACAAGACGTTCCACTTCATAAATATATTTAAATGATATTTCAATAGGCTTGAAGAAGATAATGACAATAAAGTGATAACAGCACAATGGAAAGTCATCTACAAGTGCCAAGAGATTCATAAGGAAACAGTCTCAACACAAAGTCCCACTTTTGTAATAGATACGATGATGCAATCGTTCAGATCAGAAGCCGTACAAATGACTACTTACCTCTTGGGACAGGAAGGGAATGACTTGCGCACATATAGCATTCAGCCTCTTGACAATTTCTGCCTGCAAGTCACAACAAAAAGAAGTTCAATTACATAAATTCTCAAATACAACTGTCAACCATGAACCCTAAAGAGACATTTGTTTGGGTTTTTTTTTCCAACTCTGGCCATCCTCTGGCCAAAAGATGTTCCCAAAATAACAAAAGTGTTTGATACAGATCCAAATGTACTTAGGAAGCTAGTAATTTCTGGCTAAAATCTTTTCCTTAAAAACCACTATTTAGAATTGATACAAATAGTAGCTCATTTTGATTACACAATCACAGGAATTTAGAGAACGGAATCTTCACAAGATGTAACAGAAAAGATTTACAAAATTCTGTGTATCAAACTGAACCCTCTCCTACAACGCAAAAAGAAGGATAATGTCAAATAATAGCAATGCCCTTGTAAGCAAAGGGAGCAAATACACCACTTACTTGTAACAGATTCATGAGAACGGTAGCATTGTAATATACAGCACATCATGAGAACGTTGGCATTGTAACATACAATCTTACTGATAATCATTCTACCATGTATTTCTGAAAGGACTACTGCGGTCTTGCAACACACTTCTGCTGTTATCTATTCTCCTGTTTAATAGTAGTTACTTTCATGTGGCAACTGTAACCATAAATTAATAATACACAATGTTTTATTTTTATACAAGAGCTGAATTCTTATTCTCTGCATTTAATCTAAAAATTTCAATAGAGACAGAGGAGATCTGTTTAGATAACACAAGAATTACAGCACCAGAAGCAAAATATTCAAAACCACACAGACTTTCCTACCACAAATCGTAATTTTCTTACAATAAATTCTAACCAGGATCAGTTCCTCATTTTACAATTGGACAGAATGCTTTTCCTCTTGCAAAATTACAAATCACGTGATGAACAGTTACTAACATGCCATTTAACATTCCTTCTTCTAAAAGCAAACCTTCCAGCCTTTTTGCTATGCTGTCTTTTAAATGGCAAACACTTGGAAAAGAATCTATAGATCAGAAAAGCTCACAAGTAGCAGTAAAAAGTGCTGTTTTATATTTTAATAGAAAATAAATCTGGGTTCAAGGAATATTACCGTTAGAGAGCTATGTAACCAGCAGACGTGGCTTGCAAGAGGTAAGAGCACATGTGAAACAAACTCTGCCCCCTTGTGCATACTGTGTGATACACACGAGCTAATACATGCTATTTTGGAATACAGCTTCTTCCTTTCTCTGAAATCCATCTAGATTCCCATTTGCTATTTATATAGCAATTTCTACATTAAGCTGTCCTTGTATATCCCCACTGGTCTTCACTGTTTGTGCAAGTTCTCGTCTCATTAAATTTATGCAATTTAATAATTTTTTGTATTTGTCTACTACATTTTTTCTATTTATTCAGGAGCACAGGATACTTTATAACATGTTCTGTTCAGCAAAAATATAAAGTATCCACAGATTTCAAATGCACCTATAATATCAGATATCCCATAAGCCAAACTTAAATATTCCTTTAAACAGACAGCATTCACTGCACTAGTTGACAAGGATATTAATTAACTGCTTGTTACACAGAGCAGCACAGGGAGCAACAGGTTGTGTGCACCTAAGCTTCAGCCAGAAAGGTTGCATAATCCAATACAGCATCACTTGAACAACAGCATTACTTGATTAAGAAAATGTAGAGTGTAATACAAGGCGCAGCTGTAAAGTACCTGTTCTTAGTGGTTCAAGCACCATTAATCTAGTCATTTCCAAATGTTGAGATTCAGCCACAGTGCTATTTTTTTTTTGGAGGAATCTCCCAAGCGTCCTAAAGTCAGCGAGAAAACTACACATTCTATTCTTCAAGGCTTTTCCACATGAGCAGAAAATTCCCAAGTTGTCCCTGTCTTGGCATAAGCTGAAGCCACTCTGACCACCCATTTAACACATATATGTGCCTTCATACAAAACAAGGGACATCATCTTTTCTTCTGCTGCAAAACAACTTCTCCCCATCTTTCAAATGCCTGTCACATCCTTGCCCTGCACAGCTCCATGGGGGTAGCCTTTGGAAAACCTCTTCTACCTCAGCTACATTAGCTGGATACCTTTACTGACTTGCTAAGGAACTGAGAACAAAATCAGCTCCAAGTGCCATGAAGGAGCTCAGCATCTAATTTTTAAAAGCTTGTAGATTCATAGATTTTAAGGCCAGAAGGGACAGTTACAATTGTCTTATCTGACCTCCTCTATAGGCCTTAAAACGCCACTGGCTTCCCCATCAAACCCGTAAATTACCACTCAACTAGGATATAGCTTAGTCAACAAAACAATTTTATTCAATTCACTTTGAGGCATTTCTTCTCAAGTGAGGCACTCAACCATAGATATTTCAAGTTATTTCAGTTATGACATTTTAATTTTGATCACTTCTCTCTCCCCTCCCCAATGGAAATATGTCCCTCTTCTAATGCTCTTCTGGCCAAAATGTGGCTGAAATATATTTGCTCAGTATTTATATAAAAATTCACCTCTGGCAGATTCTGAACCTGGGAAATGTTCAACTGAAAAGAGTTTTCTAAAAAGCTGTAAGTAACTGAAAACAGGTGGCTGAATATGCACAGTTACACAACTGCAATAAATCTCCTGCAATCAATCCCACTGGAGTGCGGAATGAGTCCTTTCATGCCATATGCAGGGAAGTGAGCTGATGGAGACAGCACCCAGCTCAGACTATGGAGAAGAAAAAGAGCTAAAACAGCTTCAAGTGATGTCAAAACATTCCTCAGCAGCATTTCTCTGCTAGGCCAGTCACAACAAAGCCAAAAAGCCCTTGCTATGTCGAAGTGTTTGCATTTTTTCATTATTAAAACAGTCTTCACTTTCCCTAACAAAGAGCATTCCCAGTTGCATGGTTGTGCATACAGTTACCTTTTATCATCCTCCAAACTCAGGCAGCAAGGAAGCAACGCAGCTGAGCAGCAGCAGACTGCAGAGAGACAGCATGACTGAGACACTGACAGCCTACCTTTGGAGACCACATGCAGTCTGAAGGCATGAAGGAAAACACCGTGTACATGCACAAATGATAGCAAGGTACACGTTCTGTACCAAGGAAAGTCTCACACCAGACATTTTCACACGGTAAATATGAAGTACATTCTGTCTCAATACTGCAACTGTTTTGACAATTAACTGCAGGAGATAATGCCACAGCAAGAGGCTTGATTGTCTTCCACAAAACATGCAAGAGAAAGGAGTTAGCTGCCAGAAGCCAGTTTAGTGAGTTTCTTGAGATGCTGCCCTAAAGCTTGAAGGTGTAGGTACTGATGACATAGATTAGCATCTTAGTAGACCTATTCCTAGTACCCCTGGAGGAAACCTGGAAACTCATTCTTCTTTGCCTAAGGTACAAACTCTGACACAAGGTAAAGCACAACTCCACATTTCTACTCACACACATTTTAAAACCCTACATTTGAACAACAGTTTAGGAATTCTTTTTTCTTTTTCCTGTTAGCCACCAGGTGAACAGGTTTTTCACAATCAGTCTAACTGCCAAGAGAAGGAAAAAGTATGATTTCATAAAACCAGGCATCCAATTCCTCACACGGAAAGTCAAAGTTGCTTCAGAAACATGGCTGCTTCCACAGTTATCTAATTTTATTTATTTTGTCCCACAGGACTAGGCTTTAGAGAGGCTTCATTTATTTACAGGCCCTTCCACTGCAGTTATCAGCCAGCAATGCTATGGACACACACACTTCTAATGGCCTATGTTTTGAAACTAAGTCTAATCTGATGGCGCAGTGCCCAAACTCCTTTTCCAGCATAGCCATTAAAGGATGTAGGTTATTGCTGTTGTCACCATTGATATTTGTCATTGTAATGTAATTAGGGCCCTAAAATGATGCATTACAGCCCTTGGCACAGCTTCTATTAAAATCTTTTCTTCTGCTCACTGAACTGCGACCTGCTTTCTGATGAGTAACAGACAGACAGCTTTAGGGTGAGGAACAGATTCATCAAAGTAGTATTTTCCAGCTCTGGAAATAAAATAAATAAATAAATGACTAAGAGGGCAACCTAAAAAGAAAAACACCTGGGGGTGAGGGGGAAGGAATGCAAACAGCATACTTGAATTTCATCTGACCACTTGAAATTCTGATTGCATATAATGAATCTTTCTTAGGACAATATATTCCCAGCCTGTGAATCACATGGTTAATCAGGGCTCTAATCTGCTATCCATCAGCCTATGCCAGCACTGTAGATTCCAATTACATTTATAGGTTATGTGGGTCATGCATTCCCGAACAACTATATTCACGGATATCCCATGCAAACTGGCACATTTTCTGAAATGCTGTTGTTAGTGTTACTGAATGTTATAATACTATTCAAAGCTTTATGAAAGCTCCTGATAAACAACTGCTAAATTATTGCCTGTGGATACAGCGTGACACTCTGAAATAGCATTAATGGCCCAATAAAAGGGTGACTGTTCATGCCAAAATACAAAAAAGATAGCTTTTGCTGCCACAGTTTGTCATATCTGTTAACAAATACCGACACTTCTATTACTCCTTTCCCTGAACACAAAAGATGCCTGGTTTTGCCTAAAAACACACCAGCATGGAACCAGAAAAGATGAAGGAAAGGCAGAAAGGAAAGGCTTGGGCTCAAATCACTTTTTTGCTTATGTAATGCAAGCTTGTATTGTTTGCATCCTTTGGGAGACACCTACAAGACACTGTTTTAAAAATTTTGATCTCTTTTCATAGCCACTTATGTAACATCATTGTAAAAAAAGATATTAAATATTTATTAACTACAATGTTAACTTTTTTCTTTTTTTCTGCATATCAAGAGATAAGAAAATCACTATGCCAGAATCTCATCCCAGTAAAGTTATGAAGATTCAGTTAAAAGTCCCTTCAGCATTGTTGTCAGGATTCAACACGAGAGCAAAAGCTTAGGTTTCTGATTCAGACAATGAAATCTTTTTCACCTGATGTTTACATGGTAATTTATTTCCTAAATACACCCAAAAACCTGACACCTTAATTTCACAAGTGCCTATAAAGCGTTCTGAAAAATGTTCAAAGAAGTCTGTATACAAGACTATACCTTCAGCCACATGTGGTGACCCAGTCTATCAAGGGGGCTCAGTAAAGCTGGTCCTTGGAGTACAACCACAGCTCCACCACTATCAGTTGTAGGAGAAGAGAAGCATGTGATGGACCATTAGACTCCTAAAACCCTTTCAGGATGGCAACGTAGTGGTTTAATTCAATTTACCCTTGCCACACACAGCTAAAATAGAACATAAGCACTTGGTTAAATATGTTCAAGTACCTTAATTAGCATTTTAGTATATGTCCAAATTCTTAGCAGTGATGGAGATTTGAAAAGAAGCAAGAGTCATATAAACTCCAGATATTAAAGTATTCAGAAATGTTCTAACAGATAGGGAGTTCAGAATAAATTGGTTGCTCAGAAATATCTATTTGCAGTCCCTTTTTCCTGGGGAAAAAAAAAATCATAAATGATTCTGTGGAAAAAAATAAAATTGGGATTTTATTTATAGCACATAAACTTTGGGAAAATATTTCCACTATATTTCACAAAGTTCCATGGTTATTACAATTACAAAAAATTGCTGGCAAAGAATTACCACTGGAGGCTCTAGGTTTGTCAGTGGAATGGAAACAAAACTACTATATGTGTACTGTTGAAATAAACCAGAATAATAAAACATTATTGGGAAACCCATTTCAGCAGCCACTAGGAAGAAGAATATATGCAATTACGCTTTCAGAAAAATAATCTGAAACAACTGTTATTTCAGGTTTAATTTGTTCTACACAATGCAGCCTTTGCCAAAAAGATCAATCTAGTTTATTAAGTGCTTACCAAGAACACATGCACACACCCTAAACAAGCATTTCAGAAATTAGTGAGAACAAAAAAACATTATTACACTGTATGAAACATATCATGATTCTGAATAAAGCAAGCAAAAAAGCTAATCTTAGTATTTCACAGAAAATTAACTCTTCATTCATAAAGAAGAATGTGTTTTGTTTTAATCACAGACTTTTGTCTAGAAGTGCTTACTACAGTTCTACAGAACTGGAGAGAAATACTACAAGCTTTGAATATGAAATTTCTCTTCAGCCCTAAAGGAATGGTGTTTGGCAATCAGGACAAAAAGAGCCTAGCCTTGTAGTTAAAACAAGTGGAAGGAAAATACTTTCTTACCTTCTCTGGTAAAAAGGACACTAAACAAAAAAGATCTTCACTAAGTCAATTGCTGATGTTTAGGAGATACAACCTGAGCAATGCACATACAAGCTGAATTGTAATCACCACCACCAGACTGCCAAATAACTACAGGTACCATTCTTCACCTCACTTTCCTACCAGCTTTTTTACAAACATCTCACCTAAGCTCATAAAGTGACGTAACTTTCCCTTCTCAAGTTAATATAGTGTTTTTTAAGTTAATTTAGTTAGCTATTTTGCCAAAAATACTCCAAACAGCAGCATAAGCAATAAAATGGAGTGGCAGACTTCTCAAAATCAATTTTGTAATGTACATACCACTCTGTGGGCTGCTGAAGTGAATTGATAAGACATAGCTTTTATTTAATGTCTCAAGAATCACATGGAGCTGAACTGAGCATGAAAGGATACATCCTGAATCATTCATGATTAGGACAATAAAAAGCAAGTCAAGAAGGGTGACATATAAACACGCATCAAGCCTGTCACCTGATGAAGTCAATGATATTTTGTTAATATCAACTCACGTCAGCAAGTAGGGAAACAGAAATGCACAGCCTGGAGATTACCAAAGTTCTTCAGTTGCTCAGACAGCCACGATGCTGCATCCTGCCCTGCCCTGACATATGTACCCACAGAGCATACAGAAAAAAGGCTGCAAGTGGAACTTGAAATGACAATGACTGGCTTCAATTCCCCTTCCTCAAAGGCAGCAGGAAACACTTGCTGAAAAATCAGACAGAAATGAGTAAAAGGACACTGCCAAAAGGAAATGCTGTTTCCGTCAGTAGAGCTTTGAAGTCCTCTTTAAGGTACTATGCTTTCACCTACAAGCAATCCTCAGCATTTCACAGCAATATTTTTTTTGATATATGTCTTCATTACATAGGGATGAGAAGTTTCTACCACTCTCTACCAATTTTTAAACTGTGACTTCACAGTTTAAAAAAATACAGGAAAAAAATGTTTTAAGCTTATAGACCTATGGCATCACACTAAGGCAGCTTCAGCTCGAAGTTCAGTACTTTGCATCTGTCCCCCAGATGCAATTAGGTCAGAATTTCCCATTTTAATCTTTCCCACAACTGCTGAAAGACAGCAGCACATGCACAATCTCTTACTATTCAATTTTTGCCCTCACACACTCTGCCAAAGAGTCTGACCACAGTTCTGCACCTGCTGGAAATGGCATAAACCAGTCTGAGCGTGTCCTTGCAGCAACATGCATAGATTGGTTTTAGACTCCAGTTTTAATCTAGCTGGGGGAAGAAAAGTCTCTTATGTATTTATTTATGTGACAAGTTTTTTTATATTTTGTTTCACAGAGGTGACAGGAAAGCTAGTCAGAAAAAAATCTGCAGATCAGTAGTTTTAATGTTATACCATGAAAAATTACACAAAGGAAAAAAAAAAGATGGAGAGAGTAAAAACCAGTTCTCTTAAAACCTGTGTTTAACTTGAGGTAGTGGCCTTAACTGCTCTGAAAAAATATTAAGGGGGCAAGATTACATGGAAAAGGTGAAAATATCTAGCATTTTCATCTAAAAGAACCATGCTTTTAAAATTTACATATATTGTGCTTACAAAAGCAAATTTTAAAAATTAAAAAAAAGTTAACATAAAATAAACACTGCAATAATTTTCCCACTACAAGACAGAACTGTCAATGTCTGCTTCTGACCCTTGCCAGAACTTCACTTTTGACTGCAAATACATCTAAAGGAAGACTCAGAAATAGCTGTAAGTACCTATTATCCACTCTCTGTATTATGGCTACACTGCTTACGCTGGAGCAGTATCCTCCAAATGTAAATCACCTAGAAGCTGACATGCTACCAGAGTTGAAAACTGCAAAGATTGTGACAGATTTCCAGCTACACCTAAAAAGTTATACTTTACAGTCTTGATACCTGCAGAAAGCACTGCAACCAGTGGCACCAGACAACAGTGTGCCAAGAAAGAAAATTTAGTTCCTCGGGCAAGTATTGTGTTCTTACAGGTTTTAACAAACTACATAAAACCAATCAATAAACTGATAAATGCAACAATCATAGGTCACCCATAAAACCAAGAAATACAATGTGACTGCTGGGCTCAAGTTTATTTTCTTCCAAACTCATCTGGAAGCCAGGAATCAGTCCTTCTGCATCAGGAACAAGACTATTTCTCTTCCACCTTTGGTTTCCTTTGTTTAACTGCCTCAGCCCTGCAGATTATAAAAGGTGGAGCCCATAGTTTGTTTGAGTCATTGATACTCATACTTGATTGTGTTTGCTTCCAGAAAAGAAAATACCAGGAATAAACAATTATCTATTTGGTGGACTTGTTAATTCCATTTACAAGAATTCTCGGAGTGCTTGGAAACTTTGCTATGTATTACCTTCAATCATTCATCTCCTCTTCCAACCCAGCAATTTCACAATACATCACAAACAGCAACCAATTAGCTCAATAAACAAAAAGATAAAAAGTATTTATTCAAAGGAAACAACGTTTTAACTCATTTTCCATTACCATGAAAATGAGCAATACTTAGATGCAATTTCTGCAGATTAACACAACAGATTTTAATATTTGAAACAACAGACAAAAATATTGCCCCTTTTAAGCCAATACAGAACAATTTTAACATCCTTGAAAGAGATGAAAAAACAGTGGATTCTGTGACAATGGCATTATCCAGTTTCAATTTTGAATCCTTACAAAGACTGAAATTCAAATAAGGTCTGTTACTCTCTCACATTTTAAACCAAGTGAAGTGTGATATCTGCTAATTCTTTCTCAAGATAAAGAAATATTCCATACTCTATCAAATCCCAGTTGCTGGAATTGAGTGATCATCTGAGAAGCAGAGTACATTTAAAATACCTTTCTCCCTTTATGAGATAAAGAATTCTTTGTTTGTTAAATCAACACACTGCAAGTGAAACTTTACTAAAATACCAGGAGTGTGTAAGTAATACACATTTTCTTTTACTCCAAATTTATATGCAAGTTTCAGCTTCAGGTGCTGACTCATGATTTCTTCATGCTGGAGATGGCAATGCCACAGACCTACAGAAGCACTAGCTGAAAACTTCCAGTACCCTGTAGGTAAGGGTAGCATGGCACTAGGAGCTTACACCAAGGATGGCATAACCAGTGAGGATCCCAATTCCCTTTCTCTGGAGCCTGTTGCCCTGAGAGTACAAGAGACAGTGCAACAGAGCTGGGGAGCTGAGCAGAATATCCAACATTCCACACTTCACACATCTCTGCCACCACAGAGATAATACTGATTCCAAATCGTATTTTTTAAGAAAAATACTTGCTGCAGCAACCAGCTCAACAGGAGGGATTCCTGATGCAGCAGAATACTGCTTTCCGAAGAGGAAGAACAAAAAAAAAAAAAAATATTGATATGAATTGTCATTGCTTATAATTTCAATCATCGTTCATCATAACTACCTCTGCTGAAAATTACTGTTCCGATTTCAGCATTTCTGTAATTAGGATTTCTTGCTGTTTTTCCTCCTAAGAAAAGGACAATGAAAGAATAGGTAATTTAAGTCTTTAGCATGCGTATACCTAACAAGTGGTAGTTTTACTAGGGAAATACATTTAAAATAATCAGGTAGTTTACAATTCTTTTAGCCTACCCAAGGAGACACATTTGCAAAGGAAATGCTAAGACATTTGTAAGACATGCGTGCTTAATATGTTCAAAAAAATTCCCTAGTCCTGGACAGTTGGATACACTGAATGTATCTTGATGTTCAATTCATTTGAATGGCATTCCCCCAGTAAAACTCCTACCAGAACAGACAGAATCAGAGTCAAGCAACACCTAATTGCATTTATCTTTAAATTACAACAGCATTATTGAAGTTTTCACACACTCTTCATCTAAAAGGGATTTCAACATAAAATAACTTTCTGTAGAAAAGCAGAGTTTAAGACAATGCCATAAAAAAGCAGAACAGGCAGAACAGGAGGAATGGAGCAAGAAGAACTCTCTGGTTAGGAAATGTAGATTTCATGGAACATTTTCCAGTGTGTAACTCTTGTGGGATCACACTTTGCGGAGAACTACTATGAACTGCAATAATTTCAGACAAATGCTCAAGACACACCATATGTTAAATGTGTTTTTCCTGATACTACCCCTACAAGTTCTAATAGAAACATCAAGAACATGGAAAACACATCAAATGTAAGCAAATATAGGGAGTAAAAAACTCTCTAAACAGATTAACTACGTGATCATAAGCAGTTCTCCTTAAACATGTTCTTATCAAAACAGGCATCAGTCAGAACAAGATTCCTTCACAAAGGAAGTAACAGTTTCACACCCATGATCCTCTACTATAAATATGTCTGGGCCAGAAACACGGATTACACACCAATTTTGATGTATTAGGCACAGAAGAGGCTCTTCCTTTACCCAGCTACCCTTGCTTGTCCCATCCTTCTACTGGTAACATTTTTGTGGGCATGTGATAAACTAAGCAATGAAATCATCCTCGTTAAAGCAGAGCCCACTTCCAAATGAAACTATTATTCTTATGAAATATAAACACCATCCCAAACACAGTTTAACACAGGGCTGACCCAAATGCAGGATCATCCCTTTCATTACCACTGCCGCCTTCTGCCTGCACAAAGTGCACAGAAGACTTCAGTCCTGGACACACAAAATCTCCAAGATGAGACTTTTTCTGAACACTCCTTTGAGTCAGAGAACAAAAACACAGTTAAGGGAGTAAACCATGCAGCAGCATTTCTGTCAAGCTGCTTATCTTATTAGAGATACCAGTAGTTCTCTGGGCAAGATAAGGCACCCTGTTTCACTTTGTCCACTACATTACCACCAAGTCATATTGGTATCCATCATACCCTAAACTTTTCACCTCTCAGGTTGGATCATGATTGGTTTAGCTTGAAGTTTCAACTAGCCTTTGGGCCACCTTTTTAGGTATCTGGTAAATCAATTCACCAATACCCAGCTTCAGAGTGAATTCAAAACAATTAATAAATATAAACTAGTGCAAGTTAGTGGTGTACATATCGAGTCAATGCTGGTAAAATGAAGAAATATATACTGTGGTCAAAACTGTGAGGGGAAAAAACCACACTCACAAAACAATGTACGTTTTTTTCAGTTATACCAGACATAATTAGAGAAAGCAAAACCCCAGCTTCCTTTGGATTTAATGGATTTCTGGCTTTTTGACATGGAATAATTCTATGGTTTACCAAAATACAGTCTCTGGGCTTGTTAATTTCATATTTAGCTTGCTAGGTCTGTAATCTTGCCACTCTTTTAATCAAAAAGGTTTCAGACGAGCATTTACATGAAAAATGCTCATTCAAATCCTAACATTTTTACCCACAAAAATAACCAAGGTTGGATATATTCTGGTTTATGAAAATATGTTTTGCACAAACTGTGGTAATTATTCCTTTTTGTAATAGCAGCTTCCTGTGACAGTTCAAGACCCAGTTGAGCTATTCTGTTTGCATTAGAAATTTGCCAGAAATACAAGAAAGGAAACCTTAAAAATACTGAACTACCTACCGACAGTTTGCAAACCTGCTTGTGTAAAATCATTGTCTATTTTTCACAGAAGAAGCAGAAAAAGCTGGGAGGAGTAGGACGGAAAACAGGTTTGATGACAAGCAACTTCCTTTGTGTGAGCTTCAGTGAAGATGAGAAAGTTGGAAAATATTATACTTCAAAATAAAGTGAAATCAGTTTAAAATTACTGATTTATTTATTGAAATAAGTCCATTTCACTATTATAACACACCAAGTGTGGATGAAAGCAAGGTAAAGAGAAGTGAGAAAACATTTATTTTTTATGTCACCAACAAGGGATACAATTACTTTTAACATCACAAGCATAATTTCTGCTCCCCAGCACAAAACCAAAGTTGCCTTAAACTAGCTACAGAATAACCCAAGGAGCTGGATAAATAATCAACACAGCAAAACCTTGCGAACTCTTCAATTATTAGGACCTGAGCAAGTCAGCTCAACAGCAGTTAAAGCATGCCTGTGTGCACTTAAGTTGCACTCTTAAATACCATCCACATGCACCAAACACCACTTTATCTTAGCTTTATACCGGTAAACAAAGCCCACAAAATAGATGCCATTTTTCTGCAGTCTAAAGCAATACAAAACTATTCTCAATATCCTCAGCAGAACCCATGTAAGGCTCATGTGATATGGTTGTAAATCAGACTTTCTCCAGCTCTACCAACTAACCTGGACTGTACCCTGAGAGATTTTATAGTTTTGTTAAATTCATAGCTATTCTGCATCCAAAGTTGACACCCTTCTGAGGGAGGGTAACCACAATGGGTAGAAGCAAATTGATGCTCCAATACAGAATGTGACTTGCTTTACCATCTACATTCCACTGCTTCACCAAAGTGGAAAAGCAGAGCAGTATTTCAGCAGAGAGAACAAGATATCAAACGTTTCTTTTATGTTGTGTTGAAGAGAGTCCTTAGACTAGCACTTCTTTTCAAAAGTTCAACTTGCATTTATGCTCCAATTACATTTGCAGCTTCTCTCATGTAGGGTATTCATATACTGAGGAGTGATGATGATTCAGTCAAAGCTGTGATCCTCACTACTGAATATGAAGCTGGTTTGCCTAATCTTTTGACATCTCACATTGTCATTACCTTCCTTCCTTCCACCTCTGCAACAAATAAATCAAGAGAGAGTCTTGAGGAATTCATTGTCTAGCGGGCAGGTAAAAATACAATCATGGTTTAAAAGAGATTGGGAAACTAGCTATTTGAGAGCTACACCAAGATCCTGCCTCAGATTAATTCTGCGCAGTTTCACACAAACCATTCAGCACAGGAAAGTGTATCAAACCCCCTATTTACAATGTAAACCCCCGACTTTACAATGTAATTGCTTGTGCCAAAGAACCAAGATCCCACGGTGCTCCAACCACTGTATGTATAGCTACAAATGCATGGCAAGTGTCTGGGCACATAGGTGGCATGAATACTACCGCAAGAAATTTTGTTCTGGTTTTCCCCAAAAAATCCCACCCTGGTAAAAAAAGGAGTATTACCCCACTGTCCAAATGGAGGATATAGGCTGAGAAAATAAGACTACCACAGGCAAACTTCCTCAATACAAATCAAAGCACTGACTGCATTACCACCACCGAAATGTACATTACTGGAACCTGTTAATTGCAGCTGGGATGGGAGACAGCCTAGCTCTAATGGAAAACAAAAGGAGGACAAAACTGTTGGGAAAAAGCACTCTGCCCCAAGCATACCACCCTACTAGATAAACACAGCCACTTCTAAGTGACTCCTATGTAATAACATCTCACCTCCCATTTCTTAACACACTGCTCTCCAAACAATCCCCGGTAAGGACAATGCTTCAGGAAACAATATTACTTCCACTTCCCAGACAGAGATCTGAGGCAGCGAAAGCCACAGGTGAAGTCTCCAGAAGATATGTAATGCGATTTTTAAAAATATCTTAGCAGACTAGACCCGTAATTCTGCAGAAAATTAGCAAGAGACAAATACTCAAGAGGATTTTCTAGAATACCTAAGCACATCAGGCTTCTACCCTTATAGGTATGTAAATGTAGTTTTGCATCCTAAAAACCACAGCACTACAGTTACTATAAAAACCCTAAACTACAATCTTCAGCCCCTAGTCTCTCCACTCAGGCATGACACAGTGATGAAGTCACCAAAAGGGTTTCCATCTTCGGCACTGAAGCTACCCACTAACCCTGCTGAGTCTTTGGCTTGATCAAGTCCTTTTGTCATATAGCTCACAACTCAGCCCTGCAAAAACCTTATCCCTGCAACTCCTGCAACTCACTGCTTCTCCAGCCACGTTCCCCAGAGATCTGAGAATCTCTGCCAGCATTACCCACACATAAAACATAGCAGAAACACATTAAAAAGAAGAGTGGAGGTCAGACAGACTTCCGTGTAACAGCTTAGTGGTGAAAGAGTTTAGTCAGATCAATACATACATTACTTATATTCTTTCTTTACTTCTCTTTCCCTGTGTAATATGTTTCTGTGAAAAGTGGAAATACTCCCAATTCTTCCCCTGGAAAAGGAAAGTCTCTTTTCCAGGCCCTGCTTAGAACCAATGTAAACGAAAAAACACCACAGGCTAAACCATGTAAATAGGTTTCAGGCAGGGAGTGTAACCAAGTACAACTCATCCAGCTGACCACAGTCTTTCCAGCGGAGACAGCACAGCATGCACCTCTCTTTCAGCTTTACTGGACCATTAAGAATCTCACACAAACCAGAGTGTTTTCTGCTGGGTATACCAATCACTTTCCTGGGAGAGAAGAAACACAGGTCTTGCTAGCAGAAAAAAAACAGCTGAATTAAGATGGACCAAGAGTCCTGCCTTCTGCAGCTTTTTTGTTTGTGAAAAATCCATACTATGCTTATACTTTGATATAAACATTAGGTGCCACTCTTCAGTAAGTGATTCTGAAACTACTAAGCCAAGGCAGCATGTACTGACAGGACCAGCTTTGGTGACTTCAACCAATGAGAAATTGGAGACACTCCTGCAACTTCAACATTCCCCTATGAAGCACCCTCCATATGTGCTACATTTCTTTGGTACCATGCTGAGTCCTGTAACTTACATCACATCCATTAAGCATTTGTCTGCTCTCATTCTGCAGCCCACTGGTGTAAAAGTGCCCACAGCATTGCTCCCATCTTGCTGCAGAGAGCAGTCAAAGTAGCTTATCCAAGGTCTCACAGGAATCCTTTGACAGCATGGTACAGAAACTTGCACTAGCTTCCCTCCAAGCCCCAGATCCTGGCAGCTGCATCTCATCCACCTGAGAGTTTTCTGCCTTGCTTTACGTTAATACAGAGAGGCATTTCCTGTGTCTACAAATTTTCAAGCCCTCCAGGTCCGTCACAGGCTTAGAAAAAAACCCTCTTGACCCTTAATGCAGTGCATACTTACAGCATTTTTCTTTCAAAATGTGTAAACTAAGATTATCCCAGGATTCTTTCACCTACACAAAGAGATGTTAAAAATCAAGGCTCCAGACAAAACACATCCCCGAGTTCCAAGCACAAAGAGAAAGCTAACAGCAATTAAACAAAGGATGAAAGGTAATTCCCTACATTCGGAAGGCCTTTATGTCCATTTGGTTGAAAGAATATTTGAAAAAAAGATGTTGCATATGTAAAGACGCTAGACATTTTTATCTGCAAAGAAAAGTCTTGTGTCTTTCCATGGAAGAAGGTTCTTTAGGTACACCTAAATAGCATTAACAGCAAGGTTGCTAATGCTAGTTTTAAAAGCATCTTGTATACATGCTAAAAAACTCAAACAGGAAGGAATCTACAACCTCAGAAAGAAAAAAGCAACCACATGTATGCTCATGGGGGCCCTCTCCTTTTACAGTCTTGTGGTGTTATTGCTTTTTACATCTCTATGTACATGATCAAACCTAAGAACAAGAACAATTTTCATCCTTGGTAGATTGTGGGTTTAGAAAAAATGTCAGAAAGAAACCATGCCCCAGAAATTTCTAGGATGTCACAGACACACAATTGTAAGACTTTTTCTTATGCTGCCAACAACTGAAAAAGGATGCATTTTTGGTGTCACTAGTCTGTAGAGATAAAACCAGGGAACTTTGTGGGGGTAAGAAAATTAACTGCCTTGTAGATACCAATGGAAAACGTATTTATGTTCTTCACATTCAAGACACATTATCAGCTTTGTCTTCCACCTCAACAAAAAAATGAAAGCAGAGAGATGCAAATGAAGCAGGGCATCACTCTTGAATTAATTAAACCCAGAACTTCTACACAATTTGCTTTTCAAGAATAAATACATAAAAAGTAACTCTGACGTAAAAAGTCCTCCGACATTTAGATGAAGTATCCAAGGATATTTCTTTAATACAGTAAATAAGCAGGAAAGCCTCATCAATGCCCAATTTTGCTGTTGTTGTAGATACTGTTTAGGATGAGACAAAAAGAAAACATACATCTTGTCACCAGAAATTAGGATGTACTGATAAAAACTGTAAATAAGCAATATGTTCAAACTGCAATAGACTTCTGCAATTAGGCTATTGCAGTGTGTTTTATGCCACCAGAGTTTTTCAAACCTTGTGTTATTCAAGACTGTGCATGTGTATTTCAAGAAGAGGCACCTACTTTGTATCTAGTCACATGCTCTACAACATTACAGAAACTGACATTAATGGTGTTGTAGCTGAATCTCTTTTACACATCAGCACAGTGTCATCCTTCAAAGAGGGCACTAAGAAATTGGATGGTTCTCATACAGAGTGAATGGTACTGCAAGGAAGTAGGAGATGTGAGAAGAAAACCAATTAAACAGTTTCTTCCAAACATTGCTTTTTTCTTTGCCTTCTCCCTGAAATGGAAAAGTGTTAAGTGTTTTGGCCAGGTTTGGCCTTACTCTCTTTTCTTTCCTTCTCCAAACGTTATCACAAGACCTGGCTCCACTACTTCCAACTTCTATCTCCAAATATAATTAACAGAATAGCAGACAGGAGGACAGCTCAAGTATCAATGGTGTTATATCTCCTGGTAACCTCTGAAGCATAAGGACAAAGGAAACTCCACAGCAGTTAAGGCACTGCTGCACCTTGTTACACAGAAAAGACGGGTTTGGAAGAGTCCTCTTCCCTCTACAGCAAACACATATTCATCCAATATTCAGTAATTCTCTAGAATCTCTCATCTAATAATTGATGTTATCTAACTAAATCTTAGATCATGCCCCATCATGTACACATCACCACCATTACAGTGAGAGACAGAGGCACAGAAATGTTACCAGACTTTTGCAAAGGGCTGCAGAGCTCACAAACTCGCTGTCAGAGAAACCTCAGCCAATGGTTTGTCACATCCCCTAAATTAAAAATGGCCTCTTCCCCGGATCTGAGGCAAGCAAGCCCCTGGATAAGCATCAGCAGGTATCTAGAGCAGGAAACAGCAACACTGATTTTTCTCTGCAAATCCATGGTGCTTCATGAAGGTCAAGTACCGAACCCTTGCCTCCTGCAGCCACCATAAAAATCTTGTGTAAACCCACATCCCTCTTAACCAAAACCACAACACAGTTTGGCTTAGCTGCTGGGATCAAACACCCACACAGAGTCCATGCTGCCATGGACTGGAGTCCACACTGGCTTCTTGGCTGCCAAGTAGCAAGATGGTGGCTTGCCCACTTTCAGCCCAACACAGGATCTCTCAAGGCAGGCAGGTGAAAACACATGGACACGCACTGTCAGTCACAAGTGTGCTTCCTACCCCAAGCCCTAGCTACGCTGCACTAGCTATTTTTGCACCTATTAATAGGAAAGTGCATGGAAAACAGTACTGTGCCTTCAAAAAGAAGTCAAGAATCATTTCACATATGAGGCATGGCTGAAAACTTCTTACTCACCCATATGAAAGGGTAGAAAAGGAGAAAAGTCACTATTCAAGAAAAAAACTTTGCTCAAAGATTTCTCTATTTTCCCACTCATTTTAAAAAGTAACATTTGAATTGCATGATAAAAGGAGAAACAGATTTACCAGCACATAAAAGTTATTGAGAAAGAGATATTAACCAGATATCCAAATATTTTAATCTGGAAGCCCCATTGTCCATCCCATTATAAGAAATGTGCAAAAATGAAGATCCACCTCTACTGCCAAGAAGCAAAGAGACTTGAGAAAGAAAATGTGTGATCAAAATTCTTTATCTTCCTTAACCCCCAGTTAAAAGCTCACTCAAGATTGCCTTATGAATAATTTTAAATAATACTGTCAAGTTAACATGGTAAACGACAGCTTCAGCCATAGAGCAACTGTCGGTAACATCCTGTAAACCTGACTTTGCCAACTCTGAGATCTGTGCACTACCACTTGAGCATTCTCCCACCCTCTACAAGGATCTCACCACTGTACCAGTACAATGGGTTTCAGGTTATCTGCTCCCCCCACATCCCGAGGAGAGCCTGTTGCTGTAACCCCATGTGTACCCGAGTTCTGAGGAAACCAATTGCCTTGAGGACACAACAGACCCAGGATATGCCTTTTTGCTGTTGTTCCTGGTTTTAAAATTGTCTGTGTTAAATTTCTAAAGCATTTGCTGTCACTGCCTACAAGTACCACAGTATTTTATTAAGTATTTGCAGAGAAGCATGTATTGGCCTTGCTCTGATTTGCTGATTTAGGGTTCAAAGTCAGAAAAGACAAGGAGAAAAGATCCCATTTGCTCTCTGAAGCACTTTTCTGCTATAGTATATGTGCACATCCGTAATTGAATAATATGGGCTACACCTGCAATTGAAATGCAGGTGATGTCACAGCAGCAGCTTCGTCATGCCCTCTCTGTGGTATGACTCCATCACTGGCTACTCAGCTCTAGGGCGATCACTTCTTTCTGGGTAAGCTAGAACGGGGTCAGAGGGGGTTTTTCTCATCTGCAAAGTCTACAAACAGCCAAGCCACATCCGTAAGCAGGCAGAGTAACATAAAAGAGGCTTACTGTACTTTAGATGGAGGAAAGAACAGCATCTTTAAAAATTAAATGCTCTCAGTAATCATATAGAATATGCACACAGTATGTAATACATACCAAACAAAACCTAGCAGCAGGGCCTAGTGTTTTGAAGATTCTTTATAACATGAAGGGAACGAACTTTTACTTCTACTCAGTTGTGAGTTGTTCCATCAAGGTTTTTTAAGCAAACACAAGAAAAAAGAAAAGCACATGTTTTCACTACCAATGTTTCACATCACAAACACAACAGTGAAAAGTTTTTCTCTTTTGAAAAATTTGAATCTCATGCAGCAAATGTCAAAACCTCTGGCTGTGTAAGATTCTGTAGAGAAGCTATTTAAATAGACCGAAAGAGAGACCAACTTAGAAGATCACCACTCAAAACTATGTTCTCTGTTTCCTTCTAACACATGAAGAACTGCCACCGCCATATCTCTGCCACCTCACGACACAAAAACTTAGCAAGCAGTTCCAGAAAGCTTCTTTATATATTTTCAGTTTGATGCTATTTTTCCTTGGAAGGAAACACATTTTCTGAGAGCAGGAAATTACAACAAAAAATTGTCAGCTGTATCTCATACTCAGCTCCATTTGCCTTATCCTGCATCTTGGTATGTTTTACTCCTTACTTGCAAAAAAAAAAAAAAATTATGGAAGAAAGAAGAGAGAAATCTAAAAAGCATGAAACATGAACAGTTTGGCAGCTTGAAATTAGAATGGAATAAAAAAAGAACTCTAAACTTATTTTGTTTATACCACAATTAATTTTCAGCCAATCTCATGATATTCCAGTGACTGGCGTGACATAACATTTGAAGTTGGCAATACCATACAACTACATCACCATAAAGAGGCCAATTCAAGTTTACTATGGGGACTATAACTTTGACTTGCCTGACATTTGCACATTTAAGTGTCTTAGCCATAACACCACAGTGTTCAATACCATTAGGCATCTGTCCTGAGCTAAGAAAGATGATTTTTATGTATAAATACTATCCATACAGGTAAGAAATCACTATTTATAGTTTTATTCATAATTTTTTACATATTTCAGTTATATTTATAAACCATTACTTAAACAAAAGAAACAACCTGCTGTTGATGTTACGCCAACACCATTTCTGCTACACTGAACTACAGAGTTTCTGTCACCACTAAGACAAACAGTTATCAGGGGGAAAAAATCAGAGAAGTACTTGAAGTAGAATCAGAGAATAGACTGGGTTAGAAGAGACCTCAGAGTTCACCTAGTTCCAAGCCCCCTGCCACAGAGGCAGAGACATCTTCCACTAGGTACCACTGGAACAGTGAAACTACTACCTTGAGCCAAGACAAAACCTGTAAGAATACAGATAAACAAAAATACAAATAGGTATTCTTAAAACCAATCCATATTTTTGCATTTTAAAATAAAGATTAATTTTTAACTTGAACATTCAATTTCTGACAGAACAGCATTTCTTGACTTTGATAGTTTCGGCTTCCAGATATACTTTTGTCACCTGCTAGTTAATGCAAGTATCAGCCCACATTTCACATTATCATCTTTGTTCGGCTTCTGCTGCACCTTGTGGCTAAACAGGTTTTCTGAAAGTCAGTGACAAGATGTACACCATGTGCAGACCACAAAGGTAACTTTTATAACAGTTATAATTGCACTATTCACAAACTGACCCACATTTTGATAAGCCCAATCCTCTATTACATCCATAAACAGTACACTACAGTTATCCATAAAAGAAGGAGAAAAAAAGCAAGGCCAAACTGATAACTCTGAATTCTCCACGTCTGACAGCCTCGATGTTAAAATTTTTTCACCAGTTTTAATGCACCAAGTCTACAAAATTCAATGTGACTGTCCAGTGTAACCACCCCCTTAACATTTTGTAACATAAATCAAAATCGGGATCTTAAGAAGCTTACTTACAATGGCAATTATTTCACATGCCTGAATCATTATGTTTGAAGTTATTTCCTCAACTGAGACAAGCAGCCAAACACTTTTAAACAATCGGGTCTGCAGTCTTAATTCTAGTTTCCTAATGTCTGTTTTACGCAATGAAAGAGCTCCTCTAGGAAAACTGGTAATGAGATCAGCGGGTGTATAACTAAAACCTGCACCACAATGCACATACACAATAGGGTAGGATCAAGTTTACACAAATGCTGTAAAGCCTGGGCATCCCAGCAAAGCAATACTTCACTCTGAAACTCATCTGCTAATTAATGTTTTTTTCTTGTGCTGAATGACCTCAGCACTTCTTTTTTGCCCCTAGAAGGATGGCAAATCTCACCGCACAAAATGGTGCAAAAGCTATATACAAAATGGTGACACAGCTTGTCTCTCTTGGTGGATAGTAAGTCCTGATTGCTCAGAAGAAGCCTTATGCCTGTGTCATATTTCCAGCCACACTGGACAACCCAAAGAGCAGTGGTGCCAGGCAGTAGGGGAGCTTCTCACTGCAAAGGTGCACATCACTTTTCTCCCTCCCTCTGCCTTCCCTCTCCTCTAGTGGAGAGGGAACCCCCCAAAGGGGCTGGGGGTTCTTGCTGGAAATGAGATTTTTATTAAAAAATAAAAAAAATTTAAAATGCAGTGATTTTTTATAAGAGAAACTGCTGGGTGACAATAATCACAGGGTCACCACTGGCCTCCACTGTAATTGCAAGTCAGCCCATAAATTAATAGTCAGTGAGGCAGCATCATAGCAATTAGTATCTTTCAAAGACGGAAAAATGCTTTTATGTTTAAGCACTGCAGAGCACAGCCTTTTGCCGGTCAAAACAGAGCATATGTCTTAATTTAAACATTTGCTCAGCATGTTTTGTGCTACTTCCTGTGTCTTAAGCATCTGTCCAAATTTGCCTAAACAAGTGGGAGAAAACAACAGTTCGCTCATGAACAGCGAAACCTGGATGATACGGAAGTTCTTGTCTTCACACACGCTATTCTGCAGTTGCAAGGGGAAAGGTTATTTCAACAGTAACTCACGGAGTAGCAGCAACAACAAACTTCCCAGTAATTACCAGGACCTCTCCACAAAACAGCTGCCTAACAGCTGTCAGGAAAAGAAAGTACAGAACCTTGTTACAGAACTTAGCAGTTATTACCAAGTAAAAGGTTTCTGGTTTAACTCCAGAATAATAGATTTTCTAACTTTTCATAACCTTCTAAGCTTTTCTGCTGGCTTCAGAGGCTAAATAACCTAAAACTGGGACAAACAAGCCTCAGTTGTCAAACTGATTTGACAGCCTATTTTTTACATTTTGTGACTTTAATCAAAATGCCACTTGTTTTTCTCTTCCTCCTTAACAGTACTGTGTGAGCTGCAGTCTTCAAAATTTCACTTCTAATCTCTCTTATTTTGAAGTTTTCCATTTAGTTCTGACTACCCACTGCCTGTATCTCTATTAAATCTTTCCTACTGTTTACAATAGAGAACAAATTCAGACAGTATAATTTTAGTTGGCTTTCCAGCTATTTTTCAAATGCAAGACAACGTACACTCAGCTACTGCACGTGTCAAAAAAAAAAGTCCACACATGCATGTGCATGCTTTCATGCTAAGCCCAGATTGTCACCAAAAAATAAAAAGGAAAAAGAAGAACGTATTTTTCTGTTGCACAGGCAGAGCAAATAAAAAACATTTCTCTGTGATGTATGTGTTTTATCACCATGAAGATGAAAAACAGTCAAAATTCTGCCCTATATTAAACAAATTGATTCCCATCTTTAGGCCCAAAGGAAAATAATTTACTAAGTCTTAAGAAGCAAGCACAGTAAAGGCTGGGATGTCATAGAGCCCATATATTAACTCAGTCAGCAATAAATCTCCTCTTACTCTCCATACTACTTTCTTAAATAGCTCACTATAAAGCCTTAACCTAATTAAAAACAGCTTCCTCGGCAACAGTGGCCTTGATTTCACTTATTTACACATTAACTGCAGCCTCCGTTTAGCCAATCCAGTCTATTCCCTGTACCACACAGGGCCTTTTATCTGCCCTGGACAGCATTTTCTCCAGCAGATGAAGTAGATGCCAATTGATTTGCTGTCGAGCATGGTAAATTAATAGCAACAAATTGCTGAGGGCCCCATCTCACTGCTCCACCATGCTTCGGCAGTTTTGCTTTATTTGCTCCATGATGGGCAGCAGTCAGGCCTCTTCAAGTCAATTTCTTCTTAACAACCTGCAATACTTTTCAATGGTGAAAATAGAGCTATTCCTTGTAAGACAGAAATCAATATCCTATTGCCCTTAGAAAATGCTAAACAAGCAGTATTGGCAATCCACTTGGTACTAGGGGGTATCAGATATAATGCAAATCCATACTGCTTCCCTCCTCGTAGTTATTACAGCTTGCTAAAAGGTTCCTAATGCTATTTATCATCATTTACCATCGACTACTGCAGCTACGATTATGATATCCTATCAGCTAGCAGAACCCTTTCATTTCTATCCAATTAATATTTTAGCAGCACTCAAATGGTTGCTGCCCAAGTCTTGTAATAAAATTTACATGGATTGGACTGATTTTTTCCTGTGATCTTAAAAAGCAATTTCATTTATTTTTTAATACCCAACTTCTTAAAAGACCTAAATTTTTCTTCCAAAAATGCTGAAATTCAACATCCTAGCACATGAATTAGTTTAAAGATGATAGTCTAGGCAAAAAGTGTGAAAAAGAATTTATGTATTGACACCTCCAAAGAAACATAAAATAAAAAACAAATGCCATATCTTATTCATACTTTCCATCAATCCCATTCACAAATCTCTTGTCTACAGCCAAATACAGACACTTATTTTAAGCAATAATTACAATTCTCAATTAAACATTCAGCAAGCGTGTTTGATTACAGCAATTTAAATTAACTGTTTACCATAACATTAAAACAGTCTAATTTCAGAAATTAAACCAAATGACCACTTCCAAGTACCAACAGTGTGTTAGAAACACAGACCAGTGAATTAACTATTCATTCATAAACTATCAACTGTGCCTCTTAAAAATGCTTTAAAAAGCAACTTAGTAAGAAATGGGCATTTTTAGACCATACTCAAGCGTATTCCAATATTAAAATTTAAAATTGTAGGGACATATCTGTTTATTATGCAAGCCAAAATTCCTAATCCAGTATCTTTTTTTTCCAGAACGTGTTGATTTTGAAGCTGTATTGATCCTAACACAGAATATCAAAAATCAGCTTAGTATATTAGGCTATAACATCACATGTGACAACATACCCTACACTTGTCTTTTAAAAAAATACAAATGACTAATTCTACCAGTCTAATGCTATTTACTCAGTTACCAAAATTTAAATTAATTATGTTCTCAAACATAATTGTTAAAAATTGGCAACATTATGCAGGCTTAATTAAGATTAAATCCAATTTACTAAATGTACTTTAATTGGTACTAATTACATTAGCTTTCCTTTCAGAATGACAAATTCCCTATAGGTTTCACTTTAATAGTCTTCTATTAAAATCAACACAGGATGACTGATGATGAGCATCACACAAGGGGTGGGAAAAGAGATGCTCTTCCCCCACTCTGCCCCCAGCCACACAGGCACACTCACTACCGCTGCTTTCTGCACATTTATCCTTTTATCAATTTGCTAAGTCACAGAGTCATGACTCTATCACACATCATTTTCTGTTCCAGTGAAAAATTTCTCTAAAAATAAATACTCTGTGGCTGGAAGCAGCCAAGAAGAACAGAAGCTTTAACAGAAAAATACACAAAGGTTTCAAATATCAGGGCCACCAATTACTAGGGTACTTCCAAGGACTCTAGGGAGTCCTGCTCTTGAACCCTTTGAGACGCAAATCTAATAAGTGAATAAGCCTAACCTGATCTTGAGAACTAGGCCCAATTACGCCGAAGGGCAACTTCACCGAATTATTGCCTGCTTTCCATTACAAGGGCATCCATTGAGTACATCTGGAAAAGAACCTGAGAGGAACCAAGGCTGTCTGCCCAGAAAAACAAATAAAGACAGATATGCCTCTGTGCTAAAGTGAAAAAAAGAAAGAAAATATAATAAGTAGGTGGTTTGCAGGGCTGTCTGTATTTCATAATGTGATAAACTACCCTCAGGATTTTTTATATGATTGAATTTAGAAAGCTGGGGGGGGCAAGGGAGAAGGAAAATAAAAAAGGGCGAATCGCTCAATTGCAGCCGAGTGAAATTCAAAGATGGGAAAGGAGGAAAAGGGAATTTAACGTGGTAGACTAAAAAAAGCTTTGCACACATCGAATGAAGCAAACAATGCCATCTATACAAATACCAAACTGGACTGTAATACTGTGATCATAATGGAAAATGGTAATATTTTGCATTTGCTGAGGCAAGAGGAGAAAGGAAAAATACAACACTGCGTCAATAGAAAGGGAGATATGAAAGACAGGAAATTGATATCAGATTTAAGAATGAGAGTGAACGAGTTTCTTAGCCGCAACTAATTTGATTCATTGTCTGACAAAATATTTAAGTGTTTTGCATGAGAGTACAATACTTAAAACTTGAATAGACTGAATGGTGATGGAAAAAGGTGTTCAATTAAAACCCAGCCCTTTGTAATCCCCACACTTAATTGTCACAAAGTATTTAATTTCTGCAGAGTATCACTGATGACTCCATCACCATAAATGTATAAAATTTCTGAAGTAAAGCATTTAGAAATTAGAAGTTAAAAGTCTTTTGCTGTGGGATTTTTTACTTTAATACAATTTCATTACACACTGCACTTGCAAGCTGATTTTGTTGCAAAGAATTTTGTGCAGTCAGTGTAAGTCTAAAGTACTGCTGTAAAAACGGGGTATCTAGAAATATAAACAAGTTTGACCACAATGCTTGCTTTCAAACGCCTGTAAGAATTTACTACGCAGGTGGCCTGTAAAGACTCTAGCCTTGTGAATTGCTTCCATATCTACAGCTTTACTGATTAAGGGTTTGTTTGGTTCTATTTTGTTTTTTTTGTCTTACTCTAATGGGACCTGAAACAATCTGGATATTCATTTGAGGACAGACCCAACACCTCTTAGAGTCAGCGACCAATCCCAGCACACACAAAAAGGTTCAGGTCCAGAATCATTATGTGTATACAATCTGATCTGCTGCAATCATTGCCTTTTCCTGTCAGCCATTTGTTAAATGCATTTGTTGAGTTTTACAGTACCTGTGAGAAGGACCCATAGGAGAATTCAAAAGATCTACATATGTCTGTAAAATAACTTGCATGCACAAGGTCTCGTAAGTTTGGAGCTGTAGATGCAAAATGCTTTGAGGTGGAAAATCCCAGTGTCTTCACATGTATGCCATCTAGCAAAAATGGCCTTATAATCAGTTCTGTGGCACTGAGATGCTAATGGAATACAAAATATAATAAATAATATGAAAAAACTTTTGAGTTCTATGACCGCTGCCAACAAGATAAAAAAATCCTACTTCTAAACCCAGAGAAGTTCCAAATCCCTAACTTTGAACAGAAGTGCATTCAAAACAATTTTCAGGCGATCTTTCTTCTCCCATTCAATACTTTCTTTATTTCTGCAGTTTACACTCCCCAGCAACGCTGGTGAATTGCTAAACCATTTGTTAAAATGAGTTGTCAGTATTAAACTCCACTACATAAGAAGTTCCTTCACTGGAAAACAGGTCAGATGTTTAATTCATTCTCCTCTAGAGAAGGTTAAAAAATACACATTATCAAATAAGAAACTCTAATTTACACTAGCATGCTCTAGCTGACTAATTTCTTGCTAATCTTGGCCTTAGTACTAGAGTTCAAGGCACAGGACGAATAGGAGCCCTCCAGTATCTAGAGCGGGACTATGAGAGAGCTGTAAAGGGCCTTTGACAAGAGCATGTAGTGATATGACAAAGGGAAATGGCCTTACACTGAAAACATGACGGGTTTAGTTTAGATATTTTGATAAATTCTTTACTGTGAGGATGGTGAGGCACTGGAACAGGGAGGCTGAGCATGCCCCATCCCTGGCAATGTTCAAAGCCAGGCTGGATAGGCTTTGAGTAACCAGAAACATTCCCTGCCCATGGCAGGGTGGGGTGGAACCAGACAATATTTAAGGTCCCTTCCAAATCAAACTATTTTATTATTCTATGTTTACACCATCACAGAAACCTCACTTATTCCTTTGTGTTTGATATGCTAACACGTTGGTTCTGGACAGAAGTCCCATACAGCCTGAGAGAAACATCAACATGACTGTAACATTAACTGCATTTGTAGCTCCAGCTTCAATTAGCCCAGGTTAACAAAAAAAAACAATTTTTTCCACACACTCCTTTTCCTAATACACATTCATGAGGAGCTAGCATCCCAGAAAATAAACCCGAAATGTTTGAGAGCAGACAGAAAGGAAGATACAACCCACAAACCCATCCATACTCACAGACACCCTCCCTGTGAAGTACAGGAGTGCCTGCATGTGTGAAAATAGCATGTGGCATGTCAAGCGAATAACGTACAATTGGCAGACAAGACCATAACCCACAAAGAGTCCACATAACAAACATGAGACAGAATATTCAGGGCCAGGTGAAGAAAAAACATTTCTGATGCACTCAAGCATGCAATTAAGGCAAGTCACACAGAATATACGTTTTAAGATTGATGGGCGAAATTATACAGACCATTCTTACAACAAAACAAATTATATACCTACCTGTTTATGCATCTCTATATTCAGCCCATAGGACATCTCGTAATACTAAGAAAAAAGAAAATTACTCTATTAGACCTTGCAATTCTGAAAACTATTTTCAAATTTACTTTGACTGAAACATCATCTGTACAAAGACACACAGACCTACACACATTTATTTGCCTTGAATAGTTCCTGGAATTGCAAAGAGCGCATTTCCGAATAAACTATTTTTTTTTGCTTTATCTGCATTGTTTCATGTTACATTTACAAAGAACAGCTGTAAAACAAGGCAAAACAGACAACAAAAAAATGAAAAATAATCACAAGCAGAGTCAAGGATTCGAAGCAGAAAATTATCAAGATTCTATTCACTAGCACACATAAAACATGCCAGAAAAACACCCTAAGTGTTTCAAGTATATAAACATATAAATCAGCAATGCCTAACAGACCAGTTATTCAATATTTTTAATTAAAAAAAAAAAAAAAA